>JAPYZF010000057.1:0-327326 GCA_030523045.1 Meteorus cinctellus
TAATTGGTGACAAAATACCTTGTCACTGTTAATATTATGATTTTCATGAATATATTCAAATTTCGTTAAATGAAACCAAACGTCAACATCATTTTTCCATAGCCGAACAAAATTTTTCTTCGAAGTATTTTTCATAAACAATTGCTGAGAATGTATTAAAAAGAAGGGGGAAGAAATCTTTCGTGCGGAACTTAATTGGGAATTTATTGTATGTTATTTCATGTTTGTTACAAATTTTGAATGAGGGATGAATGAGGTTAGGATAATAAACTTTCAAAGCGGGTCTTATCATAATATGTAATGAAAATAAAGATAAAAATGAGGGGGCATTTGCAGTGAGCTTCATGAGGGTGGTGGAAACATTTATGTTCACATCTTTGTTAAAAGCACTGTTATATAACCTTTCAGGGCACAAACTAACTTTTTATCGTGTAAGTTAACGTCTTTTTGGACTTTGTATGAGGAAAAAAACGTTACAGAGTTCGTTATTAATGGCCCAATTAATTCATGGATTATTCTTAATATTGTGATTGATGAGAAGTTTACTATTAACGATCGACTCACTACTGCATGCGTCTCAATTTCTCCCTTATTTTAATAACATTGTTTGCCACTAGGCAGTGCCCATTTGAGATCAGAATCAAAATAGATTATATCGTTCGTCGGTAAAGTAGATAAATCAGTGATTGACTGTTGGAAAAAAAGAATGTGACGTGATGTTTCCACTAATGTAAATTTCGTACAGGCTGATACAGGCAGGCGAGAGGAATTTAAAAATAGGTGAACAGAATGCAGATTGAATGAATGCTGATGTCGAGTGCAACTTTATGTCACGGCGATATCAATTAAACTACTTGATTGGCACAATTGCTGTTAATTCTGGTTGTTAATATGATCATGTCCTATCATTCTCTTTCTTGCACAATTGGTCGTTGCTGTACGTAACCAATGGACAAGAAAATGTCTCGATTAATTGATAATATTTTTTTCGATTTTTCAATTGGGACTGATATAATGAATTTTGAAGTTCCGATAACTTTAAAGGGTATATTTAGTTGTTGTTTTGAAATCAAAGGTTGGTATATTTAGATGTGAAAAGAACTATTTATGTGCTATGAGCCAGAGGATTGTAGCAGAGAATATAAAAATGAGATTAGAGAGGAAAAATTTCAATAACAATATAATAAATCGTTTTATTATTTATGAAGATCAGCAATGATCGAAATAAAGATATAATTTATTTGCAAAAATATATTTCTCATTAATCGAGATATAATTTATACTTTTTTCCATTGATTGTTAATTCCATATGGCCTTAAGTGATACAAAAAATATTCAAAAACATACATCATACCTGGGCGTACGTAATGAAATGAAATGGCAACGTCTGAACAACAATCAATACCATCTCTTATGTCAGCATCAACTGATTTCCAATACCATTTGGTCCGGCTATACCATTTTCGGTTTGATATAATGTGGTTTTCAGGTGTGAGTGGGAAGAATCTGCTTCGTCCATAATTGTCTCGTGTGTCAACAGCTTTTACACCAACATTTGATAAACATTCTGCAATCGCCACGTCTTCAGCACCATTGTCGCCTTGATGACAATTGTCTTTATCAGGTAGTGCTTTTTCGATAAATCGGCGCAAAGCTTCTTTGCTGAGAACGTAACCAGCACCACCGTCCAAATAACGTAATGTCGTTGTGGTTTTCATTCGAGAACCGAAGCGTAGTGGCATCGAAGTATTATATAATGATAGCATGTAGCGCAAGTTTTCAACGATAACATATCTATGGACATAAAATTTTCTATTTACCACTAAATTATTTAGAGCATATATAAATAATCTTATAGTTAATAAATAATGGTACCTACGTATCATCATCAGCTTTCATGAACCAATCAGCCTCATTAATATATTTTTCATAAATATATTTAAATGCGTGTTTAGTTTTGCCCCAAAGTTTGTCACGGCCTTCACCAATTGGCAACACAACGGTCGGTAAACTTGTGTCTGCGAAACAAATATTTATGTATTTCAATCAGTTGACAATTAATGTAATATAATAAGTCGACGTGATGAATTATACCATTCGCAGAACTCATGAACAATAAAATATTGCAACGTTTTCCCCATGTTGCTTTAACGTGTCGCGCTTTAGTTTGATGATTCGTTGGTCCTGTCATCACCCAACAAAGTACACGAACTTTTTTCGACATCTCCAAAGCAACTTCATCGTTGTTTTGATGGAATGTTTCATTTACTTCATGTAATCTTATTTCAACATTCGGGTCAATCTACATTTTAAAAAACAAAAGGCATAAACAAACAAATTGTTCGAATTCAAAGTTTCATCAATCTTAATATTATTATTCACCTGGTATATTTGTTCATAATTATTTCGGAATAAAAATATGAATATCAGCAAACCCGCACTGATTATCACATACAATGTGAGAAGTATACGAAGTAGAATTTTCAGTTTACTCCAATGACGTCCATGGCCGCGTATACCTTTCATTATAAATAACATTTGTGTTCTCTGCTACTGCATTCCGTAATAAACCTGAAATAATATCTCATTTCAGCTTTTATTATTCATTAGAATTTTTAAATTATCATAAATATACACTAAAAATAATAACTAAACATTGCATACCGTGGATACCGTGTCTACGACGTAATGTTTATCAGAACCCAGTTGTTCTAGTTGAAAAATCGACTAAATTTAAAAATTCAGTATACAAACCTATATACAATTCCACGTAGATAGGTGAGATATCATATCAATATTGTCCTGCACGTCGTTCACTGAGTGATATATATCTTCAGATAATTTTCGTTCGCGGCGCGATGATTCATCCGACATCACTGCTGTCGAATCGTAATTTTGAACTGGTATGCAGGCGTGACTTAAAAAACATGAGTGACTAGTATGCACTTGAATAGTTATAAATATAAATAACACACAAGTGTATGCAACAAATTTCGTTCATACTATTTTTCAACGATGTTTTCAATCGGTCTGGTTGAAATAAAGCTCAAAATAATTTGATTGATTCCAAGAAATGTTTACAAGCTGTTCATTTATATGAATGAAGACAAATATAGGAAATGTAAACAGTGAAGTCATTTGGCTCTTATGGAATGTATGTTCCTGTGTTTACTGAATTATTCCTACAGTAGAGAATGGCGAAAAGATGGAACACATGTAATGTTTAAAATCATCCTCTTTGTTGATGCATCTACGCAAAGAAAATTAAATATTAATTCGACTAATAGTTTGAACTATTGTTTACATCAAATCCACATTTATTATTAGGTTAGTCATCTGTATTTTGGACTTACTTGGAAATAAATAATTACTTTCATTGGAGTATGAGAAACCACATTATGTATTTATACCTATCAATTTTTTATCAAATTACTGGAAGAATTTTGAAAATGTACATAACATTGCCTGGTACAGGGAATGAATAAGTTCAATTTACATTCCCATGTGATTTCCTTTCACAACTATGAATAGCACAAGCAACTGCTTTCATCGTTAGTACATCAGGTTGATTCCAGAATTTCCATGATGTATATTTCAAGGAACGTTTATCAACTTTAAATTCCAATTGAATCAATTTTACGTTTTGTTGATTCATTGAATTACACATCGGAAACGAAAATTATCACCAAGTTTGTGTCACTCCATTGCTTATTATCTTTTACTTTAAAATTAGTTTTATATTACGGTACTAGATGTCGTAATAACATTTTCTAGTTCTCAAAAGCACTCGGCATTCAAAGTTTTTCGCGCCTTTTGTTCATGATTATTTATTTACTATTCTTGCGTGTTCCAATCGCTTCGCTGTTTTATCGACAGGCACTAGTTCATAGCGACGCCGGTAGACACCAGCAGAAAGATTGTTCACGTCGGTAAGAAAATATATTGCCATATTTTTAACCAGACGCTGAAGTTGTGAAATACGCATCTTACCGGTAAATTCGCATCACTAACTGGTTGCTGGACCCGGATTGACGCGGATATACGTCGACAGATACATATATATGCGTATGTGCATGCAGACATTTGTAAACAAGTTGTGTTGTAATTTTATTGCTTTATGTAATAATTATAATAAACTGTTGATACGTGATTTGATCTTCATTGCTTAAAATATCGTTAGTTTATATTGCGGTGAGTTATTGAATATCTGATTTATATAAACTCAATATATCTATCTAAAATTTTGTATTAAAAAAATATGCATATGTTTTCTCCTTTTGAGGCTATGTTGTTGATGATAAGTAATCAATTTTACGTGCAATTTGAATGCGAATTTTTCCATTTAGTTTTATTATTTATGAACATTTCCTTACAATGTATCAATGCAAAAATTGGTGGTTTACTTTGTGATGTAAATTTTTGATGGTTATTCGTAATAAATTTCCTGATAATATTTTCTTTTTAGGTTATGTTATCAATGATTAATAATTGATATCTTGGAATTTGCGAGCGGATCATTCTATCATCTTTTGAGATATATCTTATGCGTCTTATGTTATGATGATAGAGTAGCATATGATGGATTTCAATGGTGTTTCATTGAATGGGGATGATAAGAATCCCCATGAGAATATGTCATCGAACTGTAATGACACGATGAGTGATGATGGGAGATGTTTACCATCAAGCCATTCGAAAGAAATGATTGATGATAAGAGTGGGAATGGTACTGATTTGGACAGTTCAAATGGTGCAAAGAGTCTTGCTGCTGACAATGGTGCAGATTTGAGTATATTGAACACCGCGAAGGATAGTATAAAAGAAACAGAATGCGATGAATCGTCAGAAATGGCTGGCCCAATGGCGAAAAAATATAAGAAATCATCTGATGATACATCAGATATAGTTGAAGTCAGCGATGTTACGGAGCCTAGTTGTAGCACGTCGATACTAACCTCGAGATATTGTCCAAAATCAAAAAATCGTCGTTATAGAAAGCAATCAGATGACAGTGATGACGACGTTGGGGATGATGAGGACGATGGAGATGAAGTGGGTGAAAAGTCAAAAGATTCGGAAAGAAATTCAGTTGATCAATTGAATTCTAGTCCCGATCCTGAACCTGAAGTCATTCGAAGTCCATTAATTGACAATGAAGAGAGTACACAGTCTGATAGAGATGAGTGGGATGAGCTACAATCGAATAGCAGTGAAAAAGGTATTACTATTTTCACGTTAGAATATTCGAATGTTTCTTTTATCCTATCGACGATTAAAAATTTGGTTTTTTATCGTCAGCTGACAATTCAAGCGAATGGACGACTGCTAGCGAGGATGAATTGGATGGTGGGATACCAGCGGTGTTGAAGAAAAATAAACCTACTCCTAAGTGGTTTATTGTACCGGAAGTGATCAATCGTCAAATTGGAAATAACAGATACATTGATCGTAATTTTTATGGTTCATTGCATGTTGCACAACGTATGAAATTATTACACAAAATGAATGCACATGAAGTGAGTTCAAAAATCAATATTAACTTGGATAAGAAATGAACTTGAATTTGCCGATTGGAAATTTTGTTTATCATTCAATTTTGCTTTCCATTTTAGGGATGTGTTAATGCATTGTGTTTCAATGAAAGTGGAAGATTTTTGGCAAGCGCTTCGGACGATTTGAAAGTTATCGTATGGGATTGGGCAAGGAATAAAGATAAAAATATATTTACAAGTGGACACAAACTGAATATATTTGATGTTAAGTGGTTACCAATTGATTTTGAATCGTTGATTGTAACTTGTGCACGTGATGGTCACGTTCGTGTGATTGATACTCGTACATCAACAAATCGTCGTTTGACCAGTCATCGTAAAGAAGCACGAGGCCTCGCTGTTCATCCTGATCATGTGTATGGAATTTTGTCTGTCGGCGATGATGGTAAAGTTTTGTCAATTGACATTCGTGCTGAAAAGCCAACGAGGTGATTATTTATCAACATTTTATTAGTATTTTTTATTTTTCTTACTCATAAAGTACTTTCCATTTCACACGATTAAATTCACGATAAAACTTGATTCTGAATTAAAAAGTTCTCATAGAGTTGTAATACTACTTCGTTTGCTATTTTTCCACAGGTTATTAACAGTGAAGGACAGAAGTTCTCATATTCCGTTATATACAATTCATATAAATCCACGGAATAGTAATGAATTTTGTGTTGGAGGTCGTTCATGCTCGATAAAGATTTACGATAGGCGAAGAATACTCGAACCTGTTCAAACTTTCTGCCCAAATAATTTAGTATGGATATATATTGTCATTGAAATTCTAATTGTTTATTAATTGAGATGTCTTAGAAAAGTAAAATTCAACTAAAAAAAAAATAAGTAGAATCATTTTCAATGATATTTGTTTTTCTTTTACAGCGTCAGAATCCATCCGCATATGTTACATCAGCTGTGTACAACTATAATGGAACGGAATTGTTAGCGTCATATAGTGATGATGATATTTATTTATTCGATACGGCGGTACCACATCCAAGTGGTGATTATGCACATCATTATGAAGGACATCGTAACAGTGTTACTGTTAAAGGTGTCAATTTTTTCGGACCAAAAAGTGAATTTATCGTTTCGGGTTCTGATTGTGCCAATATATTTATTTGGGAAAAAAATACTGAAGCTATTGTTCAATGGATGCTTGGCGATGATCATGGAGTGGTAATAATCATTTATTTATTTATGTTCAATCCTTTGGATTGTAGAATATCGCGGATTTCTTCATTCATTAAGTGTAGGGTCGATTCATCCGAGGGAAATAATCTTTCCCTACTTATTGTAGATAATTGAGAAAATCTCAATTAATTTCAAATCAATTTTTTTCGATTTTAGGTTAATCGTTTGGAGTCTCATCCACATGCGCCAATATTAGCCACGAGTGGTTTAGACTCTGATGTTAAAATATGGGTGCCATCGAATAAATCAGAGCCAACAATGCCCTTTTTGGAGTCGGTAAGTTAAAAGAGATGACAAATTGTATTATTTATTCTTATTAATTATTTGAATGATGTGGTTTTTTTCTCAAAGAGTTCTCACGTGTATCAATTGCTATCATTAGACGTAGCTGATTATCATCTCTGTAAAATTGGAACATTTTTTTTACAGCTACGTTGTGATACTAATTCTGAAACAAATTTCGACTATTTTTATTAAAAACCTCTGCCACTTTGGAGTAGAATTGGAATTCGTGGAATCAGCAATATTCTATGAACACTTTTCTCAAGTGAAAAATAGTCCTGCGTTTTTGCTTTTCATGTCTATTGTGTAACTCACGCAATCTTCGATTCTTTAGAAATAAAATGAGTCTTTTTGAATTTTGTTGAGAGATGTACTCATTCATGAATCATTTCATTTTATCTTAATGATAGGAATGGCACTAATATATTCTCATGAAAATTATCATTTAATATTTATATTATTTCTACTTTTTTTCAGTGTATAAAAACGAACATGAGTAATCGTGTTGCCGATGGATTGCGCCCGGACGTTTTTGATTCACGAATGCTCTCGGTATTTTTCCATCATGTTCGTCAATACGGACTGTTTCGTGTAAGTAAAAATGGGAAAAAAAAAAGCGTAGACAATTGAATGACAAGCGGTAATTCAAATAAATAAATATCATTTCATATATTTCAACTATAAATAATTTCTTTTGCTTAATTTCCAGGGCCAACCCGGTATGCGAGATAGGATAGTGCAAAATCATCATTACGACGATGTTTCAGAATCCTCAAACGAATCTGCATCAAGTAATAATAATAATGATGGTGATGACAGTTCAGTGGAAGATGAAACCGAAGTTCCTCAATGTTCGCCATCGTAAAAATATTTCTTGATTCATTATTTATTTCTTTCCTTCTCTATTGTCATTAATAGTTGCAATTCATTATTATTTTTTTCATTGATTACGATGTATTTTTAATATTAAATATTGAGTTGTTCCATTTGTAATACTTCTGAATTTCGGAGAAAAGAGAATTAGATTTTCGTTGAATTTCTTTATTGGTTGGTTATTTTTTTGTTTTGTTTTTTTTAATGCATACTTGTTCTGATGCGATTGGATTTACATTATTCAATGAGAAGGATATATGGAGAATATGAGGAGAAGAAAGGAAACAAAACGTTCGATTGATGACGTTATATTCATATGTAAAGTGCAGAGTTGATATTAATATTGTACAGTATTTCAATATTTCACCAAACATTTTCTAAACAATTAATTCATACTGGCAATCTTAGTTGGTTGCAGATCCGATTGGTAGAAGTGAATAGATAAATTAAAAAAAATGATATATAACAGCAAGAAAAAAATGAGGAAACAGGTGAAAATATGTTAATCAACGACTTTGATCAATATCTAGTCTAAATCATTGACAAAGTTTTATTTTGACGCTTTTCCATTAGCGTCTCTACCAAATTCACAGTTTTGGTATTAACACACGAAGTTGATTGAGGTTCTACTTCGTTAAGAAAAGCATGATATAGGAAAATAAACCAATTCAATTGACAGTACGAATCTTTTTATTCACGAATAGGAAAACAGTGAAATTTATTGTTGTGTTGAAAAAAAATGATATGAGGTAACACGACTGAATATTCAATTACGTATTGATGAGATATAACATAGAGATTGATTTATAATTCATTCATTAATTTCAAATTTTGTTGTTCCATAAATTTTAAAAAATTCCAATTACTTGCGCAAGACCTGCATAAATATGTAATGTAACTGCACCCATAAATAATGTTGTAACAGCTTTAATGAGCAATGAAGACCAGGGACCAGCTAATAACAATGACATTAATAAATCTAATATTAATGGTCGATAAACAGTGAGTAAAAGCATGCCAATGACAACTGGTACTAATCCTTTTTTTAAATCATGTCGTGACCACAACCAAACTAAAGTTGCAGTTGTTATATGTTGGACTAATGAAATATTTGATTCTAAACTTTTTTGTATATATTTCCAATCGAATTCGGCACCTCTGGCACCAACCCACAATAAAAGAAAACGTGTTAACACAACTTCAGCACCGGCCCAGCCAATTCCTGCCGTCAGAACTTTTGCGTGGCCTTTTCCAGGAATTCCGTTCAGTACAATAAGGATTCCAACGAGATCAGCTAAGTCGATTGAGTATTTTAGGAACTCCTGAAATTAACGAATCAATGAATAGCTGTAGGTTTGCAGATATTTGGGAGGGATAATCCTCTTAAATTTTTAAAGTAGTTAGTATCATTCGAAAGTTTTTGAAAAGGTCAAATCATTGAGTCCAATCATCGACCATTGAGCTTTGGTAGACGAATCATGACTAAGCAAATAAGTAGGGAGGAACATAACCGAATCATTTTTTAACATCAAGAAATTCGATGGTATGAAAGTTGATACCTCGGATACTCCATTTGTCACATAAAAGTTCATTGTATGAAAGGCCTGATCTACAAATATTATCTCAATTATTTAATTGATTTACCCCAAAGAAGTCGAATCCCTCTTGGCCCACATTGTCAGCAGTAGGGAAAAAAGTTGCAAGTGCGAGCATTTTCACAAGTTGAGTGAAAATGTAAATTCCACCGGCTTGAATACATTTCCAGAATGCACCGTATTCAGATCTGAACATAAAATATATTCATTAATCACATATAAATTAATTTATTCGATAGCAGAGTTGGTAGAGTGGACTTTAGTCGTATTGAATAATTAAAGAGACATTTGTAGGTTGGTGGATTCAAATCCCATATGAATTCATGATTTAATCAATTCATTGATCTATTTATTTGTCCTGCCGATTGGATCATTCCAATTATAAATGAATGTATGCATTTACTTACAGTCCAGAATATTTATAGGTTAAGTAGTATGGCACATAAACTAGTGCAACACAGTTTCCAAAATGATACAGAGTCATTTTTTCATTGATAATAAATCTATTTATTCAGTGTTCTTTAAGTCTATTAGGAAATCATAACCTATATTGTATTATACAATTAGGTTAGTTGGAGACCAAACGTGAAATAATCTCTGAAACGGGTTATGGTAGGTGAATGCACGTATATATGTCCATATGAAAATTATCATCGCGGCTATTATTATTATGGCTCAGTCGATGAACATCGAAATCATTTGAATTGGCTTATCACCGCTATTTTGATAGTACAGTCGGTAACTTACCGCTAGCATTACCGACTGCAGGTATATGATTGATATTTTGGTTAATCGTGTATTTGTATATACTTAGATAGCGCTGTATTTTTTTTCTGTGCGCATCGCATGTACGCGCGAATATTCTGGTGTTGAGTATTGTTGCAATGATGAAAATTAAATTTATAATACGGAAATATTGATACTTGTGTTGAAGCGGGAGTCAGAAAGTATTTTATTATGATGTCATTGATGTCTGTATGAAATAGTGATATTTTCCATGAACAAAAATGATTTATTTTCCGAAACACAACATAGAAATTCGTTCCTTTTTTTTTATATTTCGACAGACAAAATCGGACGTATGTCGTGATTTTTTTCTTTCATTTTTTTTCTTCGTTATTGATTTCATTGAATATTGTGTATGTTTCACGTATTTTATTTTTTTTTCTAAACCCATTTAGCCATTGAGGGCCCCCCTCGCTATATTTTTTATCTTCTCACCCCTTGCAAAAGGGGTACAACGCCGAGCACCCCTTTTGTCCCATAAAAAAAGGGATGACGATCGAGTTGAATTTTCTCAACTGCCGAAGAGAATCGTACGAATTTTTCGAAGTTGAACTTTGAAACATTTTAATGAAATTCTAATTTACAGTGAGATTTTTTCTTCTTTCTTCTCCACTGAGTTTAATTTATTTGCTTATTTGTTTATCACACACACAGAAAGGGTGATTAATATTGATTGATTTGATAAAAGTTGATTAGTTTATTAAAATAGTAAACAAATAAATTCTTTTATCGATAAAGATTGAAATATTTAAATGAGGAAAATCTTGATTTTTTTTTCTTCATGTTATGCATTGTCTGTGACGATTCTGATAGTTGTAGTAGTGGTGAAATTCTTTAAGGGATATTTTTTTTAGGTAGCATACGATTGGTCGAATGTAACCAACCCATCGTGTATTCACGCAAGTCTAAATAAAAAAAGGGTATAGAGATCAGTTCAACTCAGACCTTTGATGCTGTTGCATCACCGTTTTAAACTCTATTGGAAAATTCGAATTATTTTTTTAATTTCTGATCAGAATTTTGACGTTAATTCGAATTTCTCAAGATTGAAATTTTGCTTTCATTATTCATAAGATGAAAATTAATTTCTAATGTGAGAATAGAGAAAAGTGATTTGGTATATTTCACATTGTTTTTGACATTGATTTATTGTGATTAGATAAAAGTGATTGTGACAGATAGATTTTGATAGAAAAATTCGATGTGATAATTGGTAAATTTATTATTAAATATCAAGAAAAATGATCAATATTTATATTTATGTTAAAGAGAGGGATGATAACAGATATAAAAGAAATGATTTGTTGTAGTTCTAAAAGACATCGAACTATTCATTATATTTTTTTTTTTTCACAATATTCTTCAAGTGAATACGCAAAAGTGAATATATTAAAAGAATACTTGTGAAGAAAATTGAAAAAATATGGAAAAATTAGTTTCTTAACTCAGTACATTTAGGAAAATTAAGTGAAAGTCACTGATAATGTTGATTTTACAATTTTTTATCTTTTAATATTGATATTCGATTTGTTTAAATTGATTGTCTACTTAAGAGAAATATGAAAACAAAAATAAAATGAACACAACGTTTTATTTGAAAAAAAAAATCATAGAATAACACGAGATATTTAGTTAAATATTTAATTTTTTTTAGTTATACGTAGAAAAAAAGAAGGTGTGGTTTCCATCAGACTATATATTTTAGTATTTTCTTTATTCTGACATCCCCTCTTACGTTTTTGAGCATTTGCGATCGTGCAAACGGCGTCGGTGGGTGGAGCTTATTTTCCCTTGTGCTTTGCATCTTCCTCGCGTTTTTTTCTCTCCATCGCGAGAAAGGGGTTCATGTTTTAGTGCCAGTTGAACTTTTTATCAGTGAAGAATAAGTGAACTAGATATTATTCATAAAAATTTACAAATTGTGAAAGTGACAAATGGTTTGATGCTGATTTTAAAAATATTTTGTGTTATTTCAAATTTATTTTCGATAGTTCGACTCTTTCACAGGTTTAGTTGAAATTTTATTATTTTTATTCTTCTATTTTTGTAAATGAGTATTAAGATTTTGGTATTATTTTTACGTCCATTTTAAAAATTCTTTAAAACGTCACGACGATTTCCACACGATCTTGATTCTCAAGAAATTGCAATTCTGTGCTTGAATTATCAATTTTGTTACATCATAATCATATTCATTAGTGTTTTCTTCCAATTTCTGACAACAAAGTTGATTCCAATTCAATTCATTTGATTATTTTGTAATAAATTTTATTTCAATCCGTGAAAAATGGCGTCACAGTGAGGGAAAAATTGCTTTAGTCAATCACCAAGTGAAAGAATACCATGGATAAAGTGTATTCATTCAATATTAGGTAAGCAACATATTTTCATGATTATTGGAAATTGCAATTTAATATTTATGAATAATATTTCTAAAAAAACGTCAGGATGCCTAAAGAAAATTGTAAAAATCCATGTGATCGCACCCAAACTTGACATATTAGAGTTCATGAATGAACAAAACTAGAGAAAAATTTCTGAAATTTCAATTGAAGAAAAATTCATATCAATTAGAATATTAAAATGTAGACAAGAATCAAAATTACAAAGAAACTAATCAAGTCTGTTATTAATTTTCACAAATTGTATCAACAATAAATTTTCTATTGGTGATTTCAAATTTGCTTTAAAAACTCTAAATGTAGAGTAGAACAGCTATCAAGTTGGCGAATTCCCTGAAAAATTGGATTCGAGACAATTTAATATCTATCAATTTCTAGAAATTCACAAATTTATTTCTAATTTCAAACATTTTGACTCATCCACAGTAATTATCAACAGAATTTGTTTTTCTCATGTAGAAAAAGACTAAATTCATGTTGTAATGTAGAAAGATATTAATACTCAACTAATTTTTAGAGAAATTATTGGTTAACAACTGTTTGTTTTTGACACAGTGCAACATGGTAGGATATTTGCTTGAATTTATTCTGAATTTTTCAAGACATGGCTGGCCATATTTTATACCTCTTTGGTTTACGATTAGCGATTATTATTGATATAATAATAGAATGAAGTCAATATTAGTTGTCTCTATGCCAAGTTTTATTGAAAACATCGCGATATTGGAAAATGATTCATGAAAAGTAGAAACTAATTCCACTGTCTTCTACGTAGTGAAAAATTCAAACCATTAATTATATTTTCTCACTATTATTAATTACTGAATGTGCTAAACATAATTCCTTCTACATTGTGGTATCAGTGACAATATTATGTGGCATGTAAGAAATTCGTGTAGTAGATTCCATAATTTTTTGCAGAATATTGCAACATATTCCTATTACAATATCTTCAATCATCCCCTTCTGATAGATCAACAAAGAGATTTTGCGTGTAAGAATGACTTTCTGTTGGTATTGAATGCCTTTGAATTGACTCACCTGATATTCTTCTCTCCACCTTCTGAAAATTGTTATTTTTATCTGTTTGGAATTTGGAATCAACGAAAATAAATCGTGAAAGATGTCGGAAAATTCGTCCGACGGCGGCTGCACGACAGGGATATGATATGGTGATATCCATGATAAAATAGAAAGAGTTGTTTACATTTTTGTCAATTTTTACTGTGATTTAGTTCGATTTTGGTGAAAAATGTTGCTTGGTATCATCACGACGTTTATTTTTTTTCTTTTTATTTGGATTTAATTGAATCAAAAACAATCCAATGCAATTCTTCGTATGCACATTTATGATTAATCAAATCATTGGAGTTCAGTTATTTTTCCACGTTTAGGATTCTTCACAGAATATTTTTCCTTTTATACAGTTCTTGACAAAATCGTCGTTACGGAAGTTTGACCAATCATGAAATATTATTGTCTAGATGAATTTCTAGTGCACAATTGAATTATTATAAACATCTGCACAAGAAGAAATGGAATTTTGGATTGTGAGAATGATAACTAAAACATTAATGCAATTTTTTGGAAGTACCATACTGGCGAACATATCTGAACCTTTTATTATTTGTTTATTGCATTTTCCAGTGAATATTAATTTTTTCTTCTGTTTGTTTCATTCTATTTTAAATACATTAATCTTTTTTTATGCATATGCTGAAGAAGCATTCGATGAATTTAGAGAATTAATTGCAGACATAAAATTAATAAACTCATGTTAATGATGTGATTTAAAATTATGCATTTCATATCACAATCTGCCATATTCACCGACAAAAATTACCAACAGAAATGTGGAAATGTTTTTCAGCACAATCCCTACCTTACCAACTACGTGATTCGATATTTTGTGTTGGTTATGTATTAGCTACCGCTCTGAACACATTATCGATAGTAGATAACATACCATTGTTGAAGTAGATTATTTTGTGTATCACTTGATAGATATTGCTAGAAAAAAGTTCAAATTTTCTTTCATTCACGTAGATGTCGTTGGCAGTTTTATGGGGTTCTTGAATTCAGGGTTTTTTTCACTTTTCACATATTGCGAATCGCAAGTCTTTTGCATTAATTCGAAAAGTACACACTGGAAAAGTGTACAAAAATTTCTGCCACAAATTGGATTAAATATTTGAAAATTCTGCTGATAGAAATAATAACAAATTTCTTTCTCATCTATTTCTTTCCAATTCGTTCTACTTTTAACCCTCTCATTTCACAATAAAACAAAGTTGATATTCTGATAATTTGAAACTCTACTGTTACAAATACTACAAACCAAATGAAAAAGCTCTCTCACATTCAATAGTTCATCTGGAAAAATAACTTCTCGATGAAAAATCCTCCGACATTCTTCCAAAAAAATTTAATATCGGAGCTGAATTAATATTTTCTTTTCTCTCGCTCACCCGAAGTTCGTTTATCAGCAAATTTTCAATACACACAAAAGAAAAAATGCAAAAGGAAAAAAATATAATTTTATTTCAACAGTACAGTTATATAATCGCCTGTCGAATTTTCTCTAAAATGTGTTTGCTCCGCCATCAAAGCCATCATATCAGAATTGTGTGTACGGCTTTATGTTTGCTTTAGTCAGAAGAATTGGGGGGGTTGAAATCCTCAAAGTAACGATATTCTGTATATACTTATACTTATATTCCCAAAGCGTGTTTGTAATGGGGAAGTATAGATATATATGTATCTAGAGTGAACGCTTGAATTTTGTCCTTTTTTTATTTCTTTACATCCTCCAACGTCTTATATTTCCTTCAACATTTTTCCTTTCTTTTTTTTTTTCCTCGATTTTTACAAGTTATCTTGACACACTCACTATATATTCCACCATCGCTTTCCATCGAATTTCTTAGCCGCCCTATACTATGATGCTTCATATATATCTTTATTTATATATCAATGCGCAACACACGGCAGTAGCAAAAGCGTGGGGGGCAGTTGTGTGTTTGCATTTCTCTTTCCCGAGGGATGGCAGACGTGCAATTTCGAAAAGCCGATTTCAATTCCGTTTCCTTTTCACAGAGAAGAAGAAGAAATCTCGAGAGCCACCACCACCACCTTTACCAATGCCGTCAGTGACGTGGGATCCCGACGAGACTCGCTTTGGGTGAAAGACGCAATAGGCAAGAGGAGGGTGATGTGGGACGAATGGAAAGGAGGTTGAAGGAGGTGAACGCGGCCACTCGGGATTACGCGAATCGTATATACGACGTTGGAAATACGTGCGAAAATCCTGGATTCCAACCTCTTGCGATTGCCAATCGTTGTGGAATTGCCGCGCCTTTCAAATATTTTATATGTGTCGATGAATTTGGGACACGTTTTGATGCATGGAAAAATATGAATTGGGTGAGTTTTTTTCACGATTAATATTTTACCCTTGGAATTGGATTGGCTAGAGGAGAATAAAATGACTTAATATTTATTATTTATGTTAGTGTTGAAATCATATTTTGATCTGTGAACAATCCTTTAATCATTTTGTCATAATTAACTTAAAATTAAAAATTTTAAATCCCACAAAAGACAAACTGTGTAAACGATCGGAAAGAGCATGGAAATTCGTGTTGACTGAATACCCATATCGATATATTCGTACAGGAATTTATATGATTTTACAGCACTACCCTCATTTGCAAATATAAGAAAACTGGGGAATCCCCGAATTTATGCGCGCGCATATGATACAGGGCGTTCGCAAATTTTTTTTTGTTACTTAATCTCTTCTATTCAAATGGTGAATTTGTATGAAAACTTAAGAGAGGCAAAATTAGAATTTTTTGTTCATTCATATTCGTATGATTTATTGTTTTTCATTTCTATCAATATTATTATCATTGTTATTATTATTTGTCATTCATTTTGGTTTGTTCACGAGTGGAACACGAGATACGTCGAGTAAAATTACATAGTGGATGAATGGAGTTGACGGGGCGAAAATGATGATGAAGGCAGGAAACAGGAAACGAAGCTCATCGTTATATTTTCATGTTCGATTTTTCCGTTGCGAAAATACTTACAATACATATTGTCATATTTTTCTTCTTTGTTTCGTTCACTCTTTTATTCGCGTTCTCTGTCAATTGTATTTACGACAATACAAATTGAATTTGTTGTCAAATATTCTGGTGATAATCTTAATTCTAAGGAATGAAAGCAGCTGAAGATTTTCAGAAGTTTCGAAGTGTGAAAATGACTTTAGGTATCGATACGAGAGTTTTTTTATTAGCCACATTTGTTTTTATAGTGAGAAATTTCATTGTGATGATATTCTGCACTGAAACTGTCACATTATTTCCAATACTTCGTTTCATACAGATATAAATGAATGAACCAACATCAATAAAATATTGACGATGTTCTTGGCATTCATCAGCATCATGAATTGCATTTGAACATTCGTTATTTGATACATTATGAGAAATTAAACAGCAATCAACACTTTTATTTAGTGTATTTCGTGTTGTTTATTTTATCAATGACATGGAATAAAAAATACAATGAACAAAACAATGAGAATGAGAGGCGGTGGAAGAGAAACGGATAGAAAGAGATAGAGGATGGGGGAAAAGGGGAAGAAGAACGTGGTGACGCGTGGCGCGGGAGTATAACGTTGACGTCGACGTCGCGACGACAACGATGTTTCCGCTTTTGTCCGGGTGCGGATAGAGACACATCGAGTCACATAAACACATTTTTATATGACACAAGAGTGGATATATATTTCTTCCTTTTTTTTTTACTCTTCTTCTCTATTTTTTTCCGAGCATGGGATGTAGCGCGCCGTTTTCACCACCGCCTTCAAAAAAAGAAATCGAGAAAAAGCAGGAATAAAGGCGGAAAATTCGTCTTTGTTCCCTTCTATGTTATAGTACCCTATTGGTATTCCAATGGCCGATTCAACATATTCCCCAACTTTTATCCGACGTTCTTGCATCCGCTTCAATGTAAATGTATATACATTAAGGGGAAGATTCAGTGGAGTAGGTGAAAAGCCTTTTGGAAATGTGCATTTATTTGTAGGGTTTTTCATATCAAATTTTTATAATTTTCAGATGTTTATCAATTCTCAAACTTTCACATTCACAGTCGTTTTGTTCTAATGAAGAATTTACAAACGTCAAACTTCTCTAAGAGCAGTTTTTTTCATCCCCTCGAGTGATAGTATGCGAAGTTTATATTAATTTATAAGGAAAGAAAATTTTCGTAATGTCAAAATTTTATTTCTTGCTCAAAAACTCTTTTTTTCCAATGTATATTTTGTTTTTTTGAATTTTTTTTTTAACTTATTGAAAATAATTGTTAATTACTCAAGGGTGGATAATAGTCTAGTGTGAATTATTCAATAACCATAAATAAAAAGCACTGGGGAAAAACAACAATAAAAATATTAGTACGATATAACTCCGTAACTTTGTAAGCGTATTAAGCGAGCGTGATCGTCATTTCTTCCCCACTAACTAATAAAAACTTTACAGCCTTGGTATATATACATATATATATATATATATATATATATATATATATACATAGCGTTGAGAGCATATAATGAATGCAAGAAATAATTATCTCATGAATACATTAAAGTTTTAGTATCTACAACCAATGCGGGCACATTCGCCACATACATGTTCGAACGTGTCGACGATTTCCAATATGGCAACTCCTCCTTTCTCGTCCCTTTTTTTTTTCTCTTCGTATTTTTCTGTTTTTCCTCTTGGTCAATTATAATTTACACATTCTACTATTAGATTTTTCTCGAGTATTTATATTTATTATATATTGTGTGATTGTTTTTTTGGAAAGAGAAAAACTTTTGTCATATTCAACATTTCATTGTGCACCATTTTTTTTTGTTATTGCAACAAATTATACTGACATTGTTTCTTGTTTTTCATCTCATTGTTTATAGAACTGTATATTTGTTTACATTTTTTTTGTAAGTTAATTTGTTATTTTCAAAATTCTTCTTCATACCCCTTAAGTTTCACATCCATATCAGTGAAGAGCTTTTAGTAGTGAGTGAATGACGGACAAAGAGGGAAAAATCGTCAAGTTGGAAAGCATTGGTTAAAGGTTGGAAGTGATAGGAGAAGTGGGAGTGGAACGAAAGGGGTTGTAAGGTAAAAGGGTGGTAAGGTGTCACAGGGAGAGTGATTGATGATTGTTTTCACGACATTGTATACAATACCATACACATATATATATACATTCGAATATTTCCATTGGGAATACAGAAAAAAAGGGGTAGTAATTTTTGCCGAAATTTCCTTTACTATAATTCTAACTCAAGTTTATTACATTGTAAGTATAAAAGTTGTTTCAGTTATATTTCAAACAAACTATTTAATTTCATTTTACAATTCACGATCAAACCTCAATAAACCTCCAAAAAATTTCACCCTCTCAAGTCAATTAATCCCCACAAAATTTTATGTAAAATTCAACTCAAAACAATTTTCTCTTCTCTCTTTCAGAATATTAAAAATCCAAATAATTTTAACAAATACATAAAAATTGCGATTTCTTTCGTTTCTTCATTTTTTTTTTGTTTTATTGATAAAGAATGAAGAGTTATGAGAACAGGCATTGGAGTTCTATTCTCCTTACACCCTCCATAGCATGCACAATATATTATATGAATCTGTATATATGTAAGTTATATATATATATATATTGGTTTGACTCGGAATATATCTGCGTGGTTCCACGATAATATTGATCTGCAACTTTGACCCAACCCCCTTCGATATATGGCTTGAAGTCTATTTCCCACCCACCCACTCCCATTTTCCCTCAAACTTGTTCTCTCTCATTTTTTTTCTCGTCTCTTCTCTGTTGCCCTTATACATGACATTCTGTGCGCCATCCCTTATCCCGCATCTATATTAATTATATCACGCTCGACCGACTCGATTCTACTGTCACTCGCATACTATACCATCTACTTCTTATATTCTTCATCCTCTTTTTCTTCTTCATCATCTTCTTCATAATTTTTTTCTTTTCTCCTCCTCTCTATTGTCCCTCGCTCCTGCAAATGATAATAATTGATAAGAATTTTTGCAGATGTATTTGATGTAATTATTAAAACTATTTTTGATTAATTGAAATGTTCGTGTTGACAATTAATTTGCGAGATATTTTAATTTTTATATTATAAAGGAATAAAATCGTTGGTGATTTAAATTTTATATTTTGTGAATATTTATGTTGAGAAATTAATTAATTTTTCATTTTGTTGGACTAAATTATCCAGTCAAATAAATTTTTGTCTTCTACCAAATTTAAATGTTCAAGTACATAACGAAAATAAGAGGAAAAAAATTGCTTTAGACTTTTATTTTCTTCACTTGTGACTATTTCCTTTGAGAATTCGATTCCACATGTATCTGCGTATCTATATACACTTATATACATGTATATATATAGCTACATACTCATTTATTATTCGAAAGTGTGAGCGCCCTTTTTCCAATACTTCTATTCGCCTTTTTCCCTCTCTCATATCCACGACCACTGTAAATGTACATGGGGGGTGGTATTTTAAAATTTTCAAGACGTTTCTCGTCTTGCCAATGTGGCTTGAGCTTCAACTCAACTTTATACGTACACAACAAATACATCTATCGATAGAATGTGTTTTTTTCCATGCTCTCGAACACGTCACATGAATAAAAAAATATCCTTCAAAGTTGCTGGACCCGAAACGCGCGTGCGGTCACACCCTCTCTACCATAAATATATTTCGCATTGAAGTTTCCTGCATAAGGGAAAAATAAAATAGTCAATCAATATATAAAAGAAAGAGAGTGAGAAAGAGGAGAAGAGATGAAAAGTGGAGAGAAATTTGCATATTATTAAATATTTCAAATGTTTTATATTTTTTTTTGTTCATTTAAATTTAAGTCGTTTTTTTTCTTTTTCTAATAATTTGGTTAATTTTCGTAGATGACTTGACAATTGAGCACCACTGACCATGTGTAATATGAAGATAAGATGTCCCCATGGTGTTCCCATGTGCCGTGACCCTCGATCAGGGATTATGTTGCCATCCATATATATCCATGAACGCACACACGTTTATCTTGGTATATATATGTAGCTGATTTTTTTTCTCTGTCTCACAGCGCGAAAATACCGCATCTGAATGATCCACCACCAGTAGGGTGAAACGTATGACCACCCTTCAAGTGTCTTTCACTGACTCACCCCCTCTTAAATATATGGAAACGACGTATCGAAGAATTCTGTGTGTTTGTGTCATCATTTCGTGCGTACACTAACCAGATTTTTCGTTTGTTACTTTCATTTGTTGTATTTATTGTTTGGTAGGTTATATTTTTTTTGTCAGTTTTGAGGGATGAGGTGAATATTTTATGTAGTTGAATATTTGTAAAAACTTCATTTATTTTATTTGATATTAATTGAAAATACTGAGTTTTAATTGTCAACGATTTTTAAAAATTATAATGAAAATTTGAGTGTTTTCTTTTGAGAATTCTTTACCATTTGGCAAATTTGTATAATGTGAGAATATATTTATCATATTTCAATAAATTTTCAATGAATTATTGAATGCTTGTTTGAGTAAAATTAGAATTTATGTCACTTAATTGGAGAATAGTGAGAGTTTGGTTATAATCAGTCGATTCTTTGGGTGAATTTTGAAGGGTGAAGTTAATGTGATTGTAGATAGAAAGGTAGGGGAAAAAAAAATGTTAGGGGATTTGAAAATGAAGTGTAGATATTGCTCTTTGAATTTTCAACATTGAAGTACAAACGAATCGTATCGCAAATGGTATGAAAAGTTGAATAGACCTTCTGGTGTTTTTTCACTATTATTTTGTTCCTTTTTATCCAGATGTTTATTGTGTCACTTCAAAGAGTGACAGGGGAATTTTTCCTCCATTTAATTCTATTAACATTATTCCTAATATACAACACACAGATTCAATTAATCATCTTACCAAACAAATCGAATATAAAACAAAAAAATTATTTTACTTATAAAAAATTGTTTCACTTTTATTTTACATTTTCATTCGAAAAATTACATCAACCCCAACACTTTCCCCATCATATCTATTCATTTTCACCAAAATATTCGCACCTATACTTCTATTTTCAAATACACACACACTCACTACAAAATAGAGAAATATAATATGATAAATGTATATTAAGATGTTGTGTTTGTGTATCGTCTGTTATTTTCCAACAAAAGCTATAAATTTTCCTGGCAGAAATCCCGTGGTGTGATATACACAACCACACTTACATCCATCCAGGGACGATATATATTCGGCTCTTTTCTCAAAATGGGAAAAAAAGAAAAAAAAAACTAACATGAAACGAATGAAAGAAAGAGAATTATACATCTAAAATGATAAATGTTTTTATGAGTTATTCAATGCAGTAGAACAAACTTTTTTTGTTTTTTTTTTTCCACATCCAATTTTAAGAACGAAATAATTTTTTCCTCATTTTAATTTTTACATTTTAACATTTCAGTGATTATAATAATGACCATTACTATTATTGCTATGTGTTGAATTCTTTGAGCAAAAATGGAGTCTTACTTAATAATTCTTTTATTTTATCGTTATTTTATATTTTATGCTTAGGTTTTTATGATTGGAAGAAAATTCAACATCTGGTTGAATTATTCTTAAGTGGAAAAATACGTCCTAGCTTCTTTTATTGCCCTGGACACTTGGGTCATGCAAAGGACCCTTTTCTTTATTATAGAAGTGTACATATATTTTATTTAAACATGAGTAATTTTATGATAGTTAAATAAGAGGATTAGAACCCAGTAGGAATATTTCCGTTAAGTTTTAGTTCAGTTTTGAACTGAGCCTCTCAACCGTAAGGACACTTTTCAAAACGTAGTCTTGAAATAAAGACAATCTATTGACACGAATTTCGCTGTATTTTAATTCAAGTTAAATTGAAATCCAAATACATATATTCACAATTTCCAACATTGTGATTATAGTTTTTTTATTATTTATTGAGTTATTTTTATTTATGGAATTCGTTTTTGGCAATAGAAATTGTGTGGCGCCGCTAGTGTCACGGTAATGTATGTTTTGCGTTACGAGGGTGAGCACTTGATTCATTCCAACCCTCCATCTGTATATCCAAAACCTCCACCACCATCAACGTTACCGTATACATATTGTGTATGTGTATCGATACACCCCCACGTGGTTATACCAACGGTTGTACCCTATTCACCATGCATTTTACCCGTGGAAATTTTTGCGTCAATCGAAAAAAGAAAGAATGAAAGAAAGAGAAGAGAATGGAAGAAAAAAAAAGGAATAAATAAATTGTTGGGGGGATGTGAAGATGTGGATGGGTGAGGGAATGTTATGGAGAGAAAAAAAAATTGGTGGGAGTTTACATGGGTGTCATAAGCCAACGCACTCAATTTGAAAATCGTCTGGAAAAAAGTATGATGATAATAATAATGGAGATGAAATGTCTTTTTTTTTATTTTGTGGAATAAAATTGGGGTTGGTTTACATAGCACGCGACTTCTACACCCTCTGTATAGGTATTTATATATATATATATTTATGGTGGTTGGAGGTTTATAATCTATTTTTCATGGTGTTTTGCTTTTATTTTTTGATGGATGATAAAAGAATTTGTGAATTTTTATGAATTCTTTATTTTGATTTAATGTTTGTTCAATTTAACTTTTATGGTAATTTTTTTTTCTCGAGGTGTAAGGTTTGAATGTGAGTTGTTATGGTGTGATGTGGATAAGCGACATGAGGATATCACGGAAGTGTAATCTGTGATTCAAAGCGGAAAGAGAAAAGAGAAAGGTGAAAAAAAATAACGATCCATCTTACGACTTGCCAGAATTCAATCGTCGCCATTTGTTTTCGTGAAAATCACTCCCAGTGGACTCATTCACTTTCTCTCTCGCATTCTTCTCAACGTGTTTGTGGATTCTGTTCTTTTTCGTTTTCTTTATTTTTATTTGTATTCATTCTCTAGGTATATTTTTAAAATAATTGGATGATATTTACAATGTTTGTATTTATTTTTCAAAGTTTTCTAACCTAAAAAATTGTTTTCTATTTTTATTTAATGTTCATTTCTATCAATGAAGGAGAATTTACAATGGTCCACTTGGAAAACACTTTGTCCTTTATTGAAAAGCATTTTTTACCTATAAAAATAACGACACCCCTAATAACACATAGAAATTATTCATAAATTCAAACAGTTTGATGGACTTTTTGTGTAATTCAACAAAATCTGCATTCGATATTGGATAATTCTTCCATTTGAGATTCATATCGACATTACTGTCGATTGACATCTCTACCACGAGAAAAAAGAGAAAATTATAAGAAATTACAAATTGTTATGACTTTGTGAATAAATTGCACCCTTAAGGAGGTAGATGCAGTCAGGATTTTCGAAAACTCGTTTTTTTTTTCGCATTTTCTTAACGTAGTTACGGTCCCATTCAACATTCCTTATTATATTTTTGTAATCAGAATAATTCTTTGTTTGTATTAAGTACAGACGAAACGAAACAAAAATAGAGAATACGAAATAGCAAACGAAAGATATGATAATTATGGTGGCAAAGGGCAGGATGAATTTGGGGAAGGTTTGGTGAGTGATGAGATGTAATAAGGTCATATATATTTATTCAACGAGCAGGGTGAATTTTATAGATGCAGCAAGAGGGCGACAAGGAAAAATAGTGAAGTGGCTTAGCATTTTCGGAGAAAGCAGAATTCGAGAGCTAAAAATGTTTCACTGGTATAAGTCCAATGTATATATGCATGCAGCAAAAATTTTTCTGTGTGGTAGATTCGTACGAGATCCCATAAAGTGACCCCAGCCGGTCGAGCGTTTCTTCCCCTATACTCTTAATACATACACATAGATATTTATTTATGTGTGTGCGTTTTTCCGTTCCCTTTTATATGTATAGATAATATAGAATTGGGAAGTTTTCGTGTCTCTTTCATGGTGCAGATAAAATTATTGCTCTCTTTATACATTCGTAAAGCGAATTTTTTTTTTTCTTTATTTTTGTTTCAGGTAGGGGAATGATAAGTTGAATAATTTCACCATGAGGATTCGAATATGAATGCAGAGAAGATAAATAAATAGAAGAGTAGGATTGAAATTGAAGGAAGGGAGAAGTCAATATAGAAAAGAAAGTAAATGTTGTTTTTTTTTGTTGTTTCTATGAATTTTGGTTGATTTCTGTTTTGGAATTATTTGTTATTTTTGTTCGTAAGAAAAATAGTGAATGAATAATTTCTTGTTCTTTTTTATTTTCAGTTCATATCTTTTTATTAATTTCAATGAATGTCAACAGTGAATACATTCGCTGTTTTCATCTGGTGGATTAGACAAGTGGAGAGGTGAATAATTCATTATAAAAACTTGCAAGTCAGTGAATAATAAAAGAACATGACTGAAAATATAATGTTATAATCAAATGCATCAAAAATTAAATAGATAAACTTTTCATTATTTAATTTACGTTCCAATCAATATAAAAAAATTCTCGATGTAAGACACATTTATTATTGTTATTCAGAGAGGTTTGAAGATGTGAGAGTTCAGTAACAAAATTTTAACAATTCGCAAATAAATATTGTATTAATAAATAAATGAAGGAAGTTCCATTAAAATCAATGTAGATAACGGCGAATGAATATAATAGATTAAAATCTGTGATTTTTTCGTTCTTAATAATTGCGGTAAATTTCCAGTAGATTCGTAAAGAAGTCCATCATCAATTGTATCTTCTTATCTATTACTCAATGTGAAAGGTCATTTGTATTCATTCAATCTCTCGGCGTTCAATATAATGATAATTTATAAATCTTGCGCCTTGAGTTAATTGTGCCACTGTATTGGTGATGTGACAGGAGAACAATAGCATATTTTTTGGTTTTACTTTGAATGAAAAACGCATAAATACGAGTGAATACATCGTCAAGGCTACAAACAAAAGAAATTGACGTTAAATAATTAAATCCGTAAGTAAATAATCATAGAAAATTATTGAAATAAAGCAAAATTGAATTTGTTTTGATGTATGAAAAATACAGAGAAGAAAAGAAACAAAAAAAATAATTAATCATACTGACCTAAAGTCATTTTACCACTGATAATATTTGGACTTTTTTGAGTGTCAGCAATCGCTGCCAGTGGTATCATCCAATTCAGTACAGGCCCCCAAAAATGTGTGCTAAAAATACAATTTTTTATTTTAGAAAATATTAATTGATCAATTGAATAGTTAAAATTGATTTATTCGACTTTTTTTCGCCAATAATTTAATTTGAAATATTCTTATACCTCATTAACCATTCTCGAGTCTCTTTGTTACTCAATACTCGTGCAATTCCATTCATTATCAATGAATATAAATAAAAATCCAAAATCTATAAAAGACAATTCGAAAAGAAAAAAAAAGAGAAAATTCTCATTAATTCGATTTTCTGATATATCTTTGGAATTTATTCACAAGAAAGAAGAGATTTTCTAATTATCTCTGTGAGTACTCTCATTCCTGACAGGTCAATATTTATTATACATGCGCAGACACACACACAAACACATTTTTTTCTTTTTTTTTCGTTACTAATAGCGGTACAAAATTCTGTCTTGAAGTTCCGCGTTTCGTGTGTTGTTAAATATAAAACACCACAATGATTCTTTGTACTTAAAAACATTTACTTCAATTAAGTTTTGATAATATATTCCATTATTTATACGAAATATTCAAACATGTCACTGAACACACAACAAAAAATACTCATATCATCACTCGTCGATGAATTTATTAAGAATGATGAAACATCTCGAGCACACAGTTCACAGCAAACAAATCACTGTTGATTCGAGAAAAAAAATTGTGTGCCGCAAATTCTATGTTATCATAAAACAACAAGATATAACTCTTTGCGCAACTATAAGTATTCTGTACATATAAACATGTGTGTATGTGTATATATATCGAAGTAACCAACATTTATTCCTCTTCTTTCTCTGTAGTAAGAGAAATGAGCGTTAGATGACATAATATTCACAATTGGTTCATCTCATAATGAGATAGTATCGACTTATTTTTTTTTTTATTCTCCATGAAATTAAGATATGAAGGAAAAATCATTTGCTTTCATTCCATTCATGAAATTAAATTATGATAATTGTCAGTAATTTTCTTATCAAATTTCTGGTAATCATCTTTTGAACAAGATAAAATTTGTTGTTTAAATCAAAGGGAATACAGCGAGAATATTTTCTCGTTGTTTGTTAAAGTGTGTGATGAGTTGAATAATATCAAACATATTAATTGTTTCATCTTTTTAAACTCATTCCTACAAATTTTTCGTATGCATTGCGATCACCCGTGAAAAATTATAATTGAAATATTTGAGATTTAAAATAATTCAATTTATTGACTTTGACTAATTTATATTTTATATTATTGAATTTACTCAATTCAACTTTGATACTTCATTTATCAAAATAGTTTCCTCATCGGAATTTACAGTAAAAAACTACGGCGTGCATTCTCCTAATTCACTTAAATATAAACACGAATAAAATGCATGATAAATTGTACATGGTATAGAGCGATAGCAAATTGACGAGACGATCCATCATCATATATATATTGTTAGATAATTTGCATGAGCATTTTCTCGCATCATTGATCACACGATCCCCTCAACGAACAATTTTACTGTTTTCTTTTTTTTTCTGTAGCTTTATTCACCTACTTCACTTTACCACCCTCTGGAAAATCATCCCCCATACAGTGTCACCCCCCTACCCTATCCCGCCCCTTCTGCTGCTACCCGTCGTCATTCTTTCATCCATCTCTCGATTTCTTATAATAAATGCACAGGTTATTATTTTTCGCGTATAATATTGATGGCGCTATGAATGTTGCATGCGCATAGGGGTGGCTGTTTGATAGACGGGGAGTTGGGGGTTGATAAGCACACGCAGTATCTAGACTCTAGAGATACTTGAGAAGGTGGGAAACGTGAAAGTGAGGGTTAAAAAGAAGAAATAATGTATTTCCGAAAGGAAAACCTCGGAGAAGAGGAAACAGAAGAAGAAGCGTAGAATGAGGAAATGAACGAAGATGAGGTAGAGGAGGATTTTTATTTTGAGCATGCGCCATGAACGGGGTGGATATTATTGATTTCTTTTGGAATATGTGAACTTGGTGTATGTATATGGGGTGGATTGTCAAGGGATAGGATGGCTGTCGTTGGTGTTTCAAGCATACCATACGCACTAGATGCAACCTCGTGCTCAGTTCAACATGCGCCCTTGACACACGTCACAAATTTGCTACGCGTTATTTTGTGAATGAATCTATGATGATAAGAAGAAGCTGTATGGATAACTTATGTCATCATGATATATATAATACCATCAGACGTATAGTTCTCGTAGGGTTTTGCTTAATTTTTCATTTAGCTCAGTTCGATTTTGGGGAGAAATGTGCGGAGGTCGATGAGACTGACCAAATCCATCATTTCTTGTAGGATAAGATGAGAGATCAAGCTAAATTCCAACTGTAGATCCCATTCTCATCGCTTTCTTCGACAAGTATCACTCAGAATGCGAATATCAGTAATGGATATTAATTTATTTGGGGTTTCCTGTGGATAATATGGGATTTGTTTTTTATTCCGTTGACACAAGTTGAAATCTCATTTTGTAGACATTGAAATATTAAGCACAATTATGAATTGAATATTCAATATCAAAAAATAATTAATGATATTAAAATTCGTTAATATTCAAATCTCATAGTTACCTTTATCATATTTTCATTCCGTTGCAATTCTGTTGAGTGCATATTGGTAGAGACAATCCCATTTCATGTAGATTCGGATGTTTATAAATGTATATATTATACATACACTCACATTTATATTCGTAAGTAGAAGAGGACGTCTGTCAAAGAGCAAAAGTAGATTGGCCCACCCTTTTACTGTAAGTGTGCGAATGCTGGTAGATGAGGCTGAAATTCTCTTATTCCTTTGCCTTTTTTTCCTCTCTCCATTTCACGCGCCCTTTGACGTGTCCAATGAATGGATCCATTTGCATCCAGTGTTGTTGAAGATTGTGAAAGCTTTGTATAAATATTATTTCTACTTTTGGTATTATTATTGCTATATTCATTTTTGTGATTGTCAGATACTATTCATTTAATTGTACAGTCATCGATTAGTTTTAAAGTTTTTTTTTGTCTAGATGGGTCTACTACAGATGACAAATGTTTGAACGACTAGTTACGATATATCAATAATTCATTGATTTATTTCATTTAATTTTTTATCGGACGAATTAAATAAAATGCTAATGAGCAAATAGCCACGTAATTGTTCGGAGACAGGTTGAAGCGCGCTGCCTTGACGACACACACCGCCACGATAAACATTTCGAGGGTTGTGCGTGTGTGAAAGGGTGAGGCGGGTATGAAGGAGTATGGGGGGTAGATGAGGAAAGAAATGAGGGAGAAGGGAGAAGATAAATTCTTGGCGCATCAACCAGTCACGAATCGCGCGCGCCGTCACTCGTCTGTGATGGAGTTTGCTTTCTCCTTATCTCTTTTGTGTCTTCTATTTGGTTGGAAGAGTGAAGAGAAGAAGAAAATGGAAGGAAGAAAGAGAAGCGGAAATTCTCGGGGGATTGGTATGAGAGGGAACGAGAGGGTGGACAAGAGGGAGAGGAGATTAGTATAAGGTGGAAGACAATGAAGAGGGCATTGGCATTGGGGTCTTTTAATTGCCGTTTCTTTCGAGTTGCCATTGACGCTTCTTTCCATCTCATAATTCTTTATTGTATTTATTTTTCTCGATTTTTATTATTGACATTGTGTTTTATTTTTTTTTTCTTTTGGAATATCAAAAAAATCTTCAGTGAAGAAAATTCTTGCATGATGATTCTATGTAACGAGGTAGAAGATTAGTTCTCCTGTAGCGTTTTAATTTTTTCTGCCATTTTCTTTGAATTATTATTTTACAAAGAATCAATTCGAATTCGTATTAGAGCAAATAACGTTGATTAGTGAGATAGAGGAAATAATGTTATATGAATTGAGCGAGAGTCAGAGTGGTGAAGAATTGAAGTGAGCATGCCGGTGCGTTTTTTACTATTTCTACTTGCACGAGTCTCTCTTCATGGTCCGTACTTGTATGTATATATGTGGAGGCACACTAGCGCCATCAGTCTCCCGTTGCGCGAACCACTAGACGCACACTCAATTTTGTAGCACTTTACGTGTCTACGAGTGTGCCCTTTCAAAAATATAGAAAGTAAAATGGCGCATTGCCTCTTTTTCTCTTATTTTATTCACTCACACACCTTCTCATATTTTTTTACTGTTCGCTCTATCTTCATTCTCTACCATTCACTCTCTCTTTTTATTTTACGGATGAGTGCACCTCCTTACAGAAGTAAAAGGACAATGTCCAATAATCGCACTCAAAAAGAGATAAGTGAATAAAATGAATGGAATAATAATGAAAAGAAAAAAGCAAAAGAAGTATTGGTATTATGTTAGTTGAAGCGTTCTATCAGGTCTGGAAAATTGAAAGTATGGAGAATTTTTTTTCCTTGTGGAGTATTTTATATTTTACATTCTTGCGTTTGGATCTGATTGCTTACATTCACATATCCATTCAAAATTAGTTATAACAATTGTAGCAAAATATAAAAATGAATGATAAAATAGAAAAAGTAAAAGAAAAATTTCATTAAACATTTAATCAAGAATTTTCCTGCTTACAACAGTTTCTGATCAATTCTTCGAGATTAACTAATTGCAATTATAGTAGAACCATCTTATTACTAATATTCAGCAACTTTTTGAATGAACTCAAATTCATGAAATAATAATCAGGAAAAAAAAGTCGTCTCACTAACAATACATTCACATATTTCTTCACTGGATATTCGTAACTTCCGGTTGATTCTGCAAAAGTTAGTTCATGGATGAAGGGAAAAGTGGTGAGCGGGTGATGAAAGAAAAAATAGTTGTATGAGAAGCCGTGTGTTGAATATGGATCCATTATTCCAAACGATAAAGCAATTTCTTTGCATTTTCGTAAAATTATGTTTCGACTATTTAGCATTGGTTACTGTTTTGTTACGGGTGGGTGACAGGGGGGATGGACGTGAGTATTGGTGTTCGTGAATTGAAAGAAGGGTGTAGAATAAATGTTGAATGCTGTAGGGATAAACTCCGTCTCAATCCAAATAATGCAAGAATATAAATGTGTGCGTGTTCGTGCACGCAGCATCAGCGAACATATAGAAATAAGGAGAAAAGGAAACAGGGACGCGCGAGAGGCAGACATTACGGAAGTGAAAACTGCCTCAATCTTTTCACATTTATACACAAACGTATACAAATATGTGTGTGTCTGAATGTGCTTTGTGTGTGGCAAACGATCCGTAAACGTCAACCAATCGATCACATTTATTTTATATTATTTTCGCTTACTCTTTAGTTTTTATTCATCGCTACGTTACAATATTAATTTCCTTATTTCTCTTTTTTATGTTCGCAATGAAGATAAAGTTTTTAATGTTTATTCATATGCAAAAAAATCAATGGAAAATTTCTATTCTATAAATTTTCAAACTTTTCATCAATTTTGCATGTTATTGCATTTGTTATTCATCCATTATAATTCTTCCCCACCCTATTTCTTCATTCCTCTTATTTTTTCTTTTTTTACGTCACATTTATCATTACGTTGTGTGGGATTTGAGCTTGAAGTTGATGTGAACAGGCGCTCGGTGACGATGGAGAAAGAAGAAAAGATAGGGTGGTTACAGGGAGGTATAATATAAGGACACAAGATCTGAACGTAGAATTTCAAAAACGGCGCCATGACCATAAATATGGAGTCGATTCACAGAGCGCGAGCAGCGAGAACGCGCTGTACTATATATAAAAGGTGGAACGAATAATATACAACAGTATTTTCCTTTGCTTTACTGAATTATTATACGATTCATGTTTCGAATTGACTCACAAAATACAAAGCGGAAAAGAAGAAATGTTATTGTATGAAGGAAAGATTGGGGGTTAGGGGGGGATGTAATAGGGTTGGCCGTAGTTGGAAGTTGCCTTGTGAATGTAGTGCACATATATATATATATATTATTATACTTTATAAAAAATGATGAGGTAGAGAAGACCTTGAGTTTATATAAATACGTTTTTTTTTATTTATTCTAGAAAATTTAGTCATCGAACTTTTTACTTTTATAGTGAACGATAACTTCCTTCTGAATTATTGAAATATATTTACATGAATATTCATTATGTGCGTCAGAATCTGTACTCTAATTTGATAGTACCATACTGTTGAATTGTTCACTGACATCCCTCAAAACTCGAGTTGAAATAAAAACTGAATATAAATTAGTATGAGAATGAAACAGAAAAGCTGTCCCAGAAAAATTTGATGTACTTTTTTGAGGATTATTTTTACATTTCGAAAAATTATATTTTTAAATTTCAAGTTATATCAAAATTAGAATTTCTTTTTCTGGCAGGGTAACCTATTTCTTAAATAAATGCAAAATTAGTTTCGTGATCAATAAATAATTTATAATTTCCCTGTCAAAATTTATTTTTTTGTTTACTTAAATCGCATTTGATTGCGTCACGCAATTAAAAATATCAATAAAAAGTCAAAATATTCTACATAAATAATTGAGAATCTATATCTACATATTTATAAATAATATTTACGTAAATCTGTGTGAGAATATCCGTCAATTTTTGTTTTATCAAAATTCCTAAAGTACAAATATAATAAAACAGTGAAATGAAATGAACCATTGGCGCTTCACAGTATTGAATTCGTTCGTATGTTCGTCTGTGCATGTATATAACCTCCACTCTTACACACAGACAACACTTGTATACATATATATGTATATGTCGAATGCAGGAGAGAGTTCCAATAAAAATGCTCGACATTCTCGAACTCTAACGGCTCATCCGTTTGTACGCGTGACGGTCGATTCGGTCATCGAAGCCCAACTTCGTCTTTACCACCCGACTTTTCGTTGACCCTTTTGTTTTCTTTTTTTCGTTTTTTATTTCCCTCTCTATTTTTCCTCTACCATTTCTCAACCCTGCAATCTCGTTCATCCTCATTCTCTCAGTCGCTCTCATTCTCTCTTCTTCACCTCATCTTTTTTCTTCATTTTTCTCTCGATTTTCCTATTTTTTTCCCATTTCTTTTCGTGTTTTTTTCTTCCTTTCTTTTTTTCTATCTTATTCGGGTATATACAATGTATATATATAGATAGTTAACGTAGCCAAAGCCCATCACAGACTAAACCAAATATTTGCCAATGTCCTCTCACTGTGATCTCTGTCCCAAGTATAAGAAGAGTCGAGAGAGTATGAGAGCTTTGACCACTACGAAATGTTTTAAACACAGTTGTGAAGCTTTGTAACCGTTTACACAATCTTATGGGGAACGAACGGGCTTCCAAACTCTTTACAGTGTCAATACTTTATATTTTTCAATGTATTTATTGATGTATGTGTGTGTGTTTCTGTGTATTTTATATACAAATTGGACGTAGACAAATGGTGAATTTTTCCCTTCGCTTTTCGCTTTTTCTAATATTTATTTTTGTAATTCTCTTGGGTTTTCATATTTTTCTTCGATAATTTTATCGCGTTTTACGAATTGTGAGTTAATATTTGTTTGTAATTTTGCAAAGTTGAGGAAGTGATTTTGAAATTCTAACGAAAGGTTTTTCGAACAATAATAATATTTATAATTCAGATTTTGTAAATTTATTTTCACTTTTAATTTTTTTTCTTTTTTCCACTTTCGAGACGACAATTCATGCATACACATTTTAACAATCAATTTCAATGAATTATTTGATTAATAAACAATTTTGAATTCACATAAATTTGTGTCATTTAAGAGTCTGAATAACAAATCAAAATTTATCATAACAAAAATTGATATTCAACTGGTTTTCTACTTGAAAATATTATATATACGACGTTGATTGTTTCTGAATGATAATAAAGGAAACATTTTTCAAGAGAAGAAGAGTAGAAGAGTAAAAGGCAGTGAGAAACAAGGAGACAATATAAGTCTGGTGTATTTCATCCACACAACACTACTGCGAATATTATGAGTAATTTCATTGAGAAAAGTTTCAACAATGAAAAGAAAAAAACATCGTATATAGGTATATATATATATATATATAAGAGTCATGAAGATAATAACAATGATGAAATGCAATAAAAAAAAAGACAAGCATAAACGTGTGAGAAGTAGAAGATGTTGGATGTCAGTTGACATTACGAGCGTCCAGTGTGACACCAACCTCGTATAACTTCTACCATTTGATATATAAATGTATTTAGCTACATATATATATATGTATATGTGAAACGAGTCAATGTTCGTGTGTCCTATGAGAAAACAGCTGGGAGAAAATAATATTTCGTTATTTATGATATAATATTTTTGGATATTTATAAATATGTGAGTTCTAATATGAAGTAGCAGAGACAGAAGAAGAAAATAAAAGAAGAAAATGCAGAATATGTGAATGGATGAATAACTGGATTATATTAAAATTGAATTTTGGTGGGTTTTGATGTGACGTTTTATGGGTTGATATTCATTTTGATTTTGATGACTTCGAAAGTGGGTGAATGGAATTTTTTGATTAATTAATTGATTTGATTAATTGATTTATTGGGTTGTTAGTTCGATCGATTGATTCGTATTTTTGACGGACAAATCAAAAATTTTGTGTTCTTTTATTTAATTTTCTTTTTACTCTGATTGATTGCAGGGAAGAAAATTTGTTGAATGAATAATACAACGAAAAATAAATAAAAATGAAATTGAAATGATCAATATTAGTTTGCTGTTAAATATCTTCAAATGTCCAAACATTTTTATTCTTTCGGATTTTTTTTTCCCCTCTTCAGAGATTAATTTCTCCTCTATATAACGATAACGTTATATAATCAGAGCGATGATGGTGAATGGGTGCGTGGGTGTGTGTGTGTATGAATGAATGAAAAAAAAAAAACATAATAAAAAAAAAACAGTGGACGACTTCTGGTGAGTTCTGATAACGTTCAGTGTGTTGGTTGTATTATTTCATGATTTTTTGGAGTTGAGGGGCGAAGAGAAGAAAAAAAAAGAAAAAAAGAAGGGAAAAGAAAAAATGAACGCGGGCGATATAGTTTGGGGGATGAAATGATTGGGGTAGAGTGGGAGATAGAGGGGCGACAGTTTAATTGAAAGAAACCTCGTTTAGCGACGAAGAAGACGACGCAGTGTCCAAAAGTCAAGTCCAACGTTGAGCTTTTATGTGACTGTCTTTCTATCTCTCACTCTCTTTCTTACATTTTTTTTTCCTGTTGTTTTATTTGTTTCCTTTTTTTTTTCTCTTCATTTTTTCTTTGTATTCATCTTTCGTTCTTTTCATATTATCCATTACTCGTTTACTCATCCCTTGCTTATGTCATTTCAAGAGTTGGCTAAACATATCTGTACTGTTGTGATGAGACTTTATTGAAAATGGTGAGGAAAAAAAAAATGACGAATATAATTATTGTAGAATTATTTTTCTGTATTGTTCAGATATTTAAATTTCACAATTTCACACAATTTAAATTCTTCGAATTGTACAGAATTATTTATTGTTTATGTCAAGCTTATTAGTAATGACAAAGAAAAAGAAAATGATGAAAAGTCGTAATAGAATTTAGTGAAATTCACTTCTCGAATAATAAATTGAAATAAAAATTCACCATGTGAATGTAAATTAACGAAATTGGGCTGGATCGCCAATCATTTTGTCAAGCTGCGGCAAACCGGGTCCTTGTTCAAAACTGATTTGGACATCAGGTAAAACTTTATCTAATTCGTCACTTGCACAGCTACTTGACATTGCTGGATCACTCGATTCTGATGACATTGATAGTTTTTTACATTTTCCACCGATATCATCTTCTGAAAATTCTGTACCCTCGACACATATAACACTTTTTCCACCATTACATATTCCATTTTCAGGACAAGGGTAACATTCTTTACCAGATGGTCCTAATACTTCATTCTTTCTGCAGGGATTTGCATTTTTCCCTGACGAAATTTGTATAATGGAACACACAAATATGGAGGAAATCAATAATTTATTACCAAACATTTTTCCTTGTTTTTGTAACGTTTTTATTCTTCGATAGCTGTAACACAAAAATGAACTCATTAACTTCATATTTATTATTTAATTTTGGACGTGTGTTCAATAAATTAATACCAGAAATTCTTGTTTTTTTTTTCTTTCACGATGGCGCAGAGAAGTTTTAAATTAATAACGGAATTAGAATCATAATTAATTTTGTGTTTAGTTTTTCTCAATGTGAATTTAGACTCACTTGAAAGAAAAATTATGTTTATCTGACGACGATTTTTTTTTTGTTTGCGTAAATATGTTGGTGATTCGTCTTATCTAGAAATGATAAATTATTTTTGATATTTTGTAGAATGAAAATAAACTTTTTTTTTTATTCTTCACGATTTTCTTTCCTGTTTTTATGTTGATGATAATAATATCTATGCATTTATCACTAAGGACATCTGTATGTCTTTTTTTTCAATACTTTCAGTATTAATATGTTGTTGTTAACAATATCACTTCAGTTTAAAAATTATTTTCATAGTATCGAAAATTTAATTTTAACCCAAAGTAAAATGAGTTTCACATTTCTAAAATTATAAAAATGAATTCGTGAGATTTCAATTAAATTTCATTTATAAATCAACAATAATTCTACAATCCAAACATTTCTCATCCCCAAAATTAGAAAAATCCCATCTTCCTCCACTAAAAAACTATTCACCCCCATTCTACAATTCCCAATCCAAATAAAAATAGAGAAAACAAATCAACAAACGCCCAACGTAAACAAAATTATCGTTGCAATTGATAAAAAAAAAACACCACCAAACAAATGAATCAAAATAAAACACAAAAAAGAACGTAGTAAAATGTACCATAAAAAAAATCTTCCCTGTAAAAATCGCTTCTGTTATATAATCCGTTCTTAAGCAGAGCTCTTTAGTCTTCTCTTACGATTCCTTGGCGTTCGTGTTCGCGCTACGAAGCTGAGATAGCGCCAGGCTTTATTATAGATTGACCATCCGCACTAACACACCCTTAATACGTACATACATATCCCACCTACCCTTTCGTTTCATTCCCCTCACTCATCAATAGCTTTTCTATCTCTTTACTTCTTCAACCCCCTTCAATATCTTCACACTCATCTCCTCCTTTCCATATATATATATATATATATATATATTTCTTTTTCCATACAGACACACAGATTTATATATATTCACAATTGTGAATGTATTCAACGAGTAATAATGTGTGTGACTACACAACCAGCCTCTCATCCCTCGTATTTTCTCCAATCATTTATCTCGATCGTTTGCATCGAACGATAACACGACCACGACTGTCATTCTCATAAAAATCTCCACGTAATCACCATCCACATTTTATCCAACTTAGCGTTAACCTTTATTTTTCCATACATTTTCTTCTCTCTATATTTTATATTACAATAATCAATAATTATTATTTATATTAAACTTAACATTAAATTTAATTATCAATTATTTGTTTGTATTTATTTTCTCAACGTTTGATATTTGATTGAAAAGGAAATAATTAAATTAAGAAGAGTTCCGTTCAAAGTGTGTTCGTGTGTGTATGTTTGTAGTTGTTGTATTGGGATGGGAAATGTGGGGGGTTGGAGAATGTGAACAGGGCAGAGGTGGATGAAAAGAAAGTATAGTGAAATAAAAGGAAAGAAGGTTGCAATCAATGCCGTTGAATTAACGCCTGGGTTGCCTCGCTGTTTGCCAGGAAAAGCAAGATTAAAAGAAAGAAGAAATGGACGTCAACCAATGCCCCTTCCAACTCATTCTTTTAGCTGCATCAACCCCCTTAATACAGTTGAGGGGAATGGGTTGGGGTATAGGTGACTAACATTTTTCCCTGTCGTTTTTATACTTTGCAATTTTTATCTTTCTTCTTATTTTCTTTTGTAGTTTCTTCTTCACTTTTCTTCATCGTCGTATCATTTTCTGTGATGTTGTCTTTGTTTTTTTAAATCCATTTTTTTTGCTATTTAATTTTGAAATCACGATATTTTACACTGTTTTATTGTCACTGTGAGTTATTTCTTACAATCTCATGATGTGAGCAATATATTTTGGAGTAATTGTTTTAAGCTAATGGGAAAAAAGGTTTTTATTCACATGTTTGTGTTTTTCTAATTTCATGCGACTCATTTATTATATTTTATTACTTTTAAATTAGTATGGAGATTGACAACAGGGAAAATGCAATATTTATTGTGAGATATATCTAAATAACTTTCGATTTGTGAAATGAATTGGAATAAATGTAAAGGAAGAAAAAAATCACTCGCACTTTAAGATAATTTTCCTGCTTTTTTGATCAATTATTCAAACTGTCAGTGAGAATGAATAATCATTCGATCAATAAAACTAAATGTGCATGCGTTGAGTAGTTGCTCAGATTGCATTTCATATATTCAAGGAACATTGAAAAACAATTGGCAGAATCTCATGATGACCCAGCGTGAATTTAAATATTGAGCAAAAAAGTTAACTGATTTTGTTTAAACTATTGTCTAAAGAAAAAGCAATCAGAATTAGTGATAAAGTAGTTTGATAATAATGAATTCCTATTCAGTAACTTTCACCAATTTTTTAATACACTATCAAACAAAATTTAGAATATTCTGAATATTTATTGAATCTAATTTCATATAAACAAGAAAAGATTTTACTGTACGAAGAAAAATCAAATCAAAAGAAATTCAATGATTCAACATTTCATTTGTCTTTTTTTTTGGGTTCATCCCTTATATTTTAACCCTCATTGTACGTGATTGGTTGTCATAATGTCTCGTATCTCTGGTGTATATTTGAGTGATACTACGCATGATTGGTTGCTGTGGGTAGGAGATAAGGGGAAGAGGGTTAACGAGTAGCAGTTCAGTATTTTAAATTCCAAATCTCTACGATTGGTCGATTTAAATTTAAAACCCACCTACATCTTCGCCCTTCTTCATTCCGTATATCCACACTTTGCATACCCGCCCTTATACTACGTCGCGCACGCGTAAAACACATACAAAGACATCCCCCGAATGGCGATTCGTGAATATAAAACGACAAATAAACAGGTTTGAATTTCTATTCACCTATAGAAAGTTTTGAATCACAAAAAAGGTTGTAAGAACAAAATGAATTGTTAAATTTCACATACAGCAAAGGGACATTGTGATTGGCTATGATGGTGGATGAAAGGGTGACACTGCGCAGGACACGAAGGGTTTGCTATTCACCCTATCATAATTCAACCCCTTATCTGGATTTTTTTTCCTGTTTAGTTTGCTTGGTGGAAGACAAATGGAAGAAACAAAAGGGAAAAATAGTTGAAGGGAAATCTTCAATTGTTTTCGTCCATTTTGTTTATCTAATTTCATAAATTTATTCGTCTATTGGTTTTTTCAACACTACAACTACTTTCTACATCGAATATTCAACGATAAAAATAAATTTAACATTCAATTGCTATAAATAATTATTAAAATTTATTTGTTAATAAATATTAAGAAAGAACTTTTGTAATTGAACTATTTAATTTTATTTTAACAAATTTTTTTCTTTTCTTCTTCATTTTACCATTAACTTCCATTGTGTTGTGAATTAAGTTGGGAAAATATTCCAGCTGGTGGACAAACTTGAGAGGGAGCGTTATATATGTATTTACAACGGTTGTGTGATTGTACAGTTGTTTAGGGTTGAGAGAGCATGGGGTGACGGGGGAGGTGTAGAAAAGAAAGAGGGTGGGTTAATGAAGCCAAATCCGTTTACATGTATATATGTACATATATATGTACATATATATACATAGATGTGTATACAGAGACGATAAATGGCAATGTGGCAGTGTAGTAGATAGAGAAAATTTGTAGGTTGGTTCGTTACAGTCACAGGCTGTAGTCCATGCATGATAACAATGTTAAAACGTCAAACGTTAAATAAACACAAAGAACAAATTCGACAGAGGGAGATCTAGGAAAAAAAAAATTGCAGATAGAAAATGAAAGACAAATATTAATGTTGTAATTTTCGATTGTGAATTCTTAATTTTTCTTTCCATTTAAACATTTAATAGTTTTTTATTTTTTAATAAACATTCTGTAAGTTCATTATTTATGCAATTATTATTATTCAATTTGATTCAATTGTGAAACTGTATTGAAACTTTTATTGGTATAATTTTTTTACTAATTTTTTGGTAATGAAAATTTTTTTGGTTTGTAAAGTTCGTTGATTAAATTGGTTGAAATATTGGAGAAATATTTCTATTCAATTTTAGTAAATGAAATGCAATAAATTTTTTATCAGAGAATAATTCAATGACAATTATAGAAACCATTTTGGTATTTTTCTAATTATTGTCAAAAAATTCGATCGTTCTATTTTATAGCTATCAAATTTTTAGTTCAATTCGTAATTGACATTTATAAATTAGTTTTCTTACACTAAAAATATTTAGTGAACTATTTCATGTAAAGAAAAAAATTGCCGTGTCACTTGCTGGGAGGATTTTTTTCTTTTAATTTGAACAATAAGATTGATGACTTTATTGTTAGATAATATTTTATATTCATATGTGTTGGATAAAGAATAAAATGGTGCATGTGCGCGTTTTTAGGAATCAGGTGGTGTTTTGTAAGTGGAAATTGCATGGCAAATGCTCGTTGCGTGTTCACATATCGCACACCAGCAATGTATGTGATGGTGTGCATCAATTTAGTCGAACGCCTGGGGTGCAAGAGAGAAAAAAAGGGATCGAGTGCCAGATCAACAGAAATGAGGAGAAAGAAAAGAAAAAAAAAAGGAGATGGAGAGTGATTGCGTGACATTGTGCAATGAGGGTTGTTTAGATAATGTATATATATCTATATATGAATATAGTGAATATGCTCATGCATAAACAGGCTCACATTTGAAATTTATTCTACAACAACTGTTGATAATTAACATATAAAAAGAATTATTCTTTTCTCTTTTCTTAATGCCATTTGATTTATTTCTGTTTCGTTATCTACTCATATATATTTTTTTCTGTGCAACGTTTTTTATTGATAAAAAATCTGAAATCAAAGTGAAGAAAATTCACCATTAATTGCTTCAATATCATAAATGGAACAGGAAAAAAATAAAAAGTTTCAAGAATTATTTTATATTCCAATTAAGATGAGTTAAATTTGAAATTGTATCATTCTAAAGTGGCGAGTGTGATATCTTCAAAATTTACGGATCGATTTCCCACCAAAAATAGTCATTAAATGTATTTTCAAATTTTCTATCGTCTTAACTAGAATCAAAACTGTAGATAGAAAATGTCTATTTTTTTACAGCGATAATAAATGAATGGTATATTCACTGCAAAAATATCTACGTCTTAACTGTAAATGCCTTTCTCTTTCCCCATTAAAATACATAAAATCATCTTCATCCCCATGTTCAATACTTAACAATTAATCTTTCGTAAAAATTCTAAAAAAACAAATACATTAAGCTCGCAAAATCATCTAAGACAACAAAAATGATCAATAAACAAATAAATTTTCTTCTATGCAAAAAAAAAAGATTTTAACGTGTCACAAACAGAAAAGTTAACAATACTCAAACCAATGTACATATATACTAATATATATAAATCTATATCCACATTAAATAGTTTTAGTAGTAAGTTTTGTCATGGTCAGACTTTTACTACGCAGTGGCATAGAAAACGGAAAATGTTTTTATCTAAAAAGTTGCTTTACAGGGTGATGATGCAACGCTGAGGATTGGGTGGGGAGTTGCATAAGGGATGCAACATATATAGTGCAGTGGTGGTTGGTGCATGTGGTCACATGCTGCGATTGAGGAAGACACGAAAGAACGTGGTAACTTCTTTCTTGTCCTTTTTTTTTTCTTGGTTATTTTCCTCTTTTTTTATTTATTTCTACTTTTTCTCATCCCTTTATTTTTCATCCTCTTCTTCCCCTGTATATCTCTATATCTATTTGACTATAGATATTGTCTATTTGTATATATGTATAGAAATATATATAAAGAGAGTTCCATAACCGCACAACTGAGCGCAGCAATTCAAAGTTTCCTTAACAATTCTTGGCACTCTTTTCCACCGTAAATGTTATCCTTCCACGAGTTATTAGAAGTAATTGCGCGGCATGCCGCGCACCCGCTTCATGCTTTGTATATACAGATGTGTGTGAGTGTGCGTTGTCCTCTCCTTACATAATTTGTCCTTGTCATTTTCTATTTTTTTCACTTTTCTTCTATTTTTTTTGCTGTTTCTATTATTTCTGTTCTTGTTCCCATTTCTTTTTCGTTCAACGTTTCTTTTTTTCTAGATCAATTGAATTTTCACAGCAAGTGTTCGCTAGTTTACAGTGTCATCTTAAGATTGAAAGAGAATAAAAGAAAAAGATTGGAGGAATTTGTTTCGTATTTTATTATCAATTTATATATTATTTAATGAATTATCTACTAAAATAATTGAAGATAATTAAAAATTATTTAGTGATGAAATAGGTTTGAAAAAGTTTAGATTTTTACTGATTGAAGATGATATAAATGAAATTGCCTTTTATTTTATTTTATTCTCAATTTAAAAATGATTAGATAATTCTTAAAATTTTATTTGATTAATTTCCCAATTAATTTTTATTTCTTCTGAATAATAAGAAAAATGTTTTTACGTTGTGTAGTACAAAGAAGGCATGTCTGGGATGTTGGCGCATCGATCCGATACATCACAGGGGCATTTACATCCCTCGCTCTCTTTCACTCTCTTTCATTCTACATCCCCCTCGCTTTTTCTTATACTTTCTCTCAATATAACGTTCCACCCCAAGGGCTTTTTCACTCTCTGGTTGATGCTTATGCCGCCACTTTTATTCTGTATGCGCGTGCGCACATTCTACTCTCCTTTTTTTCCTCCCCTCTTTCGCATTCTCAATCCCTTTTTCTCGTTATTCGCCACCTCGTCTTTCATCCCCTTTGCGCGACTTTGATCCCCTTGCTACTAGCGAAAGAGAAAAAAAAAAGACAGAAAGGAGAAAATAATGATGAATAGTAAAAATGGAAAAAAATAAAAACTAAAAATTTCTATTGAAATTATTGTTACAATAATTTTCAGGGGTATTGAATAAATATTTTTTTTTTCATTGTAACACATAAATATAGATGTAAAAGTAATGGAAATTAATAAGTTATGATGCCACGCTACGAAAACTCACGCAAAAGTATTAACACTTGAGATCATTAATTTGTATATATTTATGTTCAGTGTATGGTTATGTGAAGTTATTAAAAATATTCATATTCCTCGCAATGGATTTATATTTATGTTCAGATATAGCGATGATACATAATATAATTATTACATTGTTGCAATAATAAATGACTTCAAACAGACCGAGATAATTCTCATTCCAATTAACTTCACTGCCGATCCTTCGTTTTTTTCTTCAGCGTGTCCATATGAATGCATTAAACACATAAATAAATATGAATTAACCAATATATATATAAATATATACACATTCATGCATAAATACATAAATGGCGTGTAAGGTGATTTGGTAGATAGAAATCTTGACATCTCAAACGGAATCAACAATTTCTGCAAGTTCAGATTTATTAATAATAAAATGTACAGTGTGAAGTGTTTATTTTCATCGAGGCATTTCACTCGTTAGTTTATAATTTTGAAATACATTTTAATGCATAAAAAAAATTAATAGAAAAATTGTTTGGTTTTGTATAAAGTATGAAAAATATGTAATTTCAATTATGTTTGCAAAATGTTTGCCACATTGACACTCATCATTTTGCTATTATAAATTATTTTACATATGGTTATCTTTATTTTCCATCAAAACACTCAAATAATCTTCATCAATCTCTCATCCAACGTATTTTTACAAATTAATCATAGAATTTTCATGATAATTTCAAAGAAAAATTGTTTCAAATTGTTCCAATATTCATTAATATAATATCCAATCTATCAAATGATTTTATTCCACTCGATTCATCTATTTTCACATTGCCCTTTCATTATTTCCCCTTTTTCATATTCGCTGTAGCGAAAACGTTAATTAGCTTTTGTTCGAAAATGGCCATGTGTTCAGTTGGCTTAACAGAAAGACTTGACGTAGATGACGAAGGAGGCGCATCAGTACCATCAGGGTTAGAAGACATCGACGTGAATTCGCGCACCAAGAACACAAATACATATAAATATAAATGTATATATCTATGTATGTATGTATGTATGTATGTGTGTGTGGATGTGTGAGTGAATAGGGTGAGGAAGATTTGGAAAAGAGAGTACGAGACATTCGCCTTTGTCTCGAGGGTTCGGAAGCTCTTGTGGAGATAGAGGCTAATTCCCAGTTTTCTACCCCCAAGGAATGTTTCTTCATACCCCCCACACTTTTTCTTTTCTCTTCCTTCTTCTTTTTGCCCACTACTATTCTTCATTCATTTCTTCTTTTTCTATTCCACACTAAAGCTTTCTCATTGCTGATGCTCTATCCCTTCGCCATTCGTACGTCGCTTTGATGTTCCCAATTTGATTGAAGGAATCCGACGAACGGGCTCGTAACTTCGTCTTTATTGATTGCTGTTTCGTCTTCGACACCACGTGCAACGATTTTTTTTTTCTCGTTATTTTTTTGGTTATTGCTAGGTCGCTTGAAATTACGGCGAGAGTAAAAATCTGATTCTTTTTCTTTTCTCTTTTTACTCAATGAATTATTTTTGAGATGATTTATTCGTTAATTTTATTTGTATGTGGAATTGAATTTTGTTACTTTATTGAATATTTTTCTTTGTTCATACAAAATAAATTTGTTTTTGGATTGGAATTTGATTAGAAATGATTTTTAGAGGATTCGGAAATTCTATTGGGATGTAAAGAATTTTATCTTCAAGTGGAATTTGAATTCTTGAACTGAAGGAATTGATGTTTATTTGATGTTTGTTCTTCTTCTTTTATACTTCAGGCATTTCAATTGAATTTCTTTTAAGAACTAGCTCAATTGAAACGCCTGATAATTAAATGATTGTCCGGTGATTACAGAAAGAAAATATCAGTTAAACACACACATACACAAACATATCTCCATAATCCATCCTATCCCTAGATAAAAATATCGAAAACTTCCATCCTATTTTACATCGTTCACTTTTATTAAATTCTAAATTTTTATCTCATTTCAATTCCATTTACTGTTTTTATTTTATTCTTCATCGTGTCAATTTATTAATTTATTTATTTATTGTTCTGTTGATTCAAATTTTGTCGATGATGTATATCAAGTACTGATTTATAGAGATAAGCATAAATAAAATATAAATAGTTGAGTGTTGGTTGTTGGATAAGTCTTAAACCATTGCCCTATCTTTTTTCCTTTATTTCTCTTCGTCCCTCATCGACTCCAAGTTGTGGCACACGATGGGGTCATAGGTTACGTCTACTTGATCGAACCTTCGATTATCCGATGATTTCGTTTGGCACAAATGGAAAACTATACATACATACATACATACATACATATATATATATTTACACATAGGTATATGTGTAGATATAAAAGAACAAAGAAAAAATATCCCAATAAAATACAAACGTGTATGGGTGGATGTGAATGTATATACGAGGCCATAGACTTTGATAATCTAATAACTATTTTTTTTTCTGTTTTATATGAATTTTTCTCTGCCATATACTTGAAAGAAATCGAAGGTATTTTTTGATTTATGAGAATTAGTGGAAAAAAATTGATAGGATGTGTGTATGAATATTTCAATGATATCAAATTATTTTTATCAACTTTTTGATCAACAATATAATTAAATTTTCATCATTAAATCCAAATTCGAATTTTTAAAGAATAAACTAATTGAAGTTTAAACTAAATGAATTGATCTTCCTATTGAAACAATATTTTTTTCTGTTATAAATAATTCATAAATAAATTTCGTTTTCTCAATAAAAATCAAATCGTTCGTTTCAATAATTTATTTCCTTTGATGGATATGAATTTTTCTACTCATTTAATATTAAATTTTATTGCTAAATGTCATTCATTCCATTCCGATTGTTCTTTCTAGCCTCCGGCTTTCTTTTCTACCCTTAATCTCTTGTCGCAGTCCCTAGTCGACCCTTTCTGTGCTTTATGGTGAGAGAAAAAGAAAAAAAAAGGGCAGATAAAGATAAAGAGAGTGGAGAATTTTCGGTCACAACACCACAGACATGTATAAACTTGTCGCTTTCTTTAACAACGCGAGAGAAAATCCCTCGCGGCGTTCACTCAATCATACGCTATTTTTGCCGCCATTCCGCATTGCCGTATATATATTTATAGACACCCGGTATATATTTATATAAAAATGATACAAGAAACACGTCGAGGCGAGTCGGTATACACATTTGAGACAAGACAATCGTAACATCCACCCGCTCACTTTTCTTCTTCAAATCTCATGCTCACACTCGTACCTCGTTCCTTCCCCACTCTCTTTTATTCTGTGACCACCCATCACTGTCGCTATTTTCACCCTCTTTTCAACCTCACTACTCTTCTACCTTTTATTTTTTCGTCTACGACAGTTGTTTTTTGTTTTTTTTTCTCCTTTTGTTTTTTATAATTCCCCTGGCGACACGTACGCTATGTTCAATCATGTCACTGTCAAATTTTTCGATACAAAACATACGACTGCCATTGTTTTACTTTATTTTCTTGCAATACACCATTTTTCATTGTTATATATTTATTTATTTTATTTTTTATTTTATTTTTTGATTGTTATGACGACGAAGACAATGAAGAAGATTAATTTGATATCATTATCGTTGAAAAATCCTTTTTTGAAAGAAAATGAAAGAAAATTTGGGAAAAAATTTATATTTTTAGTTGTTATTCATTAAACATTCGGTTGTTAATAATTTTTATTAATGTGAACAGTTAATTTTGCGTTGTGACTTATAAGGTAATTAATTAATAAAAATCAATTTGATCATTCGACTTTTTTGGGTTTTGTATTTAAAAAAACTAACCTAAAAAGAAAGTTTATTCTATATTAAAAAAATTTATTGACATTAAATTAATTAATGTTAATAACTGAATGTTGTTAATTAATTTATGTCAATTATAGTACGTTAAATTGCAACAAAAGATTTCTACTCTCTCAACCGAGAAAAAAAACAATAATTAATTAGCATAAATGAATTGAAATAACAACAAATTCCTCTACAACAATTTATTTTCTATTATTTTCTAACAAATCTCTCTCTAGTGTGTATCAATGCACAAATATTTTTCTTCCATATAACACCCAAACCCTCTTCGCACTCGTTTTCCCCGTCTTCAATTCCTGTTGTATGGGTGAAGGAAAAAATATTCTTTCTTTACATCCACTAGGGAGTGATACAGTTTCGATATAATGTAACAAATTTTTTCTTTTTCCATCCCCCAAAAAAACTAAGCCCCAAATGTAATATAAGTTTGCTCGAATACGCGTACATTTAAATCCTCGAATTCGATGTTATATATTTGTGTCTATAAATGTATTTGTGTGCGTGTTGATATTTTTTTTCTTTGTATGTATTGATATATATACATAAATATATTATGTGGTAAACCAACGTACGATCGTTCAGGGAGTAATTCTTCCCACGCACAATTTACAGTTTCACATTTTATTCCCATATCGCGCGAAATGTGAACGCAATACATTTATATGTATATAAACGCTTTTCTTGGAGTTGTTAAGAAGGCATGGAGGGATGTGGAGGGGATATAAACTCGTTTTGTCTCCTGTAACACAATTGTAGATAGACTACGTATCAATACTTTTCGCTATCTGTTTTTATTTGTTATTATTTTTTATTTTTGTTTAGTTAAATTAATTTTTTTGTTATGAGACAGAATGAAAAATGTTTCAATTTAATTATTTATTGTTTTATTCTTTAGATTTCTGTAATGATTGTTGTTTTATAAATTTTATATTGGTTGTAAAATTTTGGAAATAGTTTGAAGACAAATTTATTTGGAAGATTATTTGGAAAAAAATTAAAGTTATTTAAATAGAATTAATAAAATTTTGATTGGGAATTTTGTGAATGTTGAAAAATGGTCGCGTCTAAAATATTTATTGGAAAAAATGTACTTGTGTGTTTACAATATTAGATATCAAATCACGCGTTTATTATTATAAGGTTTGGAATGTTACAGACGCTTGTGCGCACGATAGAACAAATTCTGTTTACCTCTCTGCATCAGTTCGATTTGATGATTACATTGATCCGGACGTGCCGCTCAATATAAAATAAAGTTATATTTATTCTAATACGTATAAAGGATTTTTTATTTATTTTCATACTGGAATCCCAACAATATTAATCAAATACTTTTATAAAATTCAATATTTGTCAAAAACATTCGAATTTATAAAATTTGTCAGTGTAATGTTTCGGTAGAAATTGAGAAAACCAAAATGGATAAAAATTTCTTACATTTCCAGTAATTTCTTTTGTTGTTTTTTCTAGTAAATATTTTATATATTTCTATTTAATTTCTAATATCAAAAATGAAGCAATAGAATAAAATAAAATGGAATGCTAACAGTAAGGACGATAATAATGATAAAAAAAGCGCAGGATTCAACGTGTATCTTTCAGCAAGTTAATTAGTTTGACCGCCCTCTCTCCATGTATGTGAGCTGCTGCTGGCGCACTCACTGCGGCTGAATGATTCAGCGGTTGGTTAGTATTACAAAAGGACCACACGTTGTGTACCACATTCACCCGCATGTGCACACTGTGTCATATATATTTATACATACATACATATATATATATATATATACTTTTAGTACCCCCCAGATGAGAACTAAAATATAACGATGAGGGATAATGTCCACGTGCACAACGAAATTAACCACCAAAGTCTATTCGTTCTTTCATGCCTGGTGATTTTTTCCTTTCTTTTATACATTTAAAATTACTATATTCACCCATCAGCGATGTACAATGTCAGTATTGTCACAAGAATTGATAAAATGAATAGAGAAAAATCGATTCGTTGAGGGAATATTTGTTGAATTGAATCGATTGTTTTTAATTAGTGCAAAAACTCTTCTTGTCATGATTTTTGGAATCTACATAACATCGTGAGGGGTAGTAAAAATATTGTACAGGGTGTGTCTTGGGTCTAAAAGGGTCTATTTGTGTGAATGTGTGAATACATACGTAGGTGTTAGTGAAAGCAGGGAAAATTAGTCTGATCAAAATTTTCAAAGATTTTGATCATCGAGTGACCTACGATATCACCAAATCAATTTGGAATAAAAGAAAAGTAAACGACAATGGTTCAAACAAAATAAGTTAACTGTTATTATCAATATTTAAATTCACGGTGAGTCATCATGAGATTCTGCCAATTGTCATTCAATGTTCTTTGAATAAATGAAATTCATTCTGAGCAACTACTTGACACTCGTACAGGCAAAAACACAGAGTTAGAAGTAGAGGTTTACTGTAATTAGTTAGGCTGCAATTTATATTCTGTAAATTTATTCATTATTTTTCATTATTAATTCATCAAAAATAATGGTAAAAAAAATTCTACGTATTTATAGTACTTCAATATTGGGATTGTTCAACAACAAAAAAAGATCAGTGCATTTACAGTTGTAAAAATATAGAATGAAAAGTTTTCACATCATTTCCACTGTATCAATAATTATGTTGAAAATTGTCTGTTATTTATTAATTAAATGAACAAAACAAATAGCAAAACATTCTTAAGTGAAAAGAAATTCAACTATTCAATTTTCCTATTAATTATTTCAATTTGTTCTGAAATTCTATATTTTTTATCAATATTCACCTGCATATATAATTAATGTTCTCTACATCAATTAAAAATAACAACAGTAATAACAACAATAAAAAAATATATATAATACTACATATTTAAGCAAAAATAATTTGTTCCCTCGTTCTACTTTCATTCTATTCATCTATTTTATTTATTCTTATTATTTTTCTTGCTATATTGCAGGAAAAAATTCCAAGCGATTGATGATGCGTTACCAGAAGTGATCGAACTCATCGATTTCATTTCAAATCAATCGACGATGCTAACATCGTATACAAACTCCGACATTTTATCAAATGAAGGATGAAAAATGTATAAAATAGAAATGAAATCTACGTCGTGGGAAAATTTCCGTTGCGGTAAAATTTATATTTATTCTATTCTAATATAAAAATTAAATACCAAAAATATTATTCAACAACTTGTTCAATTGAAATAATAAAATACTTTTCTTTATTTCACAGATAAATATTCATTCCACAAGCATTTCAACCAACAAAATTGAAAATTTATATTCTTCACAATGAAGAAAAAATCATCAAAACAACCCTTAGGTATTACATATTTATTTTATCATTAACTAATTTATTTATTCATATTAATATCTAACAAAATGTCACATTTTAATGTTCAACTGTTGATAAATTAACGAGAAATGACAACCAGATCAATGACGTTCGTCATGGAGCATGACGAAGAGGGGTAGAGGAGAGAAGGGGTAAAAGTTCAATTGTAGAATTGTAAAAAAAATGAAAAATGAATAAGGGAAATGAAAGAGATTGCGAAAGAGTGGTGAAGACGTGGAAAATAATGATAAAAAGAACAGAAAAGAATAAAAATGTGAAGAAAAAAAAGGATAAATAAATAAATAAATAAATAAATAATAAAAACACGAAGTAGAAGCAGTTTATGCTGTGGTCACGCAACTGTTGCGGACATTGACTTGCCATCGATCTAAAGAGAAAAGGTATCATCCACAATGCAATGTGGACGCGAGATATCGTTTTGTATCTTCAACGAATGACGATGAAATGCAACCAGTCAACCGACAGGATTCATTCGCGCCCCGAGACAATAAAATACAATAATAATAATAAAAATATTGAGAAGAAAAATAAAAGGAAAGTGAAGAAGAGAAAGGAATTAGAAATTAAAAGAATAGAAAAACTCATCAGTGGATGTAAGAAATATTTATTTTTCGTTTTATCGCTAAATATTTTTCTGCTTTGACGTTTTCATTTTATTGTAATATTAATATAGATATTTCTGGATGTATTCAAACTATTACATTCACCCAAACACATAAGCACACACACACACACATACACAATAGAGCCGAGTGATTGACTTCGATAACTCGATCCACGATCGTTTAGTTATATTATTCTCATGTTACACGACTGACTATAGATCACACGATACTACACATATATATTCTTATCTATATAAATGAACGTAAACAGCATTACATTAGCAAAAGCGAACTGATCAAACACCTCCTGGGGGCGTCGATGACCCAACGACATTGTATATACGATATCGATGACGCACATATACAAACGTTGTTATTTTATCTCTCTTTCCACTGCACACAAAATTGTATTTCCGTTTCCCCATTTTTGGTAACGATATACTTTTCTTTTTTTTTTTTCCCTATTTTTCTTTCCCCTTATTCATCCACGTTTCAACCAACCCATTATTTATTTTCGGTTAAATGAATATGTATATGTGTGTGGGGGGAAATGACATTGGATCAATTGCACATTTTTGAATTATTGATTTGTTGACGTTTGCAATTTTTCATTGATGTCAGTATTACGTGATCGAACAATAATCAAATAATATTTTTGTTATGTTGAAAGGGTTGGGTATGGTTTTGTTGGAGGTTGAGTTTGTCTGTTTGTGGCAGGGGGTGGAGAGAAAGGGGTTGAAATTGAGTGTGTGGTTAATGTTTGATGGGTTTGATTATGTTGGTAAAAAAAGGTTTTTTAATGATGGATGGAAAGTTTGTTATTCTTTTTTATTATTTTCTTATTTGATTCTATTTTTAGGTGAAAATTAAGAACAATACAAATAAATTATCCTTAATATTCCACAAATTCATTTACAAACTAATTTTATACTCTCAATGAAGGAGTACTTCATGCATTAAATATTTCTTCATTTCTTTTTGTCTTCTCTTTATTTTGTCGGCACGAGTTAACAATAAATTTTTTCTTGCCCTCATATTTTTCTTTACAACAATTTTTTCTCCTTCATTTTGTAAATTAAATTGGTTTACTTTGTTATGGCCACGCCCGAGCGCACGAGTATTATAAGTTGGTCACAATGGTGACTTAAATCAAGGATGAATGTGAAATTGCGATGATCTGGAACATTAATAGTAACAAAAAAAAAAATAATAATGAAATACGTATCCATCATATACACAAACTTGAATATAGTTCAATGAATAAAGTATTTCAACTACGATGTAACTTTTTTCCAACTTGAATTTATTATTGTAATTATTAAATTTGCATTATTGGTGAAACTCGTACAAATACAAGTTAATCTTATTTTAATTGTATATTAAAATGAAAATGAGTGGAATAAGGAATGAAAAATAAATATGTATCTGTGCTTATATTCGCATAAAAGGTTCGTGATTTCCATGGATGGAATGAGATAGAAATTTTTTTTTCATTTTGTTGTGAAAGCAATGAAGTTTTTTCGATTACCATTTGGGTTAATTACAATCAGTACAATAATTTCATTCATAAGATTCATACACTCGTGAATTTGTGCATATTCATAAATATTTTTGAAAAGTTTGTCATTGTTATCTTTTATTTATACCAAATTTTTGGGATTAATTTTGTCGCATAAATTTAATTCCTACACGAAAGAATAAGAGAACTTACTCAACTGTGGTATAAAGCTCTTTTCATAGTTATTTCATTTTTGTAAACGAATCAACATGTATCATTCTGAAAAGCTGTCGTAAAAAATTTAACAGACTTTATTAATTAATCTTATCCCGCAAAAAAACTTAAACTATTTCTCAAAATCATCATTTTATTCTAAAATAATTTTAGCATTTACCATAAACAATTATCAAACTTTCTCTTCATCTCTTCAACAAAATTTCAACTTCAAACCAACAACACAAAAACTCCACATCTCTCAGAAACAAAAAAAAATCCTCCCTATCAATTAAACTAAAAATTCCAACCCTCCTCAATTCGCCTACAGATTGAAAAAGAATAAAAAAATGAATATAAATAACACAAAATATATGTAAAATTCATTCATACATACATCAGTTTCGCTTTCGCCATTTGGTCTTTAATTTCACGCTTATGAATGCTTGCGCATGCATCAAAGCGGATTCACGCTTTTCCCCTTCCCGTTTCCCGGATTATTTATTTATATTTCATTCTCTTCAGTCTTATTCGTCCCCCTTTCTTCCTCCATATTCCATTAAAGTTTTCACATGTTCTCAATACAACATACACATTAAAATGCACACAAACCTTCACATACTAAATAAACACATCAAATTACATAGAAAAAAATAAAAATAAAACAAACTCTATTTATAAACATTTCATATATATTTTTTTCCATTATTTTCTTATCACATCTCATTTTCAGTATTTTAAAAATTCTTCATAATTTGTATTTCTCATTGTCGAATTAATATAAAACTGATAATAATGATAATAACCATATCAACGACATTAATAATAATAAGAATGAAAGTAATAATGATAAATTGTATTACATACATAGTTAATATATATGAGGCAGTTATCGTTGGATGTACACCAAGTCTCATAATTTTTCCCCGTCAACTCTCTCGCTGCGTTTTGTTTTCTTCAGTAAAGTAAAATAAGAAAGGACAAAGTAAAAAAAAAAGACAAATTCGCTATGAAGAAATAAATAAAAAAAAACAAAAATGAAAGAAGAATAAATAAATAAAGAAGAGGAAGGGGAAAAAAAAATTGGGGAAAAATTTGGTGGCGGAAACAACGGCCATGATAGCGCGTTTAACTTCCAACTTTTATCTTGTACAATGTCTACTACTACTTCTACTACTACAACTACTACTGCAACTACTACAACTATTTCTCATTCTCTTTTGTTTTTTTTTGGTATTCTTCTTTTTTTTTTGACATGATATTACGAATGGGATTGTCGGTTCAGTGCTTGCGAGCTTCGCTTAAGAAATGATGTGTTTGTTAGCTATCAACTATCAACTATAGTAGGGGGTTGAAAGGAGGGTTGAAGAGTAAGAAGGTGGTTGGTGAGAGAAAGAGGGAGAATTAAAACGTCTACGAAAAGTGAAAGATTTAGTTTTGTCGACGTCGAGGACGAAAAATAAATGAGAAGTAAATATGAGATGAAAGAAAAAAAAAGAAAAAAGCAAAGAAAATGAGCTTTTTTATAATTTTATATGAGAATTCTTTTGTTTCTTATTTCACATTTGTTGTTTTAATTTATGTGATTGATTTATTATGATAGATTGTTTGTAATAGTTTATCTTTCTTACTTAATCATTCGACGATTTATTGTTGACACAATTGTGTATTGATTAAGATAATTAATGTAATTTCATTGGTATTAATTGATGCATTAAGAATAGAATTGTTAAAAAAAAAATGAACATGAGACAGAATAGAATGAATTAGATGGATTGACTTTGAGGTCGGTATGCACATTATGTTTTTTTTTTATTCTTTTAGTTTGTCAATGTCGAAAACATAAATATTCAATAATTGTTGATGTAAAAAAAATTATTGCAAGGTAAAATTATTGTACTAACGGTTTTATCCATACAAACATTGAATTAATTTTTTTATGTTTTGTGTGATTGATTTTTCCATGATTTTATATGAATTCAATTTTAATGATTATCGATTGTAATTTGCTGTATTGTAGGAGAAATTATTTGACAATTTTCGATAATTCTCGATCTTGATAAACTTTTTTCCTTCATTCCTCCATGAATTCAATCATAAATTCGCCTTCACAAAAGGATAATTATGGAAAAAATTGAAAAAAAAAATAAGAATGAAAATATTTCCATTCTCCATATTTTTCTCTTCATTTCCCCTCACTTTCTACCACCTGTCAGTTAAGGAATCCAATTACCATTGAATAAACTCTTCAATTCACCTATTTATTATAAATACATATACAATAATAATTTGAATAATAATAATAATAATAATCATAATATTTATATATTTATTTTTCTTTATTTTTTCCACATTTCCATGTGCGCTACGCATATCTTTTGCCGTTAATTAATTGGAGATTTATTGCAGTTTGTCATGCACACGCATTAGCCTCATGGCAATTAGTGAAATTATATTGCATTAAGATAAAAAAACAAAGCGGCAAAAAAAAAGGGAAAAAATTACAATAATAACGTACAAAAAAATTAGATCACTTGTAGGCAACGTGTTTAAACGTATTTGAACACATCCGCAATACAATTTGAATAATAGAAACTTGTGGAAAATAAAAACTTAAATAACTATTAACAAATAATTATTAATAAACATGATAATTATTGTTGTAAATAATATTTATCATTTGTTACAATTTCAATGATTGAGCAATGAGAGGTGAAAGAATAGACGAAATATTAATGCATGAAATTAATTTTCATCTTGAAATGAACATAGAAATAAAAATTAACAATGATTAACTCACTAACTCATTTATTCATTTATTTTCCAATTTGTGTGCTAAAGAATGATCAAAAAATAATTTAATAATAATTAACCTTCAATTGACTCAATTGTCTACTTGAATAATTCATCATTTAATTTCTCTTTCATGGATTTATACCACAAAACAACAAAATAATGAACAAAAATTAATTTCCTCATACAATTTCTTCATTCACAGAACTATTAAAAAACATAAACAAAATTGATTTACACTTTCAATAGTTTACGCAAAATCCATTAATTTATTAATCCTCCCCATGATTTTCATTATTTCGAAGTAAAATATAAAGAATGAAAGAAAAAAAATGAAATAAAAAATACAAAATAACATCTCATTCCTTCACTGAATAATTCCATTAATTTTTTCTGTTTTAGATAAGTAATTTCTACATCTCAACCCATTGGAATTAATTGTAAATTCATCATACACAACTGATCCACAAGTGAGATGAGAAAATGGGTTTTCAATCGTTTGTGCGCGAGGTCGCGCACACCATTCTCTCTTCAACCATCCACACACATTTCACACATTTCTATATTCAATCTCATTAAATAATCGTAGCACGTCGTCAATTGAAAATGGCAATGTCGTTTTCCAACGGTTCAAACATCAGGGAGTGTGCGCGTTCAAATGCTATCATAGACATAAAGGAGAGCGATAATAGAATGGGATAGAATAAAAAAAAACCGGTACATCAAAAAACACACATCAGTATAAAAAAAATACACAAATAAATATAAATAAATATCTAAATATAAATAAATATAAATAAGTACAATATAATTTTTAATATATAAAAATATTAATGTTTTTGTATTAGTAATAAATAAAAGTACAAGAGGTGCAAGGAGGAGGAGGTGATAGGGATGAGTGAGGACATAGTAGAAGGGAAAGAAGACACAAAGTCATTACAGTAGCAAAGTAATTCCCAACTAAGTAAAGCAATAAATACATAATGCATTCGTAGAGTTTTCCCACACTCGTATATGTTTATGTGTTCAAGTATGTGTTGTTGTGCAAGTGTATTTGTTTATGTGTGTGTGTATGTTCAGGTATCCTCTGCCAGTTCCATGAAATCATGCATCACAAGAGGAAAGAATGGAGAGAGGCAATGTTACAAGTCATGGATTTATTTGTCTCAAGTCAGATCGATTTTCTTGTTCATTACGTTTTTTTTTTTCCTCATACTGCAATGCGAAGAGTCATCGAAACTTTTTGTCATCGGCCTTGCAATATGTATGTGAATGTGTGTTGGTAAAACGAAGTTACGAGAGTCGTGATGGTTGGAAAAATTATGCGAAGGAATAAAGAAAATTGAGAAAGAGAGAATGAGAAAAAAAAAAGAAAAAAAATTTATATTGAAGATGTTTTTACTTTACCAATATTTTTAAGAAGTTTTTCCATTTTAGAAAAGTTAGACACATTAATGTGATTTATTTATATGGTGATGCAGTAGAAGTAGAATGTATTGAGGCATTGTTTTGGTTTTTGGTTTTTTTCTTATTATTTATAAGAATGAATGAATGAAATATATTTATTTGTATTACGAATAAATTGAGCGTTTCAAAATGTACAATGTTGGATAATACTAATGGGAAATGTTTTCAATTGTTAAACGTTTTTTATACTCCGATTAAATAGAAATTTTGTATTCATTATAAAAATTCATTTGACATTGCAATTGATTTGTTCAACTGTTTTTTCTTAAATTAATATTCGTCTTAAAATTGTATTTTTAATTATAAATTAACAACAGAATATCATTCACAGAGTTAAAGTTGAATTTGATGAATAAATTTTGCGAATTTCTAACAATACAGAATCTCAATAAATATTTAATATTACCAACATTATTGAAAATTCATTAACAATATTCTACAATTTTTTATTTTCAGCCAATCGAAGAAGTCAACGGTGGAAAATATGATGCAACAAAATTGAATTCATCAATAAAATGGATGAAAAAAAAAATGAAAATAAAAAAACAAATTACGACAATGGTAAATATTAAAATCATGATAGAAAAATATATAATTTACAAATAAATAATTTGTTCTTTCTATTTACAGATCAATTTATGAATATATATATACATATATATGGATGAAGAAATATATATTTAATGAGATATCGTCGAAGAGAATATCAAGTTTGCATGACTGGATCGCAGTGTTCAGTTCCTTAATAAGCGGTTCGCCTGCAGAACAATCCGATTAATTCGAGCGAGAGAATAGGAGGGATGAAAAGAAAAAAAAAATTAGAGAAAGGAGAAAAGAGTGAGAAGGGATAAAAGGAAGTGAGAGCGAAATAGTTGCTCAAGGCTTAGGGATCACATCGACGTATTCGTATATATATATAATCATAGTATTTTCTTCCATTGCTCGAACGTGACTGAGAATTCATTGCATTCCCTCGTCCTCTATAGATACATATGTATATATACGTATATAATTTTTATAGAAGAGGAAGGTGAAAAAAAAACCGTTGGAGCTACATGGGAAAATTTTCGTTACAAATTTGCGTATCGTATTTTTGTATGAAGTGAAAGTAGTTGAAGTGAAATTTTAGTAATTGGTAAAAACTCAAATTTTCATAGGATTTTCTTGTTCTCCCTTTTTTTTTTTTGATCTGATCAGAGGGATGAATTCTTTAATTTATCTTTCATCAGTTTTAGATGAGATTTAATGGATTATTTCTGATGATCATGAACGTAAAAATGTCATTTGCAATTGGAATTTTCATTTATAAGAATTTGAAAATGATAAAATTAAGAGGAATGAAAAGATTTTTGTTTATTTAATTTTGTGAATTAAAGTTACGTTTGACGTTTTGGAATTATTATAATTGTCGTAAGAATTAATTCATCATTAAAAAAATTAACAAACATAACAAATAAAATAACAAATAATATAAAAAATACAAAATACAAAAAGGAGAATTTCACAATTTTGTCTTTCATAAAAAAACAACTTTATACAAATTGAAAAAAATTTATCTAACTACGTGCAAATGTATTTTTAAAACGTGTTCCGACACGTTCGTTCCTTTTATAATATACTCATCACTCACTTACGCAGACGCACACATACATTCCCACATCAACACATAAAGTTACATATGTAAAGAAATCTGAGGAGGCTGAGGTATATCACATTGCAAATCTGTAACGTCTGTGCGCTTTGTAACAACGCCGCGAACAGTTTAAACCATCAGGCGTAAAAAAAAGAATTAATATATAAATATGAAAAAAAATAAACTTAATGGAAAAAGAAGTAGAAAAAGATTGTGAAAAGAAAAGAAAAATATAAATTGTAAAAGAAATGAAATATGTATCTGTATAATTAAATTATGATTAATAGATGGTGTTTAAGTCACTTTTGACGCGGTTACTTCCTTGCTCTGTTTTTTTTTCGATGCACAATTATAATGCACTATTTCTTCCTCCCCCACACTTACATACAATGTATTATGCTCATATATATATATACATATATATTTGTTATATATCATGGCATTGCGATTTATTTGCTAGCACATCAACGTCTGCATTAATATTTCTCACCTAATTATATGCCCGTGCTCTACTATGGGGAGAGAATGTACAATCTGACAGTCACTTGTGCACATTTATTTTACTTGTGTGTATGTATGTATGTATGATATTAATGTATAGATTATGATATATGTAAAATATAGATGTGTGTATAGAGTCAAGCATAACGTTCTTTTATTCTTACATATTTAGATAGGAATCATTCTGATTTAATTAACATAGTATTTCATATTTTTCATTATTCTTTCTAGTTCTCTTTTTTCTTCTTCTAAATGTCTGGAAGAATAATGAAAAATGTTAAAGCAGTTTTATTTTTTTTTGTTTCACATCGAATGTATGATTAATATTTTGGTTGTGATGAAGACTGAGTTGATATTGGGAAGTGGATGGAGGAATTAATTTATTATTTTATGGAATTGGAATTTTTTTTAGGGCTTTATTTGTTTGTTCATAGGGATGAAGAATTGTGGTGGAGTTTTGTGACGTTTTGTATGGATTTTACAGTGTCGTATTGTTAATTATATCATTGGATATCAGAGGAATTGTTAATTTTATAAGAATGAAAAGAAAATGTGAAATATCAATTGGAGAAATTTATTTGTAAATCTCCATAGAACATTTAAAAATTGAGATTATTATCAAATAATCAAAATTTTATGCATTTTGCAATATTCAATGACTCATTATAAGATAAATAATAACTTCATATTATTTATAGAAAATTCAACGCCATAAAATTCACCCGAAAAAATAATTACAGACAATTGTGAAAGTTTTGTTTTTCTTTTTCTTCTTCTATTCTTTTATATTTTTCATCATCATACCGGACACGATAAATCAAACGCAATTAAACGCTGAGTAAATAAAAATTAAATCGATGATAATGATGATACGTCGATTAGTGTTTTACCATGAGAAAGAAGTGAAAAAAAAAAATATTGGTTAAAATAAAAAGTGAAAAAAGTGAAATAAGAATAAAGAAAAAATATTAAAGAGCGATTTCTTATATGAAGTAATGATCGATACATACAACGATGAAGAATATTATTGAACATGTTTATACATACACAAATATAAACACAAACACAAATATAAGAACACAGATATGAGTACTGTGTAATTTCATTGATAATATTTAAATACAGGCTTTTTAATAGCGATCTACGTTTGTATTGACGCAATGGTATTAGTGTAAAATACCTGGCGGGCTTCACTCTCTCTTCCACACTTTTCATCACATACAAACATAAATGTATATATATTCATATGTGTATTATCAACATGGGAATGAGAGGCGTACTGTTTATCGACTGTGCGCCCCATCATTATTTCATCGAACTCTTTCATCGACCCCTTGCTAATCGAGGCTCCGGTGTTCCGGCGATAACTCTCTCGTGAGCGATCGATGCGTTGCAGCTGCACGCTCTCAATCTTTTATTTATTTATTATTACTCTCCTTTTTTCTTTTTTCTTTATTTTGCGATCTAAATATTCATCATTATAATAATGAGAAAAAAATTATGATGAATAGAGAGAAATGAATATGCATTGCAAGTAGAGTTATGGTGAAATGAGAATAATTATCTTGATGATGATATTGTTTAATTAGGGAGAGAATTTTTTTGACGGAAATATTTTTTTTATGTTGGTAAAGGAATATTGAGAGAGATGTATTGGAGGTTTGATTTCTTTGGTGTTGTTCCACTGACAATTTGGAGTGTTTTAAGTATTTTTGTGCAAAATTTGTGTAGTTGGAATGTGTGAATTTTATGATAGTTTAACTTTTTTGTTATTGAAGTAAATTTGTTTAATATTCATGATGAAATAGGATAAAATATTTATTGTTTACTTGGGGAATTGAAAATGTAAGTTTTTGTACTCTATTTTGATAAATATTTTGATATTAATGTTATTGAAAAACGAAAAAATATTACAAACGTTCCAAATTAGAAATTCACAATAATGAAAGATAAAAATCAAAAAGTGACTGAAAAATTTCCTTATTCAATCCCAATGAAAAAATACTCTCAGTTCATTGCATTCTAAATTCGAATTCAAACTAATTCTATTCACAATATAGAAATAGTTTTTGGTCGTCCATAAAAAAAAATTCTCTTTATTATATTTTCAAAAAAACAAAAATTCATACACATAAAAATCAACCATAAAAATAAAAAAATACTCCACTATTTCCCTTTCATTTCATTTTATTTTTATCTCAACATTTTTTTCCACCCTCTCTTTTCTTCTTCGTAAGAATTTATGAAATTGAATGCGCAATGTAATTGGATATATAAAATTAAGTCAACGAAATTCCGATAAAAATACGGCGCCCTCGCGTCATTGGACAATTTAAAATTTATATTTTTCCACATCGATTCCAATATATACACTGTGTCTGTCTGCTTAAACAAGTATTTGTGTATTTGTGTGCAGTTGAATTTGTCCCTCCTCATCTCTTTTCATTCTATCATCGTATATATAGAAACATCCGTCATCTTTTTCTTCCCAGTAAGATTCACATTCGCATAATTACACTCTGACTGCATAAACAATCATTTCAACTTTTGCATTATCTCAACCAAAAAAAAAAAAAAAAAAAAAAAGCAGAAAACAGAAAAAAATAAACAAGAATACAAGAGAATAAAAAGTTTCAATCAAACAAGAAATCGACACGAATAAATAAATGTAACATAAAGAAGTAGAATAGAAAATTACCAATTTTTTTATATCCATCTCTTTTTCCATTTGTTACAATTTTAATCCAACAATTTATCCATCATTATTTATTTATTTACCTAATTATTTTATTTAACTTGTTTGAGATAATCTGTATCGTGAGTATCGTCAATTCAATGTCGAGAATCCGTTTGTGAAGTAGAAAATCCAATGTTGGTAATTGCTCATTGCTCTCTTTCTTTCATTCTTTTTCTACTCATCCTTCGATCAAACAAAGAAGAAAAAATATTGTATACTGCTATATATCTAGTATTTATATACATTTATATACGTTATATATTTTTACAGGATCAGGTCAAGAAGAGCGACCAATAACGAGTGAGTTTTTTTCAATGGTGATCGCAGCAGCAACAGCAACAGCAGTTGTAGTAGTTGTAGTAGTAGTAGTAGTAGTTCTAGTATATAAAGCCATCTCTATCGATCATCTTGTGGCATCAGAAAAAGTCACACAGACGATCGTGCTTTTATGTATAACGGTTAAATGTCTTTTTATTTAGTAGTATTTGTGAGTATGCAAGAGGCAGGTGAATATTAATTGAATGAATATGTTAAATATGTAAAAAGAAAACACAAAAGAAAAATTGTAAAGTCATCTATCGATTTATTTAACATTTGTTTATTCAAATTGTATTATAAATTAATTCGAAATATTTATAAAGACAATTCTTGATGAATTGAAATGATAAATTCAAATGAGAAGTAGTGGGAATTTGAAGTCAATCAAATGTTGAATTATTATGTGCTACAGTAAAAATTTTTCTGTTAAACTAATTTGAAATACAGACAGATAAATTGGCAGAGGTATTGATAGACAGATAAATTGTTGGATGAATTTATTGTTTGTCTGATTTGAATTTTTCATGTATTTAATTTTAATTTAATATTTTTCTATTTGATTAGTTAGGAATGTAGACAGGACAGGAAGTGAGATTGATAAACTGACTGGAAGACAGTTGGACAGATTAGAAATTTATTGTTTCATTGGTGTTGAATTTTTATGTAGTATTTAATTTGCAATTTTTGCAATTTGGTTGAGATTGGATGATGATAGACAGAAGATAATCAGAAAGGTAGACAAGGAGACTAATTGGGACAAATTATTTGTGTTATGATGGTGACTTTCTATTTGTTGGATTGTTGGATTGAAAATTTTTCCAATGAATAGAAAAGGCAAATAAACAAATATTCTAGTAATTCTTCGATACAATTTTTCATACATTTCTGATAAACAAAATAGCAAAATATTAAAGAAAAAAATTAAATTGAATACGAAAAAACTATTGAAATGTAACTAATAAACCTTAAAATTGCAGAAAATATTGCGCAATAAACAATTAAAAGTGAATGAGGAATGAAAAATAATTCTGACAATTAAAATTTACGGTTCAAAATTCCATTTCAATATTCGTGAGAGTTGAATAAATAAAACTCAATAAATTCTTATCAACATCTTCACAAAAAAACACAATAAAACTGTCATCACTTCTACAAAATACAAAACGATATAAATTCTTTCACGTTTACACATTATTATAAAAATAAAAAAAAAAAACAAAACAATCAAAAGTAAACGATAAAGTGAAGGGAAATTTAAAAAGATTATAAAAAGTGTCTCGTGAATTTCAATCTATTTTGCATTTAATTGTTCCAAGAAAAATTTTTATTACTTAAATATTGCAATGAATTGTTCTTTCTCGCATCGTTTGAAACTGATGCATCGTCCATTCTCATTCTCATTCACTTTTCCTCTTCTCCTCTCTCTCATTCGCTCTCTTTTTTTTTCCCACTTGACTCCTTACTCTTTATTCTTGGCTTTGACTTGGACTTTTTGGGGATCGAGTCAAGCAAACGACGCAAAAACTGGCGAGCATTGTCCCGGGACTTGGAGAGAGAGAGAGTTAGAGTGAAATGAAGAGAAAGACCAAGACAGAAGAAAAGAACACAGGACCCATGGCAACCGTGTGCATACCAAGCTCTTCTCTCGCAAGAACAGACGATACAGAGTTTGAAGGAGCCTTTAAACACCATCTCAGAACCTTTTGGACTGTACTGGAAGAAGAAAAAAAAAATTGAATGAGAGAGAAGAGAATGAGGTTGGAGGTGGGATCGTTGGATTTGATTTTTAAATGCAAACAAATCTACATTGTGACAAAAGCGCCGCCGCTGACAGTCACTCAGTCGTCAGCGAGTTGGTCTACCCTCAATTCGCCAAGCGCCGAATTGTTTCTCTTGTTGGCAAAATGGTCATATATTTCCTCTCTTTTTTCTTCATCTCTAAATTTTATTTATTTATTTATTTATTTACGCATTGATCTGTTCATCTTGACAAAATTACCATGCACGAACTATTTATCTACGTAGAATTATTTATTATAATAAACTGTTGATAAATACTTTTGATTATGATGAAAAAGAAGAATTTTAAGGTGAGAATCAAAATTTAATTTGCTATAAATCTTCATAATTTTACATGGGACGAATAAAACTATATAAGTATATGTTGTTTTTTTAATTAACAAACAAATATTTTAGTGAATAATAAATTTAAATATAAAGGACAGCAGACATTTAACATAATCAAATTATTAGAAGACTAAAATTTATTTGTCTAATTGCACATACCACTCAGTTATGTCATTTATATTACAAAAAACTTATCTTAACAATAATAAAATAAATTCTTTCTTCAGTATTGTAATTGTGTGATTCACCCATCAACTGATATAACAATGACAACGACAAAGACAATGAAATTGGACCAATGACATTACATTCCATGAGTTTAGAGTGATAGTATACACTTAGCTAACTCTTCAAAACATATCAAAAGAGCAAAGGCCCTGTAACTTTTCATATTTCAATTCACATTTACGTCTTTTGCATTTCTATAAAATTTTTACTTCTCTCATTGCCACATAAAATTGCAGGGAATTTTATCACACAATTTTATTCGCGTTTAGTATTCCAAATGAAAGAAATGCAAAAATATTAATTATCAAATGGCGAATGAAAATACTCTTCCACACCTTTCATTGCAACGAATCATTCAAACACTAAATTCATAATAAACTCAAAAATTTTAATCAAATGCAAAAACATTTAATTTATATTTCAAAATTTTTTTTTCCCGAGTCAAAATTATGTTCACAATTTTATAATAAATGAATCTACTTTCACTCAACAAACATCAATTCAATTTTAAATTGTTTAATGAATAATTATTCTTGATTTAATATAACTTTTTTAATTCAGTGTATAGATTCCCCTTTGCTTTTTTTTTCATAGCACAACATTGTTCTACCCTTTATAAATTTTTTTTTCTTTGTTGATAATTTCTATCTGTTTCATCTCTATACACTCATTATTTTCTTATCCTCAACTTTGAATATATATATATATATATACACATGAAATAAAAGGATCGTTGATTATCCGTGCAATTATGCCGTCTCATTAATCCACCACAGCAATTATACATGTCGCGCGCTTCTGAACCCTCTCTTTGCAAAGCATGTCGACGACGGAGATTCAACTCATTCCTTCACTGTGCTTCATTATTATTTTTTTTTTGTTTTTTTCAATTTTATTTCCTTGATATTTTTTTTTCGTCATTGCTTCTGCTTTTTATCCTATCGTTTTTTTTTTGTTTTTATTACATTTCATTCATCATTGCATGCAGTTATGTCTCCGCATATCATCTCTGATGATACTAAGCTCATTATAATTATACCACTGAGATTAAAAAAGATTAAATTGAATTGACTATTTGTTGCAATTGAAAAATTGTTAAATATAAAATCGATATTTGCCGATGTCAATTTTCAATTTTTCCTTATTTTTAAATCCAAAAAATCCTCCACAATATCAATAAAATAGACAAAAATATAAAAAAACCAGCACAAATAAAAATTGGTGACAATTTAAAAAGAAATTCAATTTTCTCCCAATATAAAATGCAAAAAGCAAGAAAATAAAATCTAAAATTCCTCTCAAGATCTAAATCATTTCCTCTTTATCACTATTTTACTAATCCTCCCTTTCATAACATCCCTCCAATTTATTCGCTGAATTATTTTCTCTACAAATAATCTCCGATAAAAATTCTCCATAAAAAAAAATCCCTTTCCATGCATTAAAACCTCACATGTTGATAAAAATATACATTAAAGATTATGAAACGTTGAGATGCTGTTATCCTGTCGCATACCAAAGCCAATCTTTTCTCTAGTCTCTCTCACGCATAGTACACATCCACCTAGATAAAAATACAAATACATATCTGCACAGATATACACATATATATATGTATATATACATGAAGATATGTGAGAGACAGCATCAGAGTCACACACAGTGGAACGTGGATGAGCCGTTGGCTTCTTGGAGATGAAGGCGACTAAAAACCAACCGACGACTCACATCAAGCCAGCAAGAGACATTTAAATGATGTCGCTGTGCGACTGTCGTCCACACATCAACACAGAAAACTACCACCACCACCACCACCACCAAACCACCAACTACTACCACTACCAATCTTAACCCATCGCCATCAGCATCCACCATCCACCAAGCAGAAGCATCAACGCAAGAGGTATACATAAGACAGTGAGAATAACTCACACAAGTCTTGCAACGACGACGAGAACTAGACGGGGGACTGATGGAAAGACGACGCGACGCGCGGCTCAACTTGAGTCGGTGACATCGCGCGGTGCCGTCTCTTTATTTTTTATTCTCTTCCCTTTTTTCTCTTACTTTTTACTTTTATTTCATTTTTGTTCCTCATTTTTTTTTTTCCTTCATGGGTTTCAACTGTGGTTTAAATAGGTGGAGTAGCATAAGCAAGCAACGTGGTGGATGTGTGACGGTGGTGAACAAAAATAGGTGGATGAGGTGGTGAGGTGGAGAAAGGGTGGGATGCTAATCAGATGCCGACAACGGCGGCAAAGATGAAAAGAAAAGTAGCGTCGCGCGGTCTCTCGTCACTGCACGCGCCTGCCGTGCCTTTATTTGAATGCGCTATCTTCGGGAGCAACGCGCACGGACACGTCGACATTAATAATGATAATAATAATGATAATAATAATAGTTATAGCAGTGATGATGATGATACAAAAGATTTTTTTATTATATGAAGCAAAATGAAGTGGCGGTCGATTGAATATGAAAATTTTGTATTTATTATTTATTGAATAATTTTTTTGTGCTTGTGATAATTATTTTTATTCTAGAATTTTCGTTTGGTTATTTAATGATATGAAGGAGATTGAGAATTGGTTTTTTTTTTTATATTACAATTGTGGTAATGAAAGAGGATACATTTTAACAATAAATATATCGAATTAATAATAAACTGTCAATTGAAATTATCAATTGATTATTTCAATAATCAAAAATTTTCCGATCTCAAACTCTCATCATGTTGGTTATTTGAGTACTCTAAATTTTCAACAATTATTCCAAAAATAATAAAATAAATAAATACAAATAAAAAAACTTCTGACATGTGCTTTTTATCTAATCTAATATTGAAGTCAAGTCAGATAAAAATCAACTAAACATAGAGACAACAACTACGACTCACACACACACAAACACAAATATATCTATTCTAAAATAGCGCAAACATTTTTCTATTTCTCAACCTCAACACATATCACCTGAAAAAAAAACAAAAAGACTAAATAAAATAAATAACAAATTACATCAAGTTGAATATTCAATAATTGAAATATTTGATTTATCTTCTTTCTATAAATAAATAAAAAGAAAATATTCTCATCATCGTTATATTAGCACCGGTTCTTTTTTTTTCCATCGTTGTAGTATTCTTACATACATGTACTTACCTTTAAGAACAATTTAAAAATGAAATGTGCTAAAGTCATCGCATGTTTGATGGTGAGTTGGACATAAAGATGTTGTTTGAAAGGCGTCGGACACCTGTGCCCAAGTTTCTCTCTTGCATACACTATCTCTTGCACGCAGGTCTCGACCTACAGAACATATACTCATATTCTCCCTTCCATAACAACATTTATGTATATATATATATATATATATATATGTTGAGTGTATAGTCATACTTATGTAGATATACGTAGGAACGTACCCTACATTAAGATGCAGTGGATGATAACGTTGGGCTTTACGATCTCGCGCGCTTCGACGATTCATAGCTTGGCAATACGAGTGCCCGTCCTCTTACAACTTCTTCGTTTGCTTCTTATTCTTATTCTTTTCATCTCCATTCCTCTTTCATGAACTTATATTCTTTCTTTTCTTCCTTATTTTCTTTCATTTTTTGTCTCTATGTTTATATGTGTAAAGCTCGAGTTTTATGACTTATTGGAAATATTTTGTAATGAATTAAGAGATGATGAAATATGAGAGTTGGTGGAAAATTGTAATATTAAAAATAAAGTACATTTAATATTTGTTGAATTTTGTAAAAAAAAAAACTGTGCAACATTTTAATATTAAATAATCATCAGATCCAATTTTTCTTTCATTGTAATTTCATTTTCCTCAACAAAAACATCGCAATACTTTCATTGAATGATTTATCCTGATTTTTCATGCATATAAATATCAGTTGATATAAATTATTAAAATGCGAAAGGAAAGAGAAAAAGAAACGATAAAGAACCAATAGAGAAAAAAATGATTTGTAGAATATTGTGAAGTCAATCAATGTTGTATAACTGTAATCGTAACTCATAGGTTTATAGCATTGTTAGCGCATTGTTGGTGTGAATATTGGTCTTATATATATAGATACATTGGTTATACATTGAGTGTGAGAAACAGTAGAAAATGATATGTATATGTTTATGTGTTGTGTATGTGTTTGGTGGAGTAACATCGTCGTATGGTGTGATGCATCCTGTTGCATATTTCAAAAAGCCTCTGGCCGTGGTCCAACGGTGAGTGCACAGCTCGCAAGAAAGTGAGAAAGATATTGAGATTGAGAGGTGGACTGAGAGTGAGAAAGAGAAAGAATGAGAAGCCACGAGTGTGTAAATCAAAAGCTATACCCCTGGTCAAACTGTAAATCTCTTCAGTAAGTACACACCGCTTGGGATAATTTACGCAGACGCGAAGCTCTGTGGCTATATGACGCGACTGGACCTTTAGTAGTTTGGTTATTTGGCCTTGGCATAAAAATAATGGACATGTAAATTAAAAAAATTAAAATGGAAAATTTTTTTGTTTGATTCGATATTTGACTAGGCTTTTTTAAAATTCAGTCATAGGAATTGATGTTGATGATTATGATTAGTAATTTGATATAAATACATCAAATGCAGATACGAATGTGGAATAATTCAGAGGTTTTTGGGGAACACATGAATTTTCAAATTGCATTTCGAAACCGATAAAATATTGTGGAAATTATAAATAACAAATATTTTATACTTTCAACTGCTACAGATTAATTATAATATTTAATGGCAAGATTTAGAAATTAGTTAGTGAAATTTTCGTGTTAGAATTCTGCTATTGAATTTGTGTGAATATCTCATTCTATTTCATTATTTAAACATGGAAAATAAATAGTTTTTTAAGAATAGTTATAATAAATAATACTTTGTGGTTAACAATCTTGGCAGTGATTTTTACATTGAAATTACGAGTTTGATGAAGAAATATTTCCAATAGTATTTCATGTTGTTGAGATGTAGTAGATTTTTTTGAGTTGATTGTTTTGGTATAGAAAATTTGTATGATTACTCTTGAAAAAATAATGTAACGTACAACAGAGTAAAATGAAACGAAAAAGGAGAAGAAGAAGAAGAAGATAAAAACGGAACGCGTGACAGGTGTATTATATCTATGTATGGTTGATGCTGTGATATAAGCACACACACATATATATATATATATATATATATGTATTTGTTGATAAATGAAGTGAGAAACTCACTAGCTACTTATCCACCAATGCATCAAATCTGTCGAGACGTTCACTGTATTGTATATTGAAAAAGAGTAGCTTGTACCCCTGTCTATATCATGAAATGGCGTCGGTAGATGGCGTTTCGTAGATAAAACTTCCAATTCTGTCAATCTTTTATATTTTATAACTTGAAAAATTTATTAAATTCTTTTTCTCATCCTTCAATCCAACATGAAGATTATTAATCATCATTAATATCATAAGTATTTTGATGAATTTAATTAAATCATAAGTTTCAATGTATCAGAATTATTTTTTAAGAATAGTAAAAGGTTATGATGGAGTCGTGGAAAAAAGCAGAGTTGATACAGATCCTATAGTACAATATTTCATCGCTATCATTCAGAAGTGAACGACGAAGAATTCAGTTTTTATGTGCTTTTCATGAATTCAAAAATAATCAGAATTTTGTATGAACGCTCAAATAATTTTATCAATATTTATTAATGAATAAATGCCCTCAAAACTTATTTTCTTCCCCAAATCTATCGTAATTTTGACATTAATAATTTCAGATTCAATAATACACAAATGCAGCATTGCAAACTCTGGTTTTTAGCCATTAATCCGATCCATATAAGACAGAAATTCAAAATATTCCTTTCCCGAGTGCTCTAAATGTTAAAAAATTTGAAATGATACATTTATAAAACATCAATGACTGAATGCCATGCGAAGCAGCCTTACAGTAAGAAATATTTATCCACATGTCGAAGATAGCACAGTTTATTTTGCATAATGTCGTACTTGACCGTAGCGCCGCATATCGGTGGCGTGGGATAGGCTTCCTGCTGTGAGTAGAGCGTGTGGTGCTCACAACAACGATGAATATTATTTCACAGAACAGACCAGTGTGATGCCGATCGGTATGGATATACCATACGTATTATTCACTTCGTCGTTTGACCTCAGTTTATATTGAATATAAAGATTGAGAGGAGAACTTTGGTTGCATGTATATTTCAAAGGATATATAAAGAAGGGTTGCACCGTCACGCATACATTTCACTCACTTTATATCTTTATCTCTCATTCTCACTACGTTTTCTCGCGTGGTTTTATTTATTATCACGGCTATTTTCGATATGTCCGTTGAGTGTTTGGTTGGTAGGCGAGAATACGCGCTCGTGCATATACCAAACTTATATATAAGTTGTTTTCGTTCTCACTTGCACTTTCAAGAGAGGGATCAGAAGAGGTTAAACCTTGTGGAATAACGCGCCCCCTGCATACCGACCTATCAGCCGGCAATATTTTATAAGTGTTCGCGCATGTATCGACCGAGTTGAATTTTTCCAATCGGATTTCTTTTCATTTATTTCACCCAACGAAGAAGAATAGAAGAAGGGGAAAAAAATTTATGAAAACTTCCTTTTATTTCTCATTTTCTTCCTTTCTCTTTCTGTATTTTTTTTTCTCTTTCTCATACGCGTCTTTGGGGGCGAGAAAAGAAATTGCGCCAGGGAGCTGATTGCAACGAGTTACGATTCTTATTCGCACACGCCACTGAATTATCGCGAACACTCGGAAATTGGCCGTGGGCCATAGTTTTATTTCCAATGTATTAACTGTTATATACCATCTGTAACTGCACTGAAGGGATGTAGGGAAGAAAGAAGGGAAAAATAAAACGTGCGGGTGAGAGTGAAAACGAGATGGCGCCGTTAATGACTTTTAGATCATTAGTTACTGGAAACTACCAATACAATTATTGGACGACTGGAAATTTATTCGCTTAATCCCAGTCTGGCTGTGGGGTTTCTGACTAGATTGCCTATACCACAGGGCCAATCTAGAAAAATCAACAACCTCAAAAACAGTGCAAAAAAATAATTTGAATTTTTATTTTATTTTCAACTCGGCTTGTGACCCTGTTTTTCTGATCGGAATATATTCTTGTGGGTATTCATTCAATGGGGAATCGCATCAAGTTCAAGAAAATTCAATCTTTTTTTTAGGGTTGACAAAATTTATTTACCCTTTTTTTGGACAGGTATCATTTGTGTCATTTTTTGAATTCCAAAAGAATATCAGACAACAAAAACAACAAATACAAAACGAACCAGTTTAATCTTCTACAATTTCTCAGTTTCAACTCTGTGTAACTTGTTTAACCAACCCTAAGGAACTCACCCTAAAATTCCGCCAGAGAAAAGAACAGACATTCCCCCACCCTTTCCAGTAAATTATAATGAGATAGCATAATCCAAATATCATAAAAATGAGTAATTCCACTCTCGCAATAACAACGCGCAGTCGCAATGATGAAGACGCATTCATATACTCCAAGGTGGGAAGAAGGGGTGGTGAAAGAACGGTCAGTGAGATTGTGCGGGGGTTCGGTAATATCTCGGTTGGAGTATAACGTTGAGGGTTCGAGAATTCGTTCTCGGTGTTCTGTAAGCAGACGGGTGAAGGTGGCAGTGAAGCGGCGTTTGCAGAGCGAAAGTCATTATATTTTCTTAGGGCGTCGCGCAGAGCTTAATCAAGGCGGCAGCCGAGCGGAATCAGCAACGACCCCATTAGTATTACCCCTTATAGTCACACAAGCCTGGGTATATGCGAAGAAAAGCACCAGAGAAACCAAGACGAAGACCCAACGAATGGCAAAGACACAAAAAAATAAAAGAGAAAGATGTCTCCATAGTCTTTTACCTTTGCCAAAACTCTCTTGGGTCTCATTGTCCAACTTAATAACCGCAACTTTCAATTGAATCTTGCCGACCAGCACAAATTTACTTTCGCTTCGGTATCCATATCCCGTGTGTGTTCTACTCCATCAAACGAAACGATAAGCGATTGGATACTTACTCAATCGTGCGTCATATTTATTACATTTATTTACCAAAAGTTTTATTAAACAATCAAGCTTGTGGCATACAGGTACGATGTTGGCCTAAGTGTTCTCTATAATGAAGTTTGAGCGTGGAAAAACTTGCACCAATATGCTATCGATGTGCTTAAGGTCACTGACCTTAGCAACAAAATCGAGGCATACAGTTTCACCTACCCTCACTGCGTCACAATCGATTTTCTTGTCGTATGCTCATGTCTTTAATGGACACCGTCAGATGGCGGTGCGTGAGCTATGGAAAGTTAGAACTTCTTCTGTAATGTACTTGATGTATCGCAATGCTTTTCTGATAGAACTAGATTGGAGATGCGGGCTTGAGCTACATTAATGTTCGATTAATCTTTTTCAGTTGACGTTTCTTTTCGTTGAATTAGTTCCGAATAGATTTAATTCTGAATTTCAATTGCGGATATTTAGGGTTTGAATACGATAATTTCAGCATTAGCTGATTATTTCTGATGATCGTTCTTGGTTTTTATCAAAGTAGAAAAGGCATGGAATTCAACAGCGTCAGAAAACCGAAAAATAAATATCATTAAGCCTTTCATGATTGTTATCAATAAAATTAACATCTTTGAATTTTTCCCCTTCACCAAATCTAATTGATAAAAATATTCTTCATGAATTTACATCAGAATTAATCCAATCACCACTTCGCACTAATTAAATAAATAATCCGCTCATTCTTTGTTTTTTTAAAAACATCATGATACTACTTCTAACATTTGTTTCTTTTTTATGGATTGAATTTCATCGGGTACGTTGAGTTTATGAACTCTCTCAGTATTGGTGACACTATGACGTCACATCCTGGATGACACGTGATACATATGATCCGACGTAGGTGGCCATAAACCACTGAGTGTGTATAAACTTACTTGCAAGTCACGCTTTCACCTCATATTCCTATACATCTATTTGTTCCGACTATTCTCCCATATAGAACAAATTTCCATATTCCAATGCTGTAAGTAAAATAATTTCTTCTCATGCTGCAATACTCTATTTACAATTCAAAGTAATAAAAAAATAATTAAAAAAAAATAAGATGAATGAAAAAATGAACGTATGAATGAATGAATGAATGAATAAATAACGTGAAATATAATAAATAAAATGAGTTGTAAGTGAGGTCACCAAACAAATAAATTGCAATTAAATAGCGTGCAAAAATAATGTCAACTAAGATGCCACAGATGGTAATGGGACGGCCATGTTTCGATAGAATATATGTGTTAAAAGAGCCGACGCGCACATCCATGATGACACGAAGAATGTCACTCGATAATGAGCTTTATACTAAATAACAATTTTTTTTTTATTCAATTCCTCTTCTCTCTTCTACTCTTTCATTCTTATTTTATTCATTCATTTAATTCCATTTATTTCTTATTCTCTCTTTACATCCACATATAAATATATTTCTTTTCATAATATAAAATTGTGCGTGGTTGACGATTTCTAAATGGTTTATTCCTTTGCGTGCGTGAATGATGATGATGCAACTTTATGCTACGTGGACACACATTTATGTGCAAGTGGTGATCGTTCCGTTTTTTTTTCTCTCCCTTGTGCTATTTAAGTCGTATGAGAATCGAAGCCACAGAGAAAAATTAAAGAGAAGTACAGAGAAAAGGAGAAAAAATTTTAGAAAAAGGGGCAAAGAGAATGAAATAAGATAAAATAGTTAGGAAATGAAAAAATGATGATAACTCCCTGTAAAACGACTCGCAAGTTGAGTAAATGAAATACTAAAAGTACATGCGCACTTGCACTGTTTTACCATTACCAAATCTGGTACGGAAACATACAAAGATTCGTATCTAGACACATATACACACAAATTTATGATGTTGCAGCAAAAGAAAAAAAAAGGTGAATTAAAATAAATGGTAATAAATGGTTGAATAATTGCAAAAGAGTTCGGAACATTTTTTATTAAAGATTTATTTTGTATTATTGAATATTTAATTTTGTTGTTGATGATGAATACAATTAAAATTCATTTGTCACAGTTTTATTTTCTTTCTTTCCTTTTATTTTATTCCACTGTCGAACTATTCTTCCTTTTATTTTTCTATCTATTTATCTATCTATCTATCTATCTATCAATTTATCTATGTATGCAATTTCATTTATTTCATTCTTTCTTCTCTCGTTCAATTTTTTTCTGTCGCTGCTTGTACTCTGTTGCGATGTTGGCACGCATCGCTTGTCCAACCACCGCGGGGGCCTTCCACTTATAAGCGTAAGCGCGCCAGTCTCACTCGAGTATGTTATACGTGCGCGAGCGTTGCGTCCATTTACGGCGATTTTAACCATTATTACGGATGCCGTTTGGCATAATGAAGGTGAGTTTTTTTTTCACATTTATTTATATATTTTTTTTTCTTTTCTTTATTTTTTTTCTTTTATTTACATCGTTTGCTTGGGATATATTGATGTGGCTAGTTGTGCATTGCAACGCACACAGTTGTCGCACTTGAACATAAATAAATAAATATATATACATACAGGTACATAAATAAATAAATAAATGAAAAGAAATATAAAATGTATAGGCTAAGTTCTAATTCTCACGGTTGGCCATGTGGATCGCATACATATTAACTAGATAAACTGTTTGATTGTGGTGGAAATAAATTCTGTAACTGAATACTGATTGGAGGAATGAGAAAAAGAATTGTCAATAGGACAGAATTTTTTTTTTATTTTACTTTTAGTTTTAATTGTGAATTTATTTCTTATTAATTCTTGAGATGAGGGCAATTTTTTCTTGAGTGTTTTCAAGTAGAGAAATTTGTTAATGTAGAAGAAAAATTGAATACTAAGAGAAATATTTCTGAATCGGCTGATCTGAATTAGAAAAAGAAATACAAAACTAATTACCCCCTTATTGATTCTCATACAAATGAATAAATAAGAATAAGAGACAATGTGAACAAATAAAACTGACAAAGTTCTCATTCTCACGGTGTCCCATATACATCTAATCCACATAAACGACACAGAACACTCTCATAAAAATAAATCCTTCAACATCTCAATCAGAGCCAACTAAAGCAAAAGTTTCTCCTCATTTCCTCACATCATTTTTAATTATCAAATATATTATATTATACACTGATAATTATTTCTACGTAATATATAAATTCTTGAGAAATAAATACTATAAAAAAGATAAATATAAAAATACCTACACACATAAATAATAATACCAACAAAAACAATAATAAAAATAATTCTACGTTGCAACTAGTAGAAAAGGAATTTCTCGTTGTGGCGCGAGCGCGGACTTGTTCTCGTCCGCCATCGTTATCCTTATTATTTCTCGTGATGCCTCGGAAAAATCCGGAGACAGTACCGAGAGTCCCATGGAGGACATTACATTCTTTGTACTTAGCCCACCCCTTATGCCACCATCTTGACCACCCTTATCCACCTACCCATTTCACCCATTCCCTATCTCACATTTTTCTTTTCTTTTCACCCTGCATGTTCTCCCTTCCTTATATACCTCATCTCTTTTCTTATACTCTCTTGCCGCTTATACGTCCAACCATTCCCTCCACTATTTTCGCGTTGAGTGAAAAGTTCTACTATGGGATATTACGTCTCGTCCTCTCTGCTTTTTTTTTTCTTCTCCCTCTCCAATTTTTTTTTTGCAACTTTATTCTCGTTCTCTGTCTCTTGTGCCTTTGCCTTCAACGCTGGACTTGCAGGATTCTACCCTCGTACCAACCACCCCTTCACCTACCACCCACTCACTACTGTCCTTCGTTTTTGTTCTTATTTTATTTTGTTTTTTCATTTTATTTTTTTTCTCTTCTTTTCCTTCTTATTTTTTCTTATTCTCAATCTTGTCCACTATCTCTTCTCGTATCTTATTTGTGCATTGCTTGTGTATGTGAGGATGGTTGTATGTATAACACTTGAATGTGTATAGATATATAAGTATCGGTGCAAACATAATATCATTACTATTTCTGAGTCTCGTTTTCTTATGAGTATGGAAGGAGAAATAATATACCTGGGAGTGTAGTATTTTTTCGTTTTCTGGATGGTTTTGTTTTATCTCACGTTTTTTCTTGACATTTTCAATGTTTTCTTTCAAAAAAATTGACATAAATAATGAAGAGAAATTTTGTTTGACTTGAATTTAGATGAGGGAAGATATGAAAGAGGAAAAATAATGAGATAAAAAGTTGATGAAGGTGTTGCAAATAAGAATGTTTACTTGATAAAGAAAATTGATGAACAAAATTTGCAACATTTTTTAATTAATATTATGGATATTTGAATTATTTTTTCTACGCTTTGTATAACAACACTGAATAATTATTCGATGTGAAACCTGCAAAAAGAATAATTTCATTTGTATCTACTTCTTTTCAATATCACGAAAAAGAAAAATAATTTCTTTGAGATTCTTTTTCTCGCAACACATCCGCCATATTTTAAAGCCAATGGAAATGCCATAAAGTGGAGAAAGATGATCCCACCCATCCTGTGTGCTTGCGCAAGCATGAAGAAGTGTGACGTGATAGGCTCATACATATCCGAAAGGGGTTGGAAAAAAAGAAAGTGAAGGGAAAAAAAATAAAAATCCGTGGCGATGGAAGTTGGAGGGAAAAAGCTGGGAGGGATAAAAATGGTGGGAAAAAATATAGATCTGCATACGGGTTCAAACATGTATAAGCTCGCTAGAGGGGCGGCAAGGTAGGAGGGGTGTGAGGGGGTGACAGATAACGTCATAATGTATATGTATATGTATACAGAAAGCACCTCGCGGTGTGCTATCGACCAATCGTTGGCGCAGACCTGCGTACATGAGTGGGGCCGCCTATAGCACATTCAACCCCCCTATATAACCTGCCACCAACCACCCTCACGGCCATATTGTAAAATATGGATCGCGGAGGTGTACCAACGCGCGAAGGCTCCTCTACATTCTCCCACTATTCCACCATTTTTCATTCCCTCTCCCTTTCATTTTCTTCTTGAGTCTCACGTCTCACTCACCCAACCATTTTTATTCAACCCACCCCCTCTTAATTCCACCTCTGCAGAATTTTTCGCTATACATCTTAAAATAGCCTGATCGATTTTTATACTTTTTTCTCATACAAAAGTTGGGGGATGGAAAAATATTTTCTTGAAATCATTGGTATTATTTTAAGGGATGAATTATATGAGGGATGATTACTATCAAATATTTTGATAGCTTTTCTCGTGAAAATTGTTAATTAGAGATCAGGAAAAAATTATTTTCATAATTAGAGGGATGATATTATAGGGGTGTTGATTTTTTTTTTTTGGTTTTCTTTTTTTTTGCGGTGAAAGGTATTTCATATATGTTTGTTGATTGAGAGGAAGAGAAACGAGTGGGGGATGTGAGAAGGGAATAAAGGGGTGGAAAAAAAAGCACACTTGTAAGAATATTCAACGGCGTGGCGCCATCTTGATAAGACGTACGAGGCGTGGCCCGCGATATATTTTATGTACATATATATGTATCGGTATATAAATATATATGTATTTCATATCAGGAAAAGTGCTGGGTTCCTCCTTACCCTCTCACCATCGTCCACTTTCCCTGTACCTCGCACTAGCAACCCCCGTGCCGTTTACGCTATACGCGCGATAAATTTGCCAATTTTATGAGATAACGACTCAACAGACTTTTGGCATGAGGAAAAAAAGCATTCGCATATCGCGATTTTTTTATTTTTATTCGCAAAATTATTTATTAATTTTTTATCATTCTTCAATTATTCAAAATTTGGTTTATTACTTTGCTAATATTTACGAAACTGAAGTATTATATTATTATTATTTCCACTATGGAGGGTGGAACTTCATATATCGATGAATTAACCGAGAATGAAAATAGAAATAATTAATAACTAAATGACTTTCAATCTATTTTGTTACTTTCAATAAAAACACTTTACTATTTTCTATTTATTTCTGCCTTATTATTCACTTCTTTGTTCTCATTATTTATCAGTGCTTGTGATTTTGTTGTGATTATTATTTATATTTATAGAACAATTGATTAATGATAGATCAGAAACAATATTCAAACTCATATTTTAATTAATAAATTAATTTGGACATGTTGATAAAATGAATCCATCAGTTTCTGTTTATTGCTGCAGTCGTTCTGTATTTTTTCATTAAATTTTTTGTCTGTACTTCTCATAATTTTAAACACAAAGTAATATATGAAAGTGGATGAGTGCAAGAGGTAAAGGGGGATGTGGTAGGGTTGACAGAGAAGGATAAAGTTATGGGAGTGAAAGGATGAAGAACAGTAGTGTGAAGTAAGGGAATTGTAGAAATGACATTCACGTAATTTCTCTTTCTCTATTATTTTATATCTCTCCCTTTTCTTTATTCTTTTGTTTTTTCATTATTATTTTTCGTATATTTTTTTTTCTGTGGATTTACGACGCCTGGCGTCTCTCCAACGCGTCGTTATTTTGCTTTTGAAATAAACATCCGACACGTTAGAGAGGCGTTTTATCGGATCGACAGAGGTTATCAGCCTCACTTTATCAGTAATAATTCCACGAACTTATAATAATTCATGTCATATATCGAATCATGAAGTGAATGTATTAATAAACAATAGAATTCCAGGTGAATTTGAATAAATCAACAAAATATAAACAATTGAAACAACATGAGATAGAAATTAGACATTTTCTAAGTGAACAAAATAAAGAAAACAAATTATATTTGTGCTATTAATTGAAAAGAATTAATGGACGAGTGATTTAACAGTGAAGTAAAATTTCAAAACTATTGTTGACCATCGTAAGTAATTGGATGAAAATATTCACATAAATTCAATGTTAATTGAATTTTCCGAACAACAATTTCGCTAAATTAATAAGTGGAACTAATTCAAACGTTTCCAAGAAACTTAAGAAGAAAAAAAAAAGATGACACTACCAAATGAATTATCAAGAAATAAAATAATTGAATTAGACAACATTGAATAACAACAATATCAAAAATTGATTAATTGAACAAATAAATGATATTATTCAAGCGTAAATAAATACCAAAAACTACCAATCGCATAAAGTTTGCCCGAAATTCCTCATTGAATTCCTTCAAACAAACTCAACATGAAAAAAAAAAATAACACTAATAAATTGACCATCGTAAACATGAAGAAATTAACCAAATAACAAATAAACAATTTAAATAACCGTAGAATATGCCGCCCGACAATATCCAAGAAGAACAATAAAAAATCAAATCAAACGAATGAAAAAACTCAACAAAAATAAAAACAAAATTTAACAAGATGTAAATTTTTCGTCCATTTCTTTTATGTTTCTCCCTTTTTTTTCCTCAAATCTTTCTTCCATCTTCCACTTCTCCTTATCCACCAGTTATTTTTTTTTTTCTCATGTCCTCTACTAACGGAACTGGTCAGTCATGTCCCATGGGTTCGTCCGGAGACACTTTTTGCGGCGATTCGCGCGAACCCTTTCATATATATATATATATATATATATATATATATATATAAACATATACATTCACATTCACATCTTCCTCTCTTTCGTTTCTCTCATCATCCACACAAACAATATTCAACATATGAATGTAAAAACGTGCGTGTTGTTAGCCACATATAGATGTAGATGGATAGCTACATACTGAGGATATATCTCATGCGCAAACAGATACGACAAACGCACACATTCATATAAATAAATAAATAAATATAAATGTATATATAACTGTGTGTCTGTCTATCTGTGTGTGTTATCCACTTGTTCGTGAATGATGCAAACGTACGCGCTCGCTGCTTCTCAACTCTCACTTGGATCAAAGTAAGACGCGTGTGTGTAAGTTTTATATAAATGTAGATAGTGCTATATAAGTTGAGAGAGTCGGCAAGATCAAACGACGCCCCCACACACGGAATTCTCACAAAAATTTCACAAACATCTTGTTTTATATACCGCCCACTATATGAACACAGAGAAAATAACGCTGCATATATATTTATTCATGAATTGTATTATGGAGACTGTAAGAATTGTTGAATTTAAAATTTATCAATTTCGATGTATATTTAAATTAACAATTATATTTTATATTCATTGTAAATTTAAGTTTCTTTTTATTTTATTCATAAAATAGTTGATAGAATTTCTCCAATTATTATTATTCGATGAATAATTAAAAGAAATATTCTCTGTTGTTATATTTAATTTTAATATGAATTAAACTTTTTTATTTTGTTGTGAATTTATTTATTGAAATTTATTCATTACGAACTGATCTATCGTGTGATTGAAAAAGATTTAAATAATTTTTCTCAAGTATATTCGTAATTATTTCTTATTTAATTGTTATAATAAAAGAAAACTTCAAGCTTTTCATACTAGTTTGAATATTAACAATTAATTCTTTAATGTTTATTACAATCATTATAACCATCTCAGTATAAAGTCAATTATCAATTTTTCAACGATTAAATTTCAGAAATGATAAATCACATTTTATTTTAAAATTTAATATAATTTATTGTGAAAAATATAAAAAAATTGTGAAAAATGTTAAAGTATATATATATATAAATATGGACATGCATGTTAACAATCGACAAGGGAAAGGCGAGAGTAGAAGGGTAAGAAAGAGAATGGGAGAAAAGAATAAAGGGTGGGGAAGAGATTATGGTCCCGCAGTTGCCCGTATAAGTCTGATAACGACTGGTCGAACACCATAAACCCTCGGTTTTTTCACTCTGAAAATGTTTTCACATACAAACAGGCACACGCACACACATACAGATATATATACATTTACGCATGCATATACATACATATATATATATATATATGTATAAGTGTACTCATATGGAAGACGTAGCGTTTTGTCAAATATCGTTTTTGAAATAGTTTACGAAAAAATTTTTTCTCCTCTTAATTTATCTTATGGCGCATTTATTTGTATTCTTATTTGGCATGGAATTTGATTCTGTTTGGAATGAAATCTGTTGTATTTGAACAGGTGCAAAGTTGTCTGACGAACAAGTACAGTCAGGAAAAAAAAATAATATCCTTGAGGAAATATTTCTTTTAACATTTTGAAGTGAAATAAATTTCTATTTTTCATTAAATTATCCATTAAAAGCTTTCAAATTCTCAGATGCGAAATTCTTTTGTCAAATATTTTTTCAAATGGTTTTTGAAAGCACGAGAATAAATTATTCTTTTAAATAATATATGCTATAGCATATATATTTATAAATACATAAATAATTGATTAATAAATGAAATAATTCATCTTAATTCTCTGATTCTGATCAATTTTCTTTTTTCAGCCAACAAAGTTAACCATGAAATAATCAAACAGAATAAATAAATTTTTTCTGATCAACCATCTTGACAATATTCCACTTAAATTCTCAACTTCTTCTATAATCTCACCATAAAATACCCCCCAATGACTAAAACAAAAAAAATTAACTCCCAATCAAACAACCAAAAATTTACAAACACAAAAATTCTCAAATTCTTTCTCACTAATACAAAACTCCATCGAAATCAAAATGCACCTCAATATTTTCCCATCCATTCATCCCTCCCATTTTTTTATCCCTTTATTTTTTCTCCCTTTCCCATACACAAACGCACCCACAATCACAACCAATTTTTTTATTCAACAACAAACTCATTTTCAATCTGTCCTCACGTCCATTTATGAAACTCACTCTCTTGTCTCATGGTCGATACACATTTATATGTATTTTCTTATGTAGTACATGCATGGAGGACTCATGGGGGTTTCTCCACCCAAACAACCACAGTGTTTCAACAATAAATACATCCATACATCCATACATACATGTATTCATGTGTGTGGGCAGCTATGACCCTGGATACTCTGCAACAGAATCACGATTGAAAATTATGCTGCTTTTTGCCATTATAGTTTTCCCTAAATATGCAGTTAACGTCGCCTCATACCTTCCCATATAGTTTGCAAGACAAGATTTATGTACTTGCCATTGCGTCTTTGTCGTTTGCGATTACATTAATTTATGTATACACAAAGGCACACACACACACAAATAAATACAAACTGCATATAATAACAAACAACCTCGACTTGTATTTCTCTATATGTAACTTGCAAATTTTTCATTATACATATCCCCATACGTTTCAACTCGCGATTCATATCTCGCATCCCATGATCGTTCAATACATGTTTATGTATTTATCTGAATATATATATATATCTATATACAAACACATGTACAGGTACATCCATGTTTTTTTTTAAATTCATTACAAGTCACATCGATCGATGATTAATTTAATTTATTTATTCATTCATTTTATGTCTCTTGTGAAATATTATTATACTTTTACTTCTTTTTTCTTCTTTCTTTTCTTTCTCCTTTGTTTTATTATTTTTTTGTATTTTTATTTTATGTAGTGAAGTGGAAAAAGTGTTTGTGATTGACAGGTTGTTTCTGTGATTGGGACGAATGTTATGATTTTGTTTGTGATTGAGGGATTATTTATCTGGGGTGTTTTTTTATTGTTTTTATGTAATGATTGTGATGGAAGTTTGATAAATTGGATTTCTTCAATTATTCACGAAAATAAAATAAGCCGAAAGTTTTGTTTTATTTGAAATGTTACCAACCCTTGACTGAAAAATTCTTCTCTTTTTTTCTACCCTGTCTCTATTGGTGTCAATTTTTTCCCCAATTTAAAATATCTCACTCTAATAAACCCATAAAAATAAAAATTCCATATATATTGTCTTCAATTAGTTCTGATCGTTCAAATTAAAATTAAAATTCCAATTGAAAATTGATGGAAATGCAGAAACTTCTAAAAATTTAGAAGAATTAATTAATTATCTTCATTTGCATTCAGCATTTCGTTTTGCATTGAATGTGTACGAAAAAACAATTGTGTCTGATGTAGTGGACGATTATAATGATTATTTAGTGTTTGTAGTTGTGGTAGTGTTAGTAGTGAGTGAGCAAGAAAGATTGATGTCGATATGGGCGTGGCCATGTCGTCGTAAAGGACTTTGCATAGTCGATGAAGTAGTCGCGGCGGTGGCGGTGGTGACGGCGGCGGGTTGGAAGGCAGTGCCCACGAGGCGGTGATGCAGTTTGCATATGGTTAAGCCGCGCAGCCACTCCATTGGTCCACAATAATCTTGAATGCCTCTCCTACTTCTTTAGATATATGTTGAGTGTATGTATGGATGTATGGACGTAGTATGTATCGTTTCGTTCGCTCTTTTACGCTCCCTTTTTCGCCATCTCTTTCTCGCTGTTATATATATGTATATATATATATATATATATATAAATTCTCTTCCTTCACTTTATATTATACCACGCGATGTTTTTATTCACTCGGCGCTCACAATTGTCCGCTGCGTTTGCGATCAATCGCAAGAATTTTTTTTATTTGAATGATTTTAATTTTTTCACTTTTTACTTCAGAATATTTGCTCGTCTTCTTCGTAATGTGATTCGTTGGATAATAGAGATAATAAGGGTATATATATATGCATTTTATGCGATGAAATCAGATCTACAACTTTGATTTCAGGGTTGTTAGTAGTGGGAGTCGTTTTTCAGACGTGGAAGTGATGGAAATAATGAAAAGCAAAAAGTGTGTAGTCGCCTTTTCTTGTATCATCGAATTTCATTATTTTTTCTTCTTAACATAACTCTTCAACAAATGCAGATAACTGATACAAACATGTAGTCATTTTGTGCGACAGATTCTGAATTAGAGTTTTATTTATATATATACATCTGTGCGACTCGATATTCAGAAGCGGCAACCCATCTAATGCTTAAATATTAAAAAATATCTGTATTCGTGTGATTCATCTGGTTCATTTTTTTCTTTTCCAATTGATATTTCCTGTATATATGTCAATGACTTCAACTGGGCTTTTTGTTTCCCACGCTTTCAAGAACGCTCGGCCACACTGTCTATATAGTGTGACTCGTTCAAGCGAGTTTCTCAAGCCCCATATATATATATATATCAATGTTGTCAATTTATTCATTTATTATAGTCTGCGCTCTCTAACTCGCCAACTGATCAATACAAAATTAATGCAGTATATTATTTATACACCACATTGTATAACTATTTATAAGCAAAACCTGATTTTTTACATGCATCAACATATACACTTATTATCGTCTTGCATAATTATTCATTTATATATTTTTTATATTTTTCTTATCATGCAATTTGTAATAGAAATCGTGTGATAAATATAACGATAAAGTAAAATGCAAAACATTTCTAAAACACAAAAAAAAAATGTCGTCGTTGATATTTCTGAATGAAAGAGAAATAGCAATAGAAAATGAAAAAAACGAAAATTAAGCCACGCGGTGGCATTGCCCGAAGGGGTAGGCGGTAAACAGGGGACGAAACATCAGAGAAGAAAGAAGAAGAAAAAGAAAAGAATTAGAAACAAAAGAGAAAAAAAATGAAAGAACAAGATAAAATAAAAATGAGGAACCGGCTTTAGAATTCTTTGCTTTACAATTAGGGAGATCCGCAAATCTGCCCTCTGGGAGCGGGGAATGGGACGTTGTGAACTAAGAGGAAAGGACAGAATGAGAGGGTGAAAGAGAGGAAGTATTGTAACATATGGAGAGTGTAGAGAAAGAGTGAATGAGAGAGAATGGATTTTATTAAATAATTTATAATTGTTTCTTGTTTTTTTTTTCTTTTGCTACTGAAAGGATACACGTGTTGGATGATTGTTTACACGTACAAACTTGCGTAAACAGTAGTGAATAAATGTATACAGTTGAAGTTGGATTGTTTTTCAGTAATATTTCGTCGTTTCTGCGTCTTATTCTGCAATTTTTCTCAAATTTTTAATTAATTTTCTTTACATCAATCACAATTTCCAAAGTTGTTCTTATAATTTTACTTTCAATTGTTCTCTTCTCAATAAAATCGCAAAGTAAATATCAAAAGTAAAAATAATAAATAATTGGAAATAAAAATTTCTGAGGATGACAAAAACTTTTTCGTTCATTTCATCGTTGAAGAAGTGAAAAAAATGAATTAAATCAATTTAAATATTTCATAAATTCTATTTTAAATTGTACGTTTTAATATTCATCTTAAATTTCAGAATTGACACCATAAAATAATATAACTAACAAAATAAATATCTAGAAAAAATCAGTAAGAAAAAAATAATAAAAACCATAACGAGAACATCAACAGTCACATTTACATCCTTTTTCAAATCGTCTTCAATCTCCGCTTTGAACTTTTACTTTTCTCATATAAATACCGACAAAAAGCCATCTCGTGAGATAAAAAAATGTGCGTCTTTATGTATATGTGCATTGATATATGCATTCGTATGTCACTGAGGTGCGAGGATGGTATGCAAGTGTCCATATAACAAAACTCTTCTTTCATTCTCATCACAAAACAATCTATTTGTTTAAATACCACACATACACATATTCTCTGCATCGACACTCACTGTAGAGCAGCTTGAATAAAGAGAGAACAAGGGAGAGAGGGTGAGAGTTGAAGAAAGAAAAGGGTTAGTAGATGTATCCAACTAAAATTCCGTTGGCGTGTCAGTCCATACATATCGATGAGTCTTTCAATGTATTTATATATTGACTTGGTCGTCAAACAAGAACGAATTCTCACTTGGCAAGAAAAATATATAATATTTCCTGTCTCTCTCTTTCACTTCTGCAGTGCATGTCTTTTTCTTTTCTTTTTCTTTTGTTCTTCTACTATGACGAGATCAGAGTACAGGATTGCAACAACCACCTGGCATCCTCCATCTTTTACTATTGAAATTTATTTTTTTGTTGTACGAAAGGACAGAGGAATAATAAATTTTTTCTCCTGCCACATTTTGTGAATATGATGGAAATGTTGGAATTTTTGTGATAGGGAATGTGAATTCAATAATTTTATTGTCATTGAAACAGAGACCTGTTGAAAATTATGGTTTTGATTTCTATTAATATTAGTTCCATGGATTTTTTAATTTCAAGTTGAAAAATAATTAAATTGTCAGTTGTGATTTTTGAAGTTTCTTCAATTTAAACTGACATGGGAGAAGAAGAAATGAAAATGAAATTCATGAAAAGCGAATTGATATAATGAAGAAATCTATTTTCCTCCAAAAATTTATCTTCAAATATAAAATATAACAATAAATATTATAAATATTATTGTTGCGAAAATTATTTCTTGGATTTATAGTCTTTGTAGTTCCATATTATCATTAAAGTGATTCTGATGAAGTAATTAAATGAATTAAAATTTTTCAAACTGTAACATATATATATATATGTATAAAGATGAGGTTTTTGGTGAAGATGAGACAATACAGGTACAAAGACGGGGGCATTCAAGGTAGGCTCGTGCTTGGCGTGCCGCTGCACTCAAGCGCGATGTCACAGTGAGCACGTCCAATCGTGCCTTCTACCTTTCATTTCTCTTTCCCTCTTTCTCTCTGTCTCTCTCATTTATCATCTCACTCCCTCACTCTCTATCTTACTTTGTATATAATTTATGAAGTATCTGCATTCCGTACAATGATAAATCAACCCGCCACCCTTGAGATTCGCTCGCGGAACTTCAATGTCCTCCCCCTTGTTCTCTTTTGATTTCAAATAAAAATATGATTTGCATTTATGAGAAAATTTGAAATATTAAAAATAAAACAGAGATATTTTTATAATCTTTATTTGATACATCTGTCGCTGAAATTCTAATTTTTTGGCGGTTATCTGTCGAGGAATTTTCAATGTTTCTGTAAATTTTGCGAGCAATTGACTTTCTTGGAATGTTACGATGTTTCTTTCTTGGAATATATTCAATTGGATAATGACGAATTTTATTTTATTAAATAGGATGAGAGTGATGATAATAAAAAGTTTCTTTTGTAGAGTTCAAGGAAACTTATGGAATGTGTTATAATGTAATATTAAATTCATCTATGTGAATATTTAACGAGTGATTGAGCAAAATTATAGGTAAATTTACAGTGATATGGAAAAACTAGTCGATGCAGGTTTTGTTTATTTGATCTCAAATACTAGATTAGATTTAATATTAGAGTAAAACCTCAAGTTGTTACGACCTCACGATGTTACGAATTTTTCCATTTTTACGACCTGTCGTCAGTCCTTAATCCAAGAAAAAATGGGTCTTGACTACTTAAAGCTTTTTTTGCTTATCAAGTTTGTAATTTGTGTATTTGCCTGTACGTGTGTCGAGTAGTTGCTCAGATTGTATCTCATATATTCAAAGAAAATTGAATAATAATTGGCAGAATCTTATGATGACTCACCGTGAATTTGAATATTGATAAGAACAGGCAACCGATTTTGTTTAAACCATTGTCCTTCACTTTTCTTTTATTCCAAATTGATTCGCATACATCGCAGGTCAATCAATAATTAAAATCTATGAATATTTTCATAGTATTTTAACAATTATTCAAATTGTTAGATGAGAATGATTGATCATGCGATCAATAAAAATAAATATGAGTTATGTTCTTCATTCGATTACCTCAAGACAACTTTTTCACTTTCTCTCCATTTCAATCAATGATCAAAATCTACAAAAATTTTAATCAGACAAATTTTCCCTGCTTTCACTAACACCTTCACTAACACATTCACACAAATAGACCCAATACACGTCTCAAAAATTGTGAACATAGTGAGGTTTTACTGTATGAAACATACTTGTATAGTTATTGATCGAAATTTGAAATATTTCAGTAGTCACAGCTCCATGTTCAGACACAAATATCGCAAGTAGTTAATTCATACTTCAATTCTCCGAGCACAATTTTCTCAATAAATTTTTTATCCCAACAACAGAACAGAGGGAAAAATCTATTCAAGCAATCGTATCCTCTTAAATGTTCAGTGACCAACTAAATTCCAATAAATTTATTTGTTTCTAATCTCAAAAATTGAAATATTCCCGTCATACATTATCAAAATTTTCAGATCTTGTTCTTCAACCTCATAAATTAATCTGACTCACTCATAAACCAAATACTAAACTTACAAATCATCCGAAAAAAACCAAAAGAAAAAAGGAAATAACACACACATCATCACATCTCCAACCACAACTAATTTTTCCCCACTTTCATCCCCCATCACTTCTTCATTTACGTTTTTCTACAATTATATAAACCCCACATACCACTTACATCCACCCAACAATGCTCACACACAAATTGTCGCACTTTAATACACGTGAAAACATGAATGTCATAAAGCGTTCAAAAGCAGATTGTGCGTTAAAAGTGGATACTCAAGCGTGCGCACGCTCTTGTAACAAGTGAGAAAGAGAAGGAGAATGCGCACGAGCGAAAAGAGTTAATTGAGCTACAAATTCCGCAGTGATCAAGCGACTTGCCGCGACTCATACGAAATCAGTTTTGCAACAGAATACGAAAGAATAAGAAAGAAGACAAAATAAGTATTGAAGTTTAAAGTGAGAACTGGGTAAAAGAGCATCAGAATCAGTAGAATCAGCAGCCGTAGCATAAAGATGCGAGAACGAATAAAGAAAAAAGATAAAGAATGAGAAAGATGAGAATTGAGGAGAAAGGAAAATAAAGGGAGAAGGTAACAATCGCGTTCGTGGGTTCTCTCCTGCGCGCGCAATCATCCAGCGCCCTCGATTCAAACGACCCGCCGTTCCAACATTCTTGTCAAGCAAAAAGCACGCGCATGCGCGGTCACGTACCTGCATTGTATGTGCGCTTGGGGCAACACAAGACACAGATGTATTTATATATACATATATATAAATGTTTGTATACAACTCAGCAGCCATTCTTGTACATAGCGTGAGCGCATGCGTCGCACATTCATACGTATTCATAAAAATTCACATATTCGTCTTTGTCTTGAGAACAAAGTGAATGCTTTTCATTATTCCACATAAAAATCATTCATTTGTCACGTATTTCTTTTTTATTATTTGATAGGCTTTTTAAGTATGTGAATCAGTATGAATTGGTTTTATAATTCCCAAATTGTCGATGCAAACAAAGTTAAGTATTTTTATATTCGATTGAGCAATTTAACATTTTTAAACATTTTTTATCTTCGCAGTATTGTTGTACGATTTTTGTTTTTAATGTAGGAAATTTGTGAACATTCTTGGGAGTAATTGAGAAAACTCATCTTAGAATTGAGATTTTTTTAGGATTAAATTAGATTTCATTCAGAATATTCCGAAGCTTTTTTCTGTTTCTATTTCATTTTTTACTATTACCATATAAAATTATAAACCATAATGCTTGAATTGATTTCTATATGATCTCTGATTGATTATACCAATCAAATAATTATTAATAACATCTTCTATAAATAAATATCGAAGAAAAAATTACAGCTTTTAATTCAACATATAAATAAATTTAAACTCACTAAATCCATATTCTCTCACCTACTGCCAACTAATCTAAGCATTAATCATCCCCCAATATTAAATTATTACACCCTTTGCAATTCGATCCTGATTTTCATCGACAACTAAAATTCACAATAAAAAAAATACAACCACTCGTCATCTCCCTTTCAACATATTTATTAAAAACAATTACAAACAACCCAACATCAACGACTTCCTCATTCTCTAAACAATTTTATCAATTAAAAATACTCAGTAATTCCCTCATGACATAAAACAATAAAAAATATATAAAATAAAATGAAACAAAAAAAAATGACAATATATATATATATATATTCATTTTCCTTTCTCATATTATTATTTATATTTATTGTTTATTTTTCATGTATACATATATATATATATATATATAAAATTTTATTTTCATTGTCGCTACTGAATCAAAGAGATACTATTCTCGTGAAAATACCAGACATAGCGATGAAATCCTTGGTGGATTTTAATGTGTGCGCGCGTACACGCACGAACACGAAGACGCGATTCGTGAGCTTGCGCCGCCATATGTGCATCCATCCTTACACATATATATATTTATTGTTGGCTGCTTGACTGGTATAGCGACCGATCTTATATGCAGTACACACACATATAAATATATATATATATATATATATATATATATGTATTTTCAGAGGGGAGGTGAGGGAGAAAGAGTGACCGTGTGCAGCAGCAGTTGACTCTCTCTGCAGTCAGCCATGAGTGAGTTGATACGATTGTTTTTACCGGCGCACCCAATGCGCAAGAAATTGTCCTTCGACAGTGATGCTCAGTGCGTCTCGATTTTATTTTAATATTTATTTATTTTTACTTTTTCATAGAATTATTTATTTTATGTATAAATAAGGATTGAGGGGACATTTGTGAAGGACATTTATGTAAATGTATTTGTCAATAAATTGTTTCATGGCAGAATGAAATTGTTGTTGAATTAAAAATAATTGAATTTTGTTAGTTTTGTAATATGGATGAGAAATTTTAATGTTGATAGACATTTTGTCTGTTTAGATAAACAGATTTGTATTTTTTTATGGTAAATTTTTGAGATATGGAAACGTTATTTGATTTTAGTTTTATTGTTGACAATTTTTTTTACTTTGTTTGTGGCTTTGGGTGCGTTTCATATTTTTTTTTAGGATAATTTTGGGATTGTGAACGAGTTGTGAGGAAGTCAAATTTGAATTTGAATTAAGAACGGAATTTAAATTTTTGCTAAGAGTGTCTATATAGTTGTTTGATCGTTAATATTCATTTTTCTTTTTTTTTCGAAATAGGGGAAGACTATTAAATAAATTTTCTTTTCTCTCCCTTGATTGGAAATTTGAGTTTCTTCGGGATTTATTCTTTTGTTTTATCATTATGCATTTGTAGTTTATTTCATATTATTTATAATAACCATTTTTGTATTCAACAAAATAATGTTTGAATGTCAAATTAAAAATCGTCGAGCTATTGCATAAGCAAAATAAATTCAATTTCATTTTCCTACTTTTCTTGAAAAAAAAAGGGGAAGAATGACTTCACTCTTATTTAATTTTAGATCAACTATTTATTTACTAATTTTAATTTTGACATTGAACTATCATTCAATAAATTCAAGCGCTCAGTTTTGAATCGTCGACATTTATGTGAACCACTGGGGGCGGTTGGTAATGTCGTGGTTGTTGCGACGGGAATGATCGCAAACGCAGCTGCCGCCGGTTACGCTCGATGTCTTTTGATGCGTTCACCTTCCAACCACCTTGAATATTCCATTCATATATATCTAATGGCCCATACCACACACGTCATGTTCCCATAATTTTTATCTTCTTTTTATTAAATTCCATTCATTTCAAATTATTCAGCATCTACAAACTAAATAATAAAAATAAAATACGACTCGATGAATAATTATTTTCTATGATTTTTATCCTTGACATTTTATATTAAATGCTTTGCTATTATTATTGTGTCATTGTTAAGAAACTGAGAATTAATTTACATTAGACAATTGAAGGGATGATTTCAATATGAATTCCGTCTTGATTATTAATTTCCTCTTTTCAGATGAATCAAAAATAAATTGATTTGTTGGGTTTGTTTCTCTATAAATAATAAAATGAACGAGAGTAATATTTCATAATTAATTATATGCAAATTATTCTTTAAAAAAGTGTAATTCTTGCTAATTCAACTCATTCCCAACTTTATATTTTATTAAAAATTATGACAAACACATTTACAATAATAAAATTAGATTAATCTATTTGTTCATGAACGAATATATTTTTAACGTGATAAAATTCGCATTGGTGTGTACATAAATAAATTTTATACGTTCGTGGTAGATACCCTGCGCATTATATTCGTCGAGCTTTTTCCAACAACGACGATGGGATTTACTGAGGGAAGATCGGATTCCGCGAATGGATTGGACCGCATTCCATTCGCACCTGGTTATTCGCTTTGCGCTTCTTCTTCTGAATGTTGCGCGCCAATGCCTGTATATATTTCGACGACTGGATGACGATGACGACTAAGACAACGACGACGTGGTGGACAACAACGACAACAGCGACAATTCCCCAACGCATCGCCGACACCGCCACCCCATCGTCGCTATTTACCTTTCATCTCCCGTCTTATTCTTTTCATTTCTTTCCTATATTTTCTCGGTTTCTCTTATTTTTTCTCTTCCCCTTGTCTTCCGCTATTTCATTTTTTCCTGTTACCTTCTCCTGTCAATCGACGCATGCGACTATTTTACAATTTTTCATTTTATTCTTCAAAGAAATGTCATGGGAATTATTTCACATTTATTTATATTAACACAGACGACGAATTTTCATTTAATAAAATTTTTGCAATTCAAAAGAAGAAAAAAAATATCTCACCAACTTTATTATCAACAATTCCATCAATCTAAAAATCACATCAATCGATTTACCTCTCAAAACAAAACTCAATTTCCTTTTATCTCATTGCGGTTTTTAATCCACCGATTTGCAGTCAGATTCCTCTTAATACCCACTCATTACCCTCATAAAATAAAATAATACCCTACCACAAACAATTCACAAAAAATTCCCATACTTAAAACACATCACACCAAATTTTCCCCTCCTAACTATCCCCAACCAAATGTAAAATAAAAATACAAAGAAAAACACAGAAAAAAAATATACACAAAAATATCTACCCTATTCCCACCATTTACAACAACATTCAATACAATTTGTAGTTACAGATAAAAAGTGTGCAATTAAGCGAAACTCAATGTGAATGCGACGACGCAACGAACTAAAACGATGAAAGCATAAGCGTTGTGTATGTCTCAACATGAACACACTAAAACATTGACAAAAAAATACATAAGAGTGAGAAAATGTAGAGAACAACAGAGAGGTAAATTCACACAAACGCACTAGCGTCTTTCTATCTTTGTTACAGTTGCAATTATTCTCTATATCAGATATATATAACACAGTTAAAGAGCAGAAGAGAGACAGGAATTTAACGAGCCAGGGCGTTTAGTCTCGAATTATTCTGTCACGGTGCATTAACGTTCAGAACTTGACTCCCCTTCTATTCCAACTCCTCTCCTACACTTTTACACTTAAATCTATTTGTTTCCTATGTGTTTATATATATACATAAATGTAGTGCAATGTGAATGTAGTAGTGCAATTTAGAGTTGAGTTATACGAGCTGCTAATGAGAAAGCAAAACATGAACAATTTTTGCAGCTCATGGAGCACAAAATAAATTTTATTTTTACCTTCTCAATTTTAATTCTCTAGAATATAATAAAAATTGTCATGTACAATTTTATACATAAAATGTTGTATTGTATAACGAACAAAAAAAAAGAAAATAAAAAAATGAAGCTTTCCTAACTTTCCCTCGGTTAAATTTACGATGAATGAATGAATTTATTTTATTTTATTCTATACAAATAAAATTGAGTATGAAATATGTTTTCACTTATTAGTATCGCTGCAATTTTATTTTATTGTATTTATTTATTTATCTTGTTTTTTTTTCTTTTTATTCTTTTCTTGTTTACTTTTTACTGTATTTGTATTTATTTTCACCAATTATATTTGATATAACAATGATTTTGAAATCAATAAATTAAATTAGAAATTTTATTTTGATTTAATAAACAATTTTAAATATCACACGATTATAATTTTAACAATTATTTTAATTTGAACTGGACAAAAATAAACAAAACTGTATTTGTAAAATATCGATCATAATACTAATTCACACAGCAAACACACACACAAAAACAATTCAGTCATAGCTGTTACATTGCCACCAACATTTCACCATACACAAATTTAATTCTCTTTCCACCATTCGCATTTCGCACATTTGCATGGTGCAATATCGTGCGTTGTTATAAGCGCCCAATTACGCGAGTCGATTCACAAGAGATAAGAAAACGTGGAAGAAAGAAAAAAGAAAAAAAAAATACAGAATAAAACAAAAAAGGAACAAAAAAAAATGAAGAAGCAGAAAAAAAGAGCAAAGAAAAAAAAAATGATATTTCTTTTATATTTATTTTCTTCCCTTTTTTCCTTTTTTTCCCTTCTTCTTTCTTTCCTTTTTTTTCTCTTTCTTTCTTTATCTTTTACATACCTAACCTTGCACGAGCATCCGACGCGTCGTGAGCCCACAGCTCGCAAGCGCACCATACACACATGATACATTGCGGGCGTGCACGCTAACCATCGTCCTGTTTATGCCCTCTTATATATCTATATGTATATATAATATATGACTATATATGTGCATTTATGCTCCATATGTGCGAACGTGGAAAAATATTAAATTCCCTGTAGCAAATGCTGATGGAAAAGCTGTACATAATCCACACTCCACTGTCATTATTAGCATACGACAGGAAACAATTGTATGCATGTTTATTATCTGTATAAATGTATGTGTATATGTAGATATGTTTATATATATGTATATGAATATATATGTATATTTAGAGAAAAGAGGGAAAAATAAGGAGGGGTAAAAAAATTGCATCAATTTTTTTTCTCTACTAACACGCAATGCACTTTGAATATTTTCCATCACATTATTTGCACGATTTTTTCCATTTTTCTCTTTTTTGCATACATACATATGCATGGTATTTGTTAAGAAAATTAGATAATTTTCTCGATAGTGTATTGTTGTAATTAAAAATGTTAGGCTGTCAGAGAACCGAAGGGAAAAATTAGTGGAGGGTGATGGGAATTATTTTATTTTATTGGGGATGTGAAGTTTATTTTGTAATTGGTTAATGTTATTATTTTTGTGGATGAATTAGAGTAATTTTTAGGAATGTAGATGATGTAGTGTGGGGGGAGGGGGCTGAAGAGTTGAAGAAAATTTATTTGTTTGGGTCTGATTTTTTTCTTTTTATATTTTATTTTACAAATGATTTATTGGCGTAAAATTGTTTATGGGTAAAAAATTATGAACAATATGAAAGAGGAGAAAAAAAATTATCTGAATCTTTTTACTGCAGCATGTGATCTTTCATGCTTTTATCATCAATCATTTAATTATAATTAATATCGAATCAATCTCAGCTTCAACATACTCCATTGAAATAACTCATAATTACAAGATGATCTTGGAAAAAAAAAATATTACTCCTAAATAATTCATCTAATAATAAATATTTCATCTAAAATTAATCATCGAACAATAATAAATTAATAACAAAAATAAAAATCTAACTAATAAGAAAAAAATTGTGAATATTTTCCATCGAATGTGACAATAACTTTCTCATAACAATAAATAAACAATAAACACAATAAATAAAAAAAATCTTTTATATTAAATCAAATTATTTCAATATGTCATCAAAATAAAAAAAAAGTAATTTCGAGTTAATTTTGAAATGGTTTTTCACTTTAAAATTCTTAAAAATAAAAATTCTTGTAAATAATACCTGTAAATTTAATATTGAGTTGAATATGTAGAGAATTGTGGAGAGTAAGAGTAAAATGGTGCGCAGAGCAGTTGCAGTTTTGCGCGAGTGCGGGTGCGAGGATCTCGATTCAGGATTGTCGATACGATCTCTTGGAAAAAGGGCCCGGCCAATTACACCCAGCTCTACGGAGCACGGGCTCGCTACGAGAGAGTAGCGCATTCGCGGGTTAACATTCATCGTTGCATATATACACGCACACACATATATACATATATATACGTATTTATAATACCTTTGCGTTATTCTTCGCCCCTTTACTCTCTCAAGTGAACTTCGTAGCTCAGTGGGGATCTTATCTGCGTACGTTACGCTCTTCTCTATATATATTTATATAAACGTGGCTTACTGCGCGTTCACTTGGTGTCTATACAATATAAATGTGTATAAATATGTTTGTAGCCTGTGAAACGCCTTATTGTCTACTTAAATTCGATTTCAGATCTCACCTCACGCTATTTCTACCATTTTTTTTCCTTTTGAACATAATGAACGATTAAAAATCACAATATTTAATAAATAACTCGTTACTTGTTGACATATTTTTGTTAATACATTTTATGGTTTATTTTATTTTGCAACAAATTGAGAATTTTCTTTGTAAATTTACTTAAAAAATATTCTGAGTTGATTCATCAGGTTTTTAAAAATATTAATAATTATTAATGAAAAATGTTAATAATCATTCGTTTGTCAATAGATGACATGAAATAAAAGTGTTTGGTAATAATCAAAGTCATTGGAAAGTTTATTTTGTTTGTAAAAAATTTTTCCACTTTATTTCTTAATAGTTCCTCTCATTTTTTTGTTTCTCTCAATTTCAAAAATAATTTTCTGTTGATTTTCACTATTTCTTCCATATCTCCAATGTGGCGTTTAATTTAACAGCTTTAAATTAAAAAAATATTCAACTTCACTGCAAAATGGACGTCAATCTGTAAAACTAAAACACAGAATATCTTTTCAACTATATCAAATTGTAAAAGTAAAATTGTACTCACCGACTGCATCAAATTATTGTTCATTCACATTAAATTTCCTACTGTTTCCAATCATTTTCATTTTTATCTTCATTCAAAACAAGAATAAATGTTACACACGATTAGATTTAAATTCCTGTCAATACTCAATTGAATAAATGCCACCCACACGGAAACTAAACTGGTTTTATTGTGGTTACATGGGTAAGTTATACATATATATATATACATAAATATACGATAAAGTGTTGGAAGACAATAATAATGCTTACCAACCGTGGCCGACCGCGTGTGCAATGGGTCAATGAGGTGCTTGTTATGGCGAACACGAAATACTTTGCATAGCCCATAGATATTCATCGCGTGTGTGTGTAATGCACAGCACAGTGCGCTGTAGGTTAAATTCAAGTGTAAAGACTTACGGAAACGTAAATGTTCACACACAAACACACAAACACACATATATACACCTATACGATAGAATGCATATGAACATGAATGAATAAATCAATAGACACAAAGAGAAAAAAAGGGAAAAATGTTTAGAAAATAATTTCAGTGAAATTTTTAGGAATTTATTTCACATGTCAATTCTTGTTCATTGTAAATTTATTTTTAAACTTCTCATTTATTATTCAATTTAATTTGTTACTCCATCACACGTTTGTTGATTGTAAATTGGTCGTAATTGATTCGTGCAATTATTTATGTATTTATATTTATTATATCCATATAAATGTTTTAAGACTTTCCCAAAGGTGGCGTGAAAAGAATAAGAATTGTTTTGTTCTTTTCTGTTTTTTAATGTTCCATTCTGTTATACATTTATATTATTCATTAATTGATATTTATAATCATTTGTATACACTATATATATGTACATGATTGTGTGAAGTGGGGGAAAAGTTTTTTCATATAAAATAGTCCAATAAATGTTTAACTGAAAAACAAATAATAAAAATTATGTTTTATGACGTGTTCTAACACTTAATGTTAATTAATTTTCACAGCTTAATCTAAACTGAAATTTACGTATATCAATGAACGTGAATTTAACCGACACGACAACATTATTGAATTATAAATAAAAAACTAAAAATAATTCAGATAATAAAATTCAGAAAAAAGGTTCATACAGATTATGAAATTTTCTAGACGATCATTTTTTTATTTTTCTTCTGTTTGCAATTTATTTATTTATTTTCATAAGATTTGTCACGATCATTTTTCCTATTTCCAATTGACAATAAAAATCGAACAAAAAAAAAAAAATCAAAGCCAATCATTGTCATTGAAAATAAAAAAATTAAAAAAAAGTGCGTCAAAATTTGTATTTCTTTTATTTCTTCATAATATTTGCTCTAAATTTTATGTGAATTTTACCTCTTTCCTTTTCCTCTTCATTCAATTCTTGCGTGTGTGACCCTTGAAACGTGCGCACACGTCTTGGCTGGTTGTTCCACATCCATACATGTACACAACCACAAACAAACAGACATATATATAAATATATATATATAGATATGTGTCTTTGGACAATCGACAATTGTGTCCAATACAGTTGTGTTTGTATGCAACATTTACGTGTGTGCGCAACTAAACTTTTACAACCTTCATAAATGCGCGTATGTGATTTAGTACGAGAGTCGCTACACCATCTGATGTGCGTGATATTTGCTGCCGCCTTTTTCCCAATACACACGTACTTATACCTATGTCTGTCTTATACTCGTACCTTTTCTCCTTTATAGCTCACATCTGTAAATACAATTCACTGTTAATTTAATTCAAAGTTCTATGTCATATAAAATCAATAATTTCTCTATTTATTAAAATTAAATGAATGAAAAATTGATGAAAATAAAATCCACAATTTTCAATTATCCAATTGAGAAGTAAAAATGATTTTTATTGAAGAATTTTCAACTAAAATATTTGTCATTGATTAATAAAATAGAACTTATGAATATTAAGTAATGAAAGAACAATTTTATTGTAGAAAAAAATTCTTAACCTATGCAATCTGTTGTCGTTGCTGTTTCTATATAGTTACTGAAAATTATCCGGCTACCAGAATTGAACTTCATCACACAGATGATCATGTGCACACGAGAGACAACGTACTCGTGGTCTCGCGGTTGAGGTTAATAGAGATCGCGTCAATCCATTCCCTTCTACCCATTCCTCTCGGTCCTCTTGCAAACATAAGAAGAAAAAATAAAAAAGAGAAATAAACAAAAGTAAAAGAGAATGAGGAAAATAATCATGAGACCACCGTGGTTGCACCTCGATGTTGATGAACGTTTTGTTGATACTTTCCAGACATTTATTATTGTCATTTTTGTCTATTTTATTTTCCCCTTTCGATATAAATGGTGGTAATTTAACGTTAAGTTTGATGTGAGGGTGAAGTGATTGGGAGGAAAGAAAGCAAAAGAAAAATAAAAGAAAAAAAAAATGATAACGGTATAATAAATTGATCTTGTTCAGGATAATTATTTAACGAAAGTTTCTTAATTTAACTTGTAGTCCAAGAAGTCTGATCGATATGATTTAGTTCACTCCAAAATTAATCTTATAATAATAGGTAATTTCTTTATCAACTTAATCAACTCAATAACAACAACAAAATAAATTAAATTAATTGGAATCTATTATAACAATTATAAACAATTTTGCGTCATTGAACTGAGTCAAAAAATAATATAAAATCATTACAATCAGCGTCAATAATAAAAATAATTTTTTAAATTATCAAATTCTTCGTTATTATTTTCATCCTCTTCTGTGAACAATAAAATTATTTTTTTTGACATGGAAAACTTATTTCATATGAATTGAAAAAAAATAAACGACAAATAAAAATTGTATGTTATAAATATTTGTACGTTGATGTTTTTCTTGATAGATTCGACTTTTTCACCTTCACGATTGAACTAAACGCGCGTTACGTGGCTTGTCATTATTATCAGCTGATAATGAACGTAGGAAATGATCGTGTAATAAACAGTGTATGAACATAGTGCACTTATCGATTGACCGCGAAAACAGAAAACTTGTTAACTAGGAAAATGGATTAGTGGATAACCTATCATCTATTTTGAAGATCTATAATCAAAAATATATTGCGAATTAACTGGCAGTTACGGTTTCATGATCGCTAAATATATATCAAGCGTCACTTTATTTTTCTTTAATATTATCAACAAAAAAATTTATTTCACTGAAAATATTTAGGCATTCAATGATTTCTTCATATCACTAATCTATCATACGATCAGTTTCAACAATAATTCACTACTAACCTGCAAAAAATAATTTATCTCACCTGTTAATCAACAAAATAACTGCGCGATTCTTCATAATTTCATCGGTCTTTATCATTAGAAAAAAAATATAAATATCCAATCATAATAGATACCAAAATAGAAAAAAATTCACATAAAATTTTCTTCTCAGGTTGAATAATAAAACATAACAAAACTTTATTTATAAGCTCAATCACCCTCTTCCACCATTGAATTCTTCCTCATTTTTTTATCATTCACACAAATGGCAAATGAAAAAATTTCTAATCGTACAAACAACGCCATTTTATCTTACCAATCTCCCATCTAATATTCTTCATTGCATACCAACTTTTTATTACTATCTGGACAACGGAGTTTTTTTCCCGTATGTCACAACTGGATGGAGAAATTGTGGCATTGCTTGGCGTTATTTACTATGCTGCTTCTTCTGAAAAAGGTAAACAAGTACATATACATATATATTTTTATCTGTATGTGAAATATAGGCTTGAGAGCGGGTGGATACATGGTGAATGCATCGTTATGCGTCTGCGTCAGTTATATACATTGTGACTATACAGTTGAGCTTTCCAGTTTATCGTGTGACGCGTAAGGCGTTTCCATGTATTTGAAATGGCAATTGAAAGGTATTTGCGACGATTGACAGTCTGGTCACAAACATTATTGAACAGCTAGCAAAAATAGTTGTAGTAGTAGTCTCAATGTAGCATTGTAACAGCATAAAAAGAAGAACAAATGTCAATGAAAAAAAAGAAAAAAGGAAAAAAAAAGAAAGATAAATATACAAATAAATAAATAAATGAGAACGTGATCGATAATATATCCCTGTGATCGTTGAAACTGCAGTTGTCTCGGCAGTTGTCTGTTTTATGGTTGGTTTATGTAGGGGGCGAATGTAGTGGACGCGCGCGCGTTTGTCTGACTTGCGCCACAACATTTCTACGATCTCTGCTACGAGTCTGCATTGAATGGTGTATTACCTATTATAAAAGACTAATTACTGAACGACTATTTCTGTCCAATGAATTATATCAACTTGGCGAAGAATTTATTGTCATTTTTCTGAGATGTGAATTTTTGTTTTTTTTTTTATTTATTTATATTTTAATAAATCAGATGATTAATAAAATTATTAGTGATTGTGAAATTAATTTGAGAGATGTATAAAAAATTGTCATGATGAATTTTATTAATTTAGTTTGATGAGATTCTTCTGAATTTATGTAATATTTTAGATATTTATTACTATTATTTATAAATAAGTTTAATTTTAGAAAATAATAATTCCGTATGGGATATATTTTTCAAGTGGAAAATGATTTATTTTGATTTTGAAAAAATTTGTCATTTTTAGGGTGGGTACAATAATATTGAAGATGATGAAACATTAAAAGAAATTCGGGGTTATAAAATGAAACTTTTCTAAGTATTTGAGTATCATTATTTAGTAATCCTAGAATTAATTTCCAAATTATAAATTGTACTTTAGACACAGAAAACCCCATTAAACATTTTTAGTTCATTGTTCAAACTTTACACAACATTTTTCACCCTCATACGCAATTATAAACCAAGAAAACCCCATGAATTCTAAGTTAGCAAGACTTCATCAAACTCTTGTTACTGAACTGATACTAAAAATCATCAGGACTCCATCGTACATCGTTCTGTATCAAAATGGAATCTTAACTGATTAAAAAGATTTCTTCTTTTTATACTTTGCAATTATAAGAATTCATAAATATCAACTATAAAACATAAGTCACAATTTTTTCATACATTGATGGCAATAATTTCTATAAAGTAACCGACAGTTAATAACCTTCCAATATTTCCACGAATATTTTCTGTATTCTCGCTAATATTTCTATACAATTGTCACGTTGTATGTGATCTTATACTGTCGTATATAACAAGTTTTATTTTTGCAATGATTGTCAACAATTCGTGCACAGAGTTGGTGACAACAACAGTGGAGCATGGGGCACATGAAGAAATAATATTATAGTCATTAATCAATGCCAGATCTCAGTTGAGGTGACGAGTAAGCGACATCCTATACAGAGAGAACTCTTGTGCGATTTTTATACTCGGTTATGCGGTTACGTTGCCGACTCGCAGGAAATACCTCGCGCGATATAGAGGGCGCGTGAGAATAACAAGAAGAAGATGAAGAAGTTGGCGGATGGCTGTTGGTGTTGTTGTTGTTGTTGTCGTAATGCTTCAAAAGTGCCGTGACGCCGCCATTATTATCCAACCATAGTCTTTATAAATGCGATGCACGAACGCGACGCGTCTGTTACAAACGTTGACGGGTGAATATCCACGCGGGTGTGAAAAAATACATCGTTGTAATCGACCCCACACATATAACATTTGTGTGAAACTAGACAAAACAAAAATCAAAGAAAAACAAAAATAAGAGCAACTCTAAATATTATTCCAAAATGGAATTTCGACATTTTTCTACGTTAATTTACAATATAATTTGTGGATTTCTTAGTAAAATTACAATACACAGAAATTAATTAATAAATGTGATTAACAATTGCTGGGGATAAATTTAATAAGGGCGATTTGGTGCAGTCCAATAGTATGACAGCAAAACATGTGAAAATACAAAAAAAATTTGTGTCAAACAAAATGTCATTGATAAAGGATGGGAATAAAGAGAAAGTTACAAGAGAGTGAAATGAAATTGGACCGGAAGAGCTGCAGCCATCGTTCACTCGAAAGAACAAAGTATTTGTGAAAGAAAATGGAAGAAAAAGAGGATTCAATGGAGAAGACGAAAAGTATTGACAGATATATAAACAGATGTGTGTTGGTTGTTATTAGACAATGAAGATTTCTTTTAATTACAACATTGGTTTTTCATATTGTAATTGTCATGATATAAATGCATTTTTTTTGTAAATAATATCACTATCATTAATGACAAAGTCTCTAAACTGTTGTAAATTCATAACAATTTTTTTATTTCAACTTTACAATTTTTGATTTGACACTTGCAAAATATCTTAACAATTGAGCAATAAACAATTCAAATTTTTAACGATTGATAGTTGAGAAAAAAGTTGTCATCAATCACTGAAGTGGTGGTTGTGATGGTGGTGGTGTTAGAATAGGGGAATGAGTCGTTATTAGCAAAGGCATTAATCAGAACGATGGGTCTTTTGGGTTTAGGAAGTTTGGAAGAACAAGAGAGATAATAAAGGGGATGAGCCAGATGAAAATGATGAGGAACTCATACGCATGGTGAGAGTTAAAGGGATATAATCATTGCTCATAACATTCCTCAGTGTAATTCCTGTTTATGTCAATTGTAACTGAAGCAATACGAAAAATTTTCCATTCTCAAATAAACTGGAAAGAGTCCAGATCTGTCACAATTAAAAAAATCGACTTGTAACATCTACATAATTTTTATTTTATATTTTTATTATGTTAAAAAACAAAATCTTCAAATATAAAATCATCAACTGCACCCAAATTGTCACTCCTAACAAATCTAATCAACCAATTCAAACCATTGCAACTTTTTCCAATCATAAAATCAATTAAAAATATTTCTCTTTCTCTTCAATTTATTATCTTCTTCTTCTTCTTCTTCAACATCTCATAAGGACATTCAAAAATTCAACACGAGCACGCGAACTTTTCTCTCACAAACACGTGGTGTACTCTTTCTTATTCTTGAACACATTCATTTTCCCTTAATACTACGTTATATAAACATATATATATATATATATTGATAAATGTATTAGTGTGCGCGAACGCGGAAAGAAAAATCACCGGTTCTCATTACGCTCCACACGTAGGGAGCTTTATGAGTCCACCCTGCTGATATATATGTAATATACATATAGATATATGTCTACCTTTTCTGTTCATCCTCTACAATATTACACAGTTCTATGTATATGTATTATATATATGAAGATATTCGTGGCTTCTTTGCCATTACTATTACTATATGCTCGTATACGCGAGCGGACACTCGCCCAATGGTGCTATATGTGCAAGAAGATATTATTTATTTCGTAAATTAACTCCAGCCCGAAGTGAACGTGACTAGAAAATATTTAGGATTTTCTTCGCTTTCGCGCGCACACGCCGCGTCAAGAGAATCACCACTTATATATATTCTCTTCTTTTTTTTTCTTTTCTTTCTTTCATTTCTATTCTTTTCTTCCCTTTTTTGCACAACGGACGAGCGCAATGTATATATGACTGTGTATGGTTATTAATCGATTCCATTCTTGCATGGTCGTGCGAAAAATATCGTGATCAGTTTTTTTAGTCTGTTTGAATTTTTCGTTGATGATAAAACTTCGCTTTTGTTGTTATTATTGATTGATAATTTTTTGAAATCGTTGGATTTTTGTGAATGTTAGGTTTGTATGTTTTATTTAATGTTATAGAATACAATTTTTAGGAGATAAAATTTTAAATTGTGTTTTAATTGATATTTTCCTTTGATTTTTTTGATAATTCGATTAAGAATTTTTCATAGAATTCAATGTTTAATAATTCATATTTAATTACCTGATTGGTGTGAGCATGATGTTGAAATTTGAATATTTGAGTGTTTTAAAAATTTTGAAGTCTCGTCGCTGGAAAAAAAACGAAACTGAATAAATTTTTAAACAATCAACAAATTCGTTTAAGAACTTTTTAATCCCTCTTCATTATTTTTCACACAATATTTTGTTGTACATATTGGGGTTTTTTTTTCATCCACTTATTGTGATTAGACGGTCAGATAGAAGGAAAATATTTCTGTTGAAAAAAAAAATTAATAGAAACATATTTTTTTTTATCGTATATATATGATAATAATTAAATCTCATTTTTCACCTTTTACTTGGCAAGTTCGTACAGATGGAAAAGCAGAGAGGGTGTAAGGGCATGGGCGGAAGTATGAGGAAATGAAGAAGCCTGTATACAGAGAAGATGAAGCAGGGAAAAGAGGAGGAGCGGGTGGCGCGCGTGACGTGCAAACTGGATTCAACTCGCCCCCATTTCTCATTTATATTTCGCTGATTGCCGTTATTTCTTCTGCTTCATTAACTTTCCCGGGGGTTGCGTCACCTCTCTCATTCCCCTTCGTGTCTCATTGTACGAACAAGTCAAGGCGACGATAGAATAAAGAGAGATGTGAAAGTAGACAGAAAAAAATCAAACGTGGCATAATTTTCAGGATAAGAAACAATATATAGAGTTTGAAAGAGATAACAAAACGAGCGTAAGAAGTGCTATCGTATTGATAAAAGTAAAATAGGAGTATAATTTATTTGTTGTTATACACTGACGCACTCATGTAACTTAAAATGTATCGAACTATCAGTCAATTGAAATTAAATGAACAGTCGAAAATAAAATTGATCGTTGAGCCCTTAGTCAGTTTGTTTAAAAATTGATGGGCTCAATGAATTCGTTTTTTTGTGTTTTATAATTCTGTTTACTCCAGCTCAAGTTTTTTCTTTCCTTTATGGCAAAATTACAAAACAAAATCCAATATTAACATCATGTCAATATAATTTCTATTCAAATAATAAAGAAAAAAGATTTGGTTTACATTTTTTAATATTATGAACAGCTGAATGGAGTAAAAAAAAAAATTTAGTGTCTAAAATCCCTCATTGACACGTAAAGGATATTAAAAATCACTAAGTCATATAACATTTCATGCACAATTTTTCTTCACATTTAAAATAAAAAATGCACTAACTCTAATATTTACTTTTATTATTCCAAGATTTAATTTAACGATGAATCTTGAAATCCACTTTACAATTTATATTTCTTTTTTTTCTCTATCCCTCGTGCTCCTGTTGCCTTCCACCTTTCTTCATCTTCTTCTTTCCACTTTCTCTCTCGCTCACACCTTTTTGCGGAGGTGGACTATATCGCACAAGGGGTTTTTAGTTGGGTGAGACCGTGGGGAGGCGAAACACTTTATATATGCGATGCTTATCTCACAGCACCGGTCCATAGTGTGCACCATGTCAACGGCAATATCGTTTCCCTTTTATTTCACTTATTTATCGTGATATAAATGCGCTGGCACACGGCTGGTTGCAGTTATCCACACACACACACACTTACACACATATTCACACACGATATAACCCAACGCCACATACATGTTCCCCCAATAATTCGTAAACACTCAAATAAATAAATAAATCCAACAATTTTAATCTCCAACATTTACTTTTGATTGATAATTTTTGTGAGTTGGGTTTTGGAATGATAATGATCCAGGCCTGAAAAAATGAATAATTGCCACTATTATTGTTGAAGTTAATTGTGAAAAATGGATTTAGCCAAAAGGAATTCCCCATAACAAAGGGGGTTATGAAAGGCGGAAAAAAATAAGATGAAAAAATAATGCAACAGCATAAAATAAAAATACTAAAATAATAATAAAAAATGTAGATCAATTAGAAAAAACGTATTATGACGAGTGGAGCGGAATAATTATTGTGTTACGCACCATCCAATAATAATTATAATAATCGTGTGTAAAGTGAGGGGCAGAAAAAGGGAATTGTTGGATAGGTTAGAATTATGTTGATCTGCCATTTAGCCGCGCCATGCACCCAAAGGGGTTTAAATATGTATGCATATACATATACACAACAAAATAGTAACTATTTCACTTTATGCACACTCGCAGTAGATGGTTGAAGAGAAAAAAGAAGGAGCTAATTTTTCTAGTAGTTCATATGCGTGTGTATACAAATCATTGTTAACCTATACTTAAAACCATGAATTTCATGAAAGCCAAGTCATAAAAACATCTTTGGGGTATATCTATATATACACATATATTTATGAAGGTGTAAGATATAGAATTCTTTCGAAATAATAATTGTTCACTGTGGTAGAATTCGTGTTTTTATGCTTAGGAAATTATGGTGTTTTGTATAGCATCACAGGGCACGCGCGCTTCTCTTCCAAAAATCACCATGAGTTATGCCTAATATATTTTATTTCTCACCATTCTCTTTTTTCCTACTTTCTCCCCCCTCGAATCTTTCTTACTCGATTTTGAGTTGTCAAAATAATTAATATTACATAACGAGAAAAAAAAAATAATTGCAAAAGAATAATCTAAAGATTAATTCAAATAAATCTTCATCAATTAAAATTGTCAAATAGATAATGTAAATAAAAATAAAAATAAAAATGGAGAAGAAAAAGGATATTGAATAATACCATAAGATTGATGGTGAATTCAAGACATAAGAATTGCTGCTGTTGATGATTCACAAGAGACCCAGCGATGATTCTGCTTATTAAGTGGAGGCGAGTGCGATATCTACATGTATAGAGGCGCAATATAGTGGTATACAAAAGTATATACATAGTCAGAAGGGCCTGACCATAAGCTTGGGCCCGGTTTGTAGTTCGACGTGGTGTATTATATGGGTCCACACGTATATCGAACGCGCGCACGGCAGAGAAGATGGAGATAGTCAGGTATAGCGTATATACTATACCAACGCTCCACAAACCGCTATTATTTATATTAAGTTTAATGCAACTACGTGACTGAATCCAGTGGGCCTAACCCGCGCAACTGGGGCCTCATCCCGTATCATTAGTATACACCTATTATTGCATTACTTTCATATTGAAGATGGAGGCATACAGCCGTGTATACCAGAATATTTTTTTCCATTTTCTATATTTAATATTGAACAGAAAAATCTTATCCAGTGTTTGAGCAATTTTTTGGGACCTATCTGAACACCATGAATGATAAACTCTCATCTTATAATAAAGGTAAAAATAATTTTGGTATATTTTAATAACAAAAATTCCATCGATTTTTTGGTATTGAATACTGTGGAATTTTATTTTTTGGGCCTCATGACGGTAATAATCATTTTTGGGTCCTAGAGTAGTAGAATGGTTTTTTTATTTATTGCGTAATGAGTGGGATGTACAGAATGGGGTTTGAATTAATAGAGAACAATACACTGAGCTTCGCGATGACGAGAATGATTAATTTTGTGACATAAATCATATAGTTATTTTTCTTGTCTATTGTAGAATCACTGCAACAATCATTCTGGGCCTTTAACCAATGAACAACGATATTTCGGGTCCTACAATAACAGAAACAAATTTTCTAGAATAGTTACTCTGGGCCTTACATCAAACTGTCAGATCACTTGGGGCCTTATTATATCAGAGGAATTTGTGTATTTTACCACAGTGGATCACTTTTTATTTATAGCAAAACAATTAAATAATTAAAATTAGTATTAGTTAATATGAACAACATTTTGGGCCTCACAACAATAGAAATGCATTGTTTTGCTTCTCTTTACCACTCCCAATTGGTAAAGCCGATATTCTAATAATGTAGGGCCTCATAGTGATCATTCTGAGCCTTCGAAATACTTTTTCGGTTGTACACCGAACAACAATTGAATTTGATGTCCCATAAACCGAAGGCGTCCTGATCACATGAACGTGCTATACTATCGATGATGATTTTTTGAATTTTTATTTTATTATTCCACTATGTTCAATAATTCTTTATTTTTCTTTTTTTTTCTTTTCAAGACATTGTACAAAACGCACAACCGCAACCGAGTGATTATAGGGATGGCGCTAGAAGTTTCAGATGATTTACATCCTGCTGTCGAGGTGGTGGTGGTGGTACTATATGAGAAAAAAGAGATAAAGATGAAATTTTGAGTGGAGTAAGATGGAGAATATATTAAATAGCGCGAGAGCCGTCTAGTTCTAAATCTCTTTCAGACTTAAATATTAGTGCGGCAGTTGTAGCAAGATGAAGAGAGAGAGAGAAAGGTCGAGGGAGGAAAAAGGGGATATTGGGCCTGGGACCTAGATGCGCGGCACGTCCCTCTTGGGCAACATTCAAATATTATTTCTCTCGTGCATTCATAAATTCATCAGTATGGTTATGTGTGTATATATATATACATGCCCGAATATAATTGCGGTCTATTGGGGTCAGCCCACCGATTTCTTCGTCTCTCTAGCAACAAACAATTTCACTATATTACGAAAAGGATGATAAAAAAAAAGCATCACAACTTTAATTTCTAAACAGCGCTGTGTTTAAAATCGTCGCCAATTTTTACGTCATGATTTTGAGCAGGTAGGAACGTGATTTGATGTATGATAAATGATTTATAGTGCAAGTTTTGATTGTAAATGCAGAATTAATGGCGAATTTTTGCTTTAAATTTGTAACATGCGATGAATTGTAGATGTATAATAATAATATCAAAAACCAGAAGTGTAATCAATGATTTTTCTAGGAGATCTAAATGGATGACAACAATATTCATTATTTTGAAATGTGGTTGAGGCCAGAGATTTACTTATTTAGATGAAAATATTTTGGTTATTTTAAATTGTTAATTAGTGAGCTAGAGACAAACTTAAACTCTGTCAATTTGTGAATTTTATTCTACGACGACCTATAATCTTCGTTTTCACTTCAACTTCGGAGCTTCATCTTGAAAAATCAAATTGAATGTTAGAAAAAGAATTAACAATAACATTTTCATGTAAAAAGCATAAACTAATTCGAATTTCGGTTCTAGGTTTTTAAATTATTCTTTCTGGAATTGTTTTATAAAAATCTGTAACCCAAATGAACGCAATAAAATAATAGAAACCCTCCCTAGAATATTGTTTTATTCGTATGTTAATGCAGTCAATCAATTAATTCTAAATGAATAAATAAACAATTGCAGAGATTCTAACGGGTTCGGAAAATTCAACGATATCTTTACTGGACGAATTTTTATTAGAAATGTATTGGAAATTCATCATTGAATTGTCAAAGTATCAAACAATTATCGAGAAAAATCTCCATTATTTCAATTTCCAATGCACTTCCTCATTTTGCTAATAAAATTTTGTCAAATACTTGAAAATCCAATTTCATTATTATCATTTGATTAAATATCAAATTTTTCCTTACACAGTGAAAGATAATAACAGTTCTTCTTTTGTTATTATCTATATTTAAGTTTTTATTATTGTTATTTTTATTATAGTTGTTATTTTTCATCATATAATTATCGGTCAAGTGCGAAGTCAAGATAGTGTAATCGACAATTACGTTTTTAGAAAGGTCGATCGATATACGTTGAACCATGATGATGAAGATCGATATGTGTGATCGGTTTGCACATTAACTTTAACTGATGTATCGAGTGTATGGGTGTGTATATACAATATACACTTGCGCGATCTCCCGATCTCTCTCCTCGACTGCACAATCTTAAATCTGTCCGTGAACGCCATAGAACTTAGCTATACATGTATATATATGGTAACTATATATGTTGTGGCACTTGATATCGCCATTATCGATCTTTTGCTCGAGTCATCGACTATATCCGTATATAAACAGATAATATCGTCTATTTCTATCGAGATTATCTGTAACATCGCCACCTAACCAAAGCAATGTTTACTGTATTTCAAGATTTAATTCAAAATTCTATGAAGTCTCATCAAATGTGGCATTTTTATGCATTTCTAGTATGATAAAGTGCGATATTTTTACTAAAATAATAATTGAACAGCATAAATAAAACTAAATTTTCTCTGCAACAATTTTTCCTGCCTCTCAATTCATTTTCATCGTTCTATTTAATGCAAATCTTGAACACACTCAAAGATGCATTTTTTTTCCAGACAATTTTATCTCTAGACAGTTCAAAAATTCTTAAAATTTCGAAAAAACTACTCTAATGCTCATCATCATCCATAAATTATATTCAACAATAATTCACAGCAATTACTAATTATTAATTCCAAATTTTATTCCAATTGCTTCACTCATCTGCTTTTTTTACTAAAAATAAATCGTGTGATATCTCTCATAATTATTTCCCTCAAAAATATCGACGAAGCAAGATTTGCGCAAGTGCTTCACTCTCATTATTATTATTTTTATCATAATTTAATTTTTTATTTTTGAAACTTAACGATTATGCAGGTTTTAGGATAATCGGGCATCGTTAAACGATTCGAAAATCATACTCATGTGCGCTGTTAGGATAAGAAGAGACAAAAGATGATGAGAGAAACGAGTGGAAGATGAGGAAAGAACGATAAAGTGGGATAGATAGTTTGGTATATACCATATATATACATCAAGCAAAAGGGGAATGGCGCAAAAGAAGTGGGCGCCCTATGCCGTAGAACGTTGCGGTTCAGGTTAGCCAAATTACAGCTTCCATGTCAGCCACGGATGATTGATGTGCGCGAGGTTGAAACCATATAGCTTCGTGTTTTCCAGGAAATTAAAAAAAAAACAGTCAAGGACGTGTGTATCTGTATACACACCGTATAAGCGTTTGTGGAATTTCTGTTCTTGCGCCAAAAAACAAATTATATTTTAATATTTTAGCATGTAATGAAGAGCAAATGTATGAATTTTCTAAATGAACTGATTGATATTGACTATTGGAGCATTTTGTTTGGATATTTGAGTTTAATTTGAAAAAACTGATCAGTAGAGAACATGCGAAAAATGAATTGGCCATAAATATCAAAATTAAAAATATCAAAGAAGTGATTCTGTGAATTAGGAAAGATTTTTCAGTATCTTTTTAAAATGATTATGTCTTTTCATGAAATACTGTATCGATCATACACTAACGAAAATTTAAGAGAAGTTGACACAAGAGTATATCAAAATTTGTTTAAATAGAAAAAAAATGTCGGTAAATAATTGACTTTTCATATCGATAAACTGGTGAGAATGCAAAGGCTTTTTTCTGTCCATCGAATGACACTGAACAATCGTGTTCTGAACAAGACAATAATTGTCTTGTGTCATTTACACCATTAACTTAAAATAATTATCACATTTTTTCGAAAATATGTAAACAGAAAAATCAAATGATTGGGTGAATTTGAAAGATAAAATTAAAACTTATGAAAACTTCATAAACTAAAATAAATTCGTCTTGAATATTGAATGAAGTTTTATAATTCACCTGTCGTTCTACTGAGCCATTATAACTTACAATTGCATTTATTCCGTATATAAAACTGAAAAACTTCTAAAAGTTAAACTTAATCGAGTGTAGATGTGTGTGAGTGTGTGTGGGATCGAAGTAGATAGAAAACGTTATAAAAGGAACTGTATAAAGGGAAAATCGAGATGCAACGTAAGAAAGAGAATGCGAAAGTAAAAGAGAGTGAGAAAGAGGTTGATCAAGAGCTCTCTATTCCAAGGGATGGGCTGAGTATGAGAAGAGTAAAAGAGTAAGGAAGAAGGAAAGATAGTCGTGATGCAATAAAATAGCGCCACCCACTGGGCCCGTCGTTATCTCGTTGGCATCTACAGCAATGCCTCACTTTACTCCTCTTAATGCTGCGCAAGTTCATGCGCTGCAAGGACAACCACAAGTAAGACAGAGTAAGAGAATAAGGGAGAAAAGGAATATAATAAGAAGGAAAGGAACCAACAGGGTGCATAATGAACTCGTTAATTAACTATCAGGAAGTTGCATCGAATCTGATAACGATTCTTTCGAGCCACACGATGAACCTCCAATGTGATTCTCGATCAATTTCTCGAGCACAAAGTTTATGAGATCATACATTTTTGTTGGATTAAATTGTAGTTAAAGGGATGTTTGGAGAGAATATTTCCTTTTATTCAATCATTATCATTCTTTAATATTAATTGGGATAAACGGATTTTTAATTATTGATTCTATTGAATTTTCTTCATTAGACCTTGACAAAGTTGGCGGCACATTGTGTTGCCTATGGATCATGCTAATTTTGTATTGTATTATGTGGTTTGTTATTGTGTTTATCTAATGCCAATAAATTCTATCAAGAAAAGCTTTAAAAAAATTATTGTGAATAAAATTAATTTGTTTCTCTGCAAAATTGTCATCATCTGAATGAAATAACACCAAACAATTTTCCCCCCAAAACAATAAACGTTCCACAATAAATAAACTAAAAAATCATTAAAAAACAATACATAGATAGATGAAATCTATAATTTAATACGAAAAATATGAAAATTACGTGACCCATTGGATAATTGTTGGGTTACATATAAATATATAAAAGTACATATAAAAAATGATTTGAAATGCAACGTGGTTGGCCTTGCCTGGTAGCCCGTGCTGAGGATATAAATTAGCAACGTTGTTTCGCGCCCCTGCGGCGAATCGATTTTAGGTAAAGAAAGCCTGAGCAAGGTGAATAGAAAATGAAAGGATGAAAAGAAGAATGAAAAATAAATAAAATGAAACAAAATAATAAATAAAACAACAACAATAAACTAGAAGAAGAATAAGAGGAAGGTCTTTTATTTACGTCACACAAGGTCTTACAAAAATGAGGCCTGGGGTTATCGTTTAACCAAAAAAGATCGGAAGACGATCGCATTTAAAAGCGCATCAGTGGCGAACATATTCTGATTGATACGCGTTTAATAATATACATTCGAGTTGGTTCGCTTTTTTGGGATCGAGCCATCTTGTTGTCTAGGCGAATTTTACGACCTAAAATATATTTATATATAAGCAAAGGTTTATATATTAATATATATGTATTTACAACGAATAATAATTGGAATTTCATCGCTATAGATGGGTTTTCCATTAATCGTGACCCAAACATGAATAAAACTTGTGTAGTATACACTTGTGGGTGGCTGATGTGCTCTATAGCCCAGTAGACATTTAATAATATGGTTTTATTCGAGTAGGCTACCCGACATCGTTGACTATGACGCCGCAGGCTATCGCACCCTACTTTCCCTTCCTGGGCATTTTATCTTATTTTCTAGTTTTAAAGTGAATGGGCTGATTTTGTTTATTCTCACCAGTAGTCTCAATTTCTTTTTGCAGTTTGAGGTAAACATTATAGGAGTATGATATGGTTTTCAGTTTATTATTTTTATTTATTTATTATTGTTTATTTAAACATAGCGGGTGGGGATTGCACTGAAAATAGTTTGAAGAGAAAAAATAGGAAAAAGTTTAGTTAGTCTTGAATTTCTTGAGTACAAACACAGACGAGCTCTTATTTGTTAATAGAGTTATCATGATCATTTCTTTTAGTTGCTTCTTCATATTTTTAATTTTTATTTATTCGTATATTTCAATGCAATTCATGCAATTTGTATAATTTAAAGTGACTTTTTCTACAGATTTTCTGGTCAATAAAATGTGATGAATATTTTATCTGTCTTTGAAAAAATTTGAAAAACTTCTTGCAATATAAATAGAGAAAGAAAAAATTTTAGTAGTGAAGTTGGAGTTGTTTAATAAATCTGGATGAAATCTTGATGAGATAATTCGACTTGAAATACAAAACAAAATAGTTCATTGGCGTCATAACGTTTCGACTTAAATGCTTTCAGCACCCGGATGTTTCTCGGAAATTGTCTGATATTACGAATCTTATCTTCGTCAATTACTGTTACTTCGAAATTGATTTACAACACAAAGTGCTGCTATTGTTCACTATGTGACAATTGACGTCACATTTTCTTATACGCACGTAAGTTGAAATTTTCGTGCGATTGAGGTCAATCCCACCAGTACATAAATATTGTGTCCTTCTTGAAATGCAGTCAGTCGATCTTTGTTTGATGTGAAGACATCTACATAAAAATTAGCTGCAGAATATTTGATATAATTTTCCAAAGAGTTCGCAATGAAGATCGATGGAATGTTGGCATTGATGGCGATTGCAGTTTGCATATTTTCTATAATATCTTCCCACACTGCCGACGTAAGTAAACATGAAATTAACGATAGAATATATATCACGAGTGTTATTGACATTTTCTTTTGTACTTTATTTGATTTAGGCATGTAATTGTAGCACGAGAGATCTCTACGGTAAAGGTACGTAGTTGCATTTGTTTGGATTTCAAGTTATTTTCATCCAATATTTGTTGAAAGGAAAAAAAATTCATATCGAATCATTAATTTATTCATGATATACGACGAGTATAAGTGAACTGAATAGGAAATGACATTTCTGTTAATTTTTTTCTTTTCTTTTTCTTCAATTTCTAGAATTGATTTCGTTCAACTAAAAAAAAAATCTGTGCAATCATCTACTGATTATAAATTACATTTTCTTGTTCATAAAATATTGACTTGGTTTTCTTGGGAAATATTCCAGCAATTAATTATTGTATGAGGAGATCATAATTTTTTTTTTTTTTTCTCTAACCTTTTTCGTAATTTTGATATCCGATTTTTGTGTGAATTTGGTTTGAATACGTTCAGACAATGATTAGGATTTTATTTTCATTTAATTTTGATTGAAGTCAACTCAATAACGAATTATTTCATCTATTTTTGATTTGGAACCGAATGTTTCTATTCAATTTGGGATTCGAATTTAAATGATGAAAACTGTGAATAATTTCCCCAAATTTTACAGAATATGTTACCTGTATGGTCGATTCGTGTTGCGTCTCTCCTCAAAGATGTCTGGTAAGTGATGAGGGAATCAGACCTGGAATATGCGTTGGACCCGATGATAGGTAAAAAATAATTTACCACACTAAAAGAACAAAAATTTATAGAATTTCATTTATGGTATTTATACTTGTTTGATTTTTCTTTAGTCTCTATTCCTACCTCATGAATAACAGGCACAATTCACGTCGTTATCAAGGGAGAGATTGAGCGAAGTGAATGCTTATACTTTTTTTGAGGAATGAAACGGAAAATGAAAATTGTACACACATAATGTAATTGAAGCCAATAAATCCATTATTTATTCATTAGTTTAATCGATTTTCTATTTCATTATTAAACGAATTTATTCCGAATGAATATTTGCTCTATACTAAAAGTTTTTTTTTTCCATTTATTAAATGGCTTAAAAAATTATTCAATTTCAAACAGGGAATTATTTATTAGTTCATTTTGATTGAGATAATTATTTTATTTTTCATGGATCAGAAAGATAAATTTGGTTTCTCCACAAATGTCATTTGAATTTTATCCTATTCCAGCCTATTTCCAGCCTATTTTCACTGCATAAACCCCTTGAAGTTTTTTGGGTCTTTGATTTAAAATATTTGACATAAATTAACGATATATTTTGATACTTCACGAATTTTATAACTTCAATTAATGAGATTTTTCATTATTTCAATTCATTGGAATTAATGATGTGTATCTTGTAGTTTTAAAGTATCTGACGTTATAGATCTTATCTTTGTCGATTATCGTTAGCTCTATGAAAACTGCTGTTTCCACATACAAATGCGATATTGATTACAGAGCAAAATAGTGGTATATCGTCTGATAATTAAAATTTTCCATTTTTCTCTAAACTTTGCCTAAATTTTGATAACTGATTTTGATTTTGTATACATTCGTTGTATGAATCAAAAGTTTAAAAACGATCCAACTCAGCATTTCAATTTATATTTCATCGGTTTCTAATCATTCACTACAAAATATGATTTATTATCGAATTTTCGACCGCAATACTACGTAGGCATTCCTAGGTATTATTAAGAAATGTCATCAGGTCAACTACGTTCAGATAATGATAAGGATTTTACTTTTATTTAATTGTGACTGAAGTCAATTCGATATCGAATTATTCCTTCTTTTTCTGCTTTTGATTTAAATTCGAACTTTTCTACTGAATTGGATATTTGAATTTTAATAATAAAAATGTCGTGTATTTCATTGTGTTACAAAGAATAACAAAGTGAAAAAGAAAATAAGGGTGAAGAGGGAATTTATAAGAAGAAGAAAACCCAACAGGGTGTATAATGAAGTCGCTAATTAATTATCAGGAAGTTACATCGGATCTGATAACGATTCTTTCGAGCCATACGATAAACCTCAAGCACAAAGTTTATGAGATCATACATTTTTGTTGGATTAAACTGTAGTTAAAGGGAAAATTTCCTTTTATTAATTAATTATCATCCTCAATCATCAATCTGGGTGATTTCCAAAGTTCAATATAATTTAATTCTCAATTTTTATTTCAGAATAATATCAAAGGAATTTTTAATATTTTCGTATAAATATTATTTAGTAAATGTTTGAATACTTTTTTAAAATCATTTTCAAACACTTCAAATTCCAGCACGAAAGAAAACTCATGACCACCATAATGTTCTAATTTCTGTAACTCTAAAATTTCAATTAATATCATAACAATCACATTTTCAAAATGCTCTTAATTTCATTCACAAATTATATTTACATAATTTACATTTTTTCTATATTTAAAAAGTTTCAATTCTAAATTCATCGATTGTCATTGACTTGATCTAAATTCAAAACAACAATAAAAATAAATAGAGTCAATAAATTTTCTATTTATTCATTCCACTAAAAAAATGAATAAATTCATGGCATTTGTGGTTATATAAACACGAGCAATTTACGAGTGCATGAATATTTCTAAGAATATAAATATACGTACTTATCACGAGTTGGATCATGAGAGATGCCTTAATGGATGAGGGAGGGAGGAAAAAAAAGGCGTCAGCAGAGGACCTGCGGTTACACATGTAAGCATGAACACATTGAAGTTAACAAAGAACTTATTTTGCCTTGCGACCCATCGCGTGTTACCATTTTCATCCTTTACAATATAATAATAATTCACTCATTTGCCTGGGTAACGAACGTCCATGTCACGGCATAAGTTTATTTAAATAATTAAAACACAAATTGCGCGTTCTTTATTCACATTATATATTTGTCCTTCTTTAATTTATGTATATTTATCTTCCACTCTCGTCATCGTATAACTATAAAATTTATTCTACTGACAATAACTCACAAGTTTGCATGCAAGTGCACGTTGCGTTCCATGGATTTTCCATTTTATATCAGACTCATAAATCTCGTTGCATCTTTATCAGCTCGAGAAATATACTGCAGCAAAAATTCATAATTTTACGAATATTTTTTCCTTTTTCATTATAAAAAATAAGATATACCAATGATAAATTAATAAATTTGTTAAGCATTAAATATTAATATTTTATCATCTTTATTAAATTTCTAATGAAAAAACCGAAAATTTATTTACAATTAATCATTTCAATTGTTATTTTCAAAATAGTCAACTTGGACAACGTCATTTTTTACAGTTTACATAAAATATGTATCAAATTTAAATAAATTCAGTGCTAAATTGAAAATTCGATAAATATAAACAAAAATTAATTACAAAAATAATATTTTAACGTCTCATGTTTTATTCTGATTAATATTTCAAATATAAAACCCTCCCATAATTATGAAAAAAATTAATCTCACTCGCAACACATCAAGAAAAACAACAAAACGAATTTACTCGTACAATTGAACATGAAGAAAAAAAGAAAAAAAGAAAAAATAATTCCTCTACTTTCCTTCATTTCTTTTATTTAACATTATAGGTCAATTGGTGCGGGTTAGCACCGATTGCGTTAATAATCCCTCTTGACAATGCATTCATACAATTACATATGTAAATTGGCCACAATCCCGTATACATACCGAATACATCTGTGTATATAAATTCCAACGCCCACACGCATATGAGCGTTGAAGCGCGAACTGTGATGCGTCGGCGGTAGCGGCTTGCACACACAAAACGTGCTCAAGCGCATTTTTATTGTCGTAGCAATCGTGCAATGGTGAAAAAAAAGGGGAAAAATAAAGAGAGGGGAAGGAAGAATGGTAGAGTGAGGAGGGAAATGAGGTAGGTGGATGAAATATACGCGCAGCAACCGGTGCATAAGCGATTAGCCGCGTACCTTTACTCACTGACCTCGTGCACCTGCTTTATAATGTTTCCTGATGACGCCGCGAACGTATTCGCCCCACACAACGACACACACAGGAAATCGCGATTGCTCATCCCCCATCCTTATGTTTATATATGTGCATAGTCTTTTCTCTCTGACTCTTCTCTCACTTGATGCGAGCCGGACGTTGACGTTCATTCAACCAATATCTCAAAGGCTCACTGTATCATATTCAATGTGTCATATATAAATAATTTAATAGTGTGTGTATGTTTATGCATATGAATATAAATGATAGAGATGTATGAAAATATCGTGGAAAAGAAAAAGGAACAGAAAATGAAATATCAAAAAGAAGGGAAAATTGATTTGTAAATTTTTTCTGTATTTTTTATTAGAATTTAAAGTTTTTTCTCTGTTTTTGTATTTAATAAAGTGAGAGATTTATTGTCAATAGGAATTTTGAAATGATTTTAATGATTTTGTATGATTTAATGAAGGAATTGAAAAGGTATCAGGTGGATAAGAGAAATATTCAACGACAATCATTTTTTTTTGTTTTTATTGGTGATCATTGATTTTTTCTTGGCTTTCATTTCAACTCCTCGAATTATCAACACTTGCATGATATATAAAAATATCAATTCGTATTCATAATAAAGAAAAATTAAATGTGATTGTGATTTATTTCTATTCCTTTTCATGTTTATTATAATTATAATTCATCCAGTTGTTTTTTATTCAAATTCATGAGCTATAAATCAGTGATATTCAATCATAATAAAATTTCCCTATTTAAATCCTTTCTATATTCGTAAATAAATAATTTTTCCCATTTTCACAATCTTCCCATTTTTTCTTTTGACCTTTTTTCTTTTCAAAAATCCAAATTCTCACACTCAAATTCATCAATGGATTAAATGAAAGAAAACTACTATATCAACTCTAAATATTTCCCTCAAGTTTTTCTCTTTCTCAAATTCACTCCCCAACATATTTTTTCCTTCGTCAAGACATGAACATAATTTTTTTTCTTCTTAATTCTCAAACAATATAAACTGCATTTATTTGCGGCACATCTTTTGTAGATGTTATCATGATCGAATTTATAATCAGTATATCAGATTAAACAACTATTCAAATACATATAAAATATATATAAATATATAAATATATATATATGTATGTACATATAATTATTAAATACACATAGTTATATATTGTTGCATTATGGTATGTAGATAAAGCCGGAAGTCACTCGACAAATGTGCACGCACGCGCGCACATTGAACCTGCAGCATTTTGTCGTTAATATATAATAACCCACAAGTGAGAAAGAAAAAATGAGAGTTTGTGAAGTGAAAAAGAAAAAAAAACAATAAAGAATGAAGATAAAATAAAAAATATATAGTCAGTGTCATATCACGATACAAACACATCTAACCACCATCTCTCTTCCTGTCACAATTCATTACCATAGAGCAAGTATAATATATATATGTCTATGTGTACTATATGTACGTAATGTATAGTTATATGACAATTAGCATGGTAATTAAGGAAATTAACGTTTCAACGACGATGACAATTTTGGTGTAAACTCGAGAACTGTAGCGGCATTTCGAATAATAGAGAGAAATAATTTATCCTTTTTTTTTCTCATTTTTAGATAGACGTATATATACATATGTAGATAAGCAAACATGTAGGAACGTGCACACACATTGATGTTTTTATTTTATGTGTACAGTTGTATTCAATTAAGACTAATTAGGCGAAGAGCTTCTTTCTTCATGGAAAATAATTAATTCTCTCACCTCTAGAGTTGATTTATACAAGAATACCTGTGTGGAATTGTGGATATTTTATGTATGTGTTTAGAGGGGAGTGAGATGGAATGTGTTCAAAGTGTGAGGGGGGGAAGTTGGGTTGGATAAGTTGGGCTATTGGAAGATAATGGAAATGTGAAGTTAATTGGATTTGGTACAGTTTGAGAAATTTGGATGAATTTAGTTGATTTTTTTTCTGAATAGATTTGGATTTATGTGGGGGATTTTTTTTTGTGGGTGTTTAGGGGGTTGTTGGGTCATGGGAACAGTGAAATGAAGTAGTGGAAATGTTTATTGAGGGTGGGGCAAGGTAAATTGAACTATTGCAAATATTCAATTATTTATTAAATTGAATATTCCAATTTTTGAAAATGAAGAAATTAAAAGTTGGAAATGCAGTTAATTTTCTTTTGTTTATTTTTTTTTTTTTCGTACGTCAACAGTGTATTCTAAAATTGCTGATAATGTCATTCGTAAATATTTAGTCAATAGAATAAACAATAATAATAACTCCAAAAACAAAAATTCTGTCACAATCAGTAAATATTAATCACGAATTTTCTATTTAAAATACAAAAATAAATAAAAACTCACCAATTATCCCTCAAGCACCGTCATTCAATTCCCAACCCACATAACAACCTCCCTAACGCTCCTACACAATTCAACCCTCCAATAAAGCCTACCCCAACTCGCTCGTCCACCAGAAAAAAAAACACAACCACCTCAAAAATTCCCCAAATTAAAATTCTCCAATTTCTTTTTCCTCTTCCCAATTTCATCCAACAAATTCCCCTTCATTTTTATATAAATTAATATATGTAAACCCAACGTTAAACTCTTGGAATTCATCGCTTTCGTTACGCAGCTCACACACACACACATTTATACATAAATAAATGTGCTACGTTTCATTTGTGGTGTTATAAAGAGTATAACATTAATAACTGATGCCGAGTACATAACTTGCAAATTTACTCGAAGATAAAACGAATACGCAACAGTGGCTCACGCATCACACACGTACATATATACATATTTATTATCTATATACATATATGTATATATATATAATAGGGTGGTATATGGACCTCGTAACCATATCTCATTTCATACCTGAACAGCTAAGAAGTTGCTTCGCCAAGGTATGTAACATTGCGAGAGACAGAGAGTGAGAAAGAATAAAATAAAATGAAATAATAAAATGAAAGAAAAAAAAAAGAAAATGTGAAGCAAATGATGTCGAACTGAATGCGTGGCAGATTCGGTTCTCGCTTCAATCTTCAAGGGCTCCGCATTATTGCGTCTGACGCGCCGCCGCGCATCGAACTGTCCGTGCAAATTTCAATTTTAACTGCTAATCTGCCAGCTAATAGTCCCCACCGCTGCGCCTGGCTTTTACCTTCCCCTTTCTCATACAATTACTTTGCTTCTTCGTTTATAATATACACTTGGTTGTAGTTACTGGTTTATTCATTTATTTATTTTGGCTTATTGTGTTTTAGTTGAATTAGTTTATGAGGGATATGATGATGTGGATTTATTTATAGTGCGATTGATGAATAGAAAAATTTTAATATTGTTTAACGGTTTCTTTTGTTGGTTTTTTTTTATGTTTAGTTTGAATTTTTGTTGCGATGACGAATGGTTTTGTTGTAGGTTTTTTTGGGGGGTTTTTGTAATGGTGAAATGAATTGAAATGTGAGAATAATAATTTGCAGAATTTTGTGTACATATCATGAGTACATACAATAAAGAAGACAGCGGGGAGTGAGCAAACTAATAACTCGATCGCTGGTGGGATAATAATATACTGCGCATGACAATTACGAATAAAAGTCATCAAACGTGAGAAAGAAGAAGGCTGGAAGAATAAATAAATAGTTTGGAAACCAAAGCAAGAAGAGATGAAAAATGAACAGTGAAAAAAAGAATAAAAATTTTAACTTTTTCAAATTTTGTATTTTTTATGCAAAATAAAAGAATAATTATTAACTGAATATTTTATGTATTTTATTTGTTGTATTTATAATTTTTTTAATGAACATTTTGGGATATTTTCGTTTTGCTGACTTTCTTTTTTTTAATCACGTCACTTTATAAATTTTGATATAAATGAGTGACATATTTTATTGACAATATAAATAAGTGAATGTCATTTTGCAAGTTAATAAAATGATGATTAATATTTTTTTTTTTTGTTTATGAAGGACACATGTCAACACAAAAAGTTGTATCATCAGTCTTTTGACTCAGGAAAAAAAAAAGGAAATTGCGAAATAAGAAGGGAAAAAAGGAAAAAATGAAGACAATCTCTCACCTATAGACCCAAAATTTTTCTTTTTTGTTTGTTTGTATGTATATTCTTTACTTTTTTATGTATATATTTATGTATTTTCGCTTTCTCACTGATTTAGTGATACTGTTCCTCTCGTTCATTCCTCAAACTGTACTACGATGATTTATTGCAATATTTTGACACAAAATGTATGGGAAAGATGAATTGACCAGCGTGACTCTCTATATCTTCAAGTTTATGGTCACCCTCTTCAATATAGAAATAACTTTATGGATATAAACAAATATGAAAAAACTATTCAAACGGTTAATTAATGTCATATTTATTTAATTCTCATTCATCACCGATTTCAGTTGGAGATTTTTTCGAACAAGTTTTGGATATTTCAATGAGAAGAGATTAATTAAATTTGTTATTTAAATGACAATAAAAAATTTACCCTATTTATTTTCAGCTTTCAGAGATGTCCGTCATTATGGAATTAATACGAAAAATCTGGTGGAAATTTTATATATTTATTATAATTAATTTTTGATAAACTGTAACGAAGAAAATATTTTTTTGGTTTTGACTAAACAGAATTTTCTCGTGTTGTAAGAAAGAAACAAGAATTTCTTTCTTTCATGCAATTATATTTTATAAATTAATTAATTCTCGATTTATGAGTTCCATTTCGGTATTATAATAAGGGAAAGAGAGAGGAAAAAAAAGGAAAAATTGTGATGATCCCACGCAAAACGTGTTGAGAAAATTCAAGAGTACACATTTAACTTCCTTGTTGAATTATAATTTTTTTTGTTAGATTGCAAAGACTTGCGCCGCTAAAGTCATGCAGAGTTATTAAAGAAAAGATGGCATTGTGACTGGCATATGAGTAGCATTGTATTCCAAATCCAGATGGTGTGATGTATACATGTTGTTTATATTCATTGTGTGAGTGTGTGTTCATGGGGATTTTGTATGCATTTATCTTCCTCTCTCACACCTATTCTTTGCGTTCACATGGGCAAGTTGTTTGCAAATTGTAATTTTAAATTTTAATTCATATTTTCTATTCATAGATTAAATATTACATGGATGTTTGTGTGGATAATTATATCGTTTGTTATTCCACCTACGATAAATTTGCATTTAGTAGATAATAGTGACACTTCAATTTAAAATTTAATTTATCGTTTAGAGAGTTTAGAGATTGAAGCGAATGAGAAAAATAGAAAGAGCAGAAATCCAATATTTTGCTACACATTTGAATTCTAAACATTCATTAAAATAAATAATCATTACAAACGAATTGATGAAAAATTATTAATTTTTAATAAACGAAAATTGCGAATAAAATTCCAAAATTTCCCCCAACAATATCGTAAACAATAATTCTTATCTCCAAATAAAAATCGATTATTCGCCATGAACCAAACGAAAAAAATTCTCATCATCAATGTCAGCCAAAATCAAACTCTCATTCCATTCTTTTCATATATAAAAATATATATATTCGTATGTATACGCAACGAGGGTTATCGTATGAGATTATTTTATTCGTCATTTCGGAAATTACCGGAGCAAGGGCGTGTACCGGCCAAATGGTCGTCCCTTAGCGATAAATAGAAGTGGCAGGAAACAACCAGAAAACGAAAAAAAAAAGTATACGAAAGTAAATGACAAAAAAAAATCTGAAGGATAAAAAAAATATATATATATCTGGAAAAAAAGAAAAAATCTTCACCCCACGTTGAGTTATTGTGTATGCACCTCGTCATTCGAAGAATATGCAGATGTCGTCGATAAAGGGACAATACATAATCTATCCACGTGGATATGCATTCATACATTTTTTTACTAGTTCTATAGCACTTTTTTCTTTATACACACACAAGTAACAAGTCATCTAATATTTGCATAGACCCAATCGACGAGATCAAGAGCCCGTGACGAAACGTTGGCAATGGCAATATTACATTATACAGCTCTTGTCCATTTACGGTCAATAATTTTTATGATCCGGAGGCATGACGAAAAAGATGCGACGTTTTTTCTTCTATTTTTTTATTTCATTATTACTCTTAGTATTATTATTATTCATTTTTTTCTCTCTCTACTTTACTCCAACTTGTGTCGTTGATTTATTGTGAACGATGGATTATGAGGGGTGAATATTTATTGTGGGGTGCTAGGGGGAAAGTGAGACAAAATGGACCCGTGGGGCAAAATAATTTTTTTCGTTGGTTTTACGTATTTTCTATTTTTCTATATGTCACTTCAAATTTCCAAACGCTCTTGTAGCTAATGAGTCAGTTGTAGATATTCATATATGCATATGAAATTGTTGAGTACATTTTTACACACAAAATGAGTATATATTTATTGGGTATATCATCTCGTCCCGATGAATTATGAGTTATTGAATGGGGTTGGAATATTAATGAATTTATTTCAATATCATTTTCGATATTAGTTTATTATTTATTTCTTTTGCATAAAATGTGTATTATTGTAATATACTTTTTGTTATTATTATTTTACTGAGAATGTTGCCAATCGACTGACTATATATATGTATATTCATGTATATGTATACAGAGTGCATTTCACTTTATATCTTTGCTCCAAATGCGTGTGCATCACGCAAAGTTAAAGGGTCGAATGGCTGCACATTTTTTTTCCATTTTATTCTTTCTTTCTTTTAAATTTTATTGTCGGCATATAATTACTCACTCTCATTGGCTTACATATTTATTTTTTGTTTCCATTTCTCACTTCCCACTACTCTTCTCTTTATTCTTTCCTTTTTCTTTTTTATTATCATTCAACTGTGATATCTTTTTCCTTCAGTCAATGTTCAACAATTCGCGGAAACACTTTGACCGCCAATATTCGCTCACGGGTGAAATTTTATTATTCGTCTTTGCTTAAAATTGTTTTATTTTATTTTACATTATTATTTCTTTTTATATTCTACCGACTCATGCGCAATTGTATTGTATTTCATTTTTATATTCTTTGAAAACATTTCCGAACTAATTGATCAATGGAGAAAAAAAACACCACAACGTTTGCAAATAATTTTACACCTGCAACAAATAAAAAACATGGCATGTAAATATATGTATAGTGTTGTAATTTAAGAAAATTTTCCTTGTAAAATAATTCTGTTGAAGTTATTCAACCATCACTAAGATATCATTTAACAAGTTAACTATCCGCAAAAAGTAATTGAAATATAAATGGAAAAAATGCAGATTTATTGCTAGGAAATATCTTGTAACCTTTTTGAATCATTGGTGGTTTTTTTTTTTTGCTGAATGTTAATTTATTCATTCTAATTCTTGGATTTTTAGATATGCACGTTGTGACATCCTGCTCGTTGGTGTGTGTACATATTCATGTACAGGGTGTACCAAATTTACTTGTAGTTGAAAATTCTTCATTTCATTCAAAGATTAAAATTTTTGGTATTTTCACGTTCATTCTAATGAACTTCAATTAAGTCAATTATTGACTCTCATTATCAATTCCGACATTGGCAAAATTGTAAAGTGGATTTATTTCTTAATATTTATCTCAATTGTTAACCCAATTTTCTACAAATTTTCTATCAACGAAAAAAATTATCCTCAATTTGCAAATTTGATAAATGTCAAAAGAAAATTTATCAATTACACAGATAAAGCTCTGAATAAAATTGACGTTGTTGAATCAATAAAACAATAATCAAAGAAATTTTGTATGCACTCAGAGTTATAAAAAATATAATTAATTATAAACAAAAAGAAAAAATATATTTGACTAAGTGAATATTAATAAACTTCTTTGTACACTAAACGCAATAGAGTTCTGCATGGTAGAACAACATAGAAAGGAATTAAATGCTCGAATTGTAGAAATAATATTACAATATCTGGGTTGAATACCACAAATGGATATTAAAATGAAGGCCAATATAAAAGAATAATAAATAATTACAAGACACATGCAAAAAGTTACTGAGCGTGCAGTAAAATTTTCATATCCTCAATGCACAACTTTAATTAAAGAAATATATAAACAATATCTTCATTTATTAAGTGAAAAATACTAAACAAGAATTATTGTAGAAATTAATACTTCTTTACAAAAATAAGTAAAAATAAATTTAAACTCGAATCAAATATTCTATCTCCTTTAAAATTAATAATAAAATTAGCAACTCGACTTGAAAATATTCAAATCATGTTTCTAAACAAAATAACTAATTTAATAAAATAAAAGAAAAATGAAAAACAATAACGAATAAACATAAATTATTAAAAATTCCAGTGTTAGTTCCCTACAAAATAATAAATACGCCCTTTCCCGTTTAAACATTGAAATATTTCCCTATTCCTCTTTCAAATTGACAAATCCCCAATCCAAATTTCCTCCACTAAATAACCAATAAAAAAAGAAAGAACCAACTAAAGCAATAAAAACCATTTGAATTCCCACCTGAACCTCACCCAATTCACAATTACCAAAACTAAAATCAGTAATTCTTGTACACAGTGTATATAAACCGTTAAAGAAATAAAAGCCATGACAACAACAGAGAGAAGATAACTGAAACAAAATACAGAGAACGAAAGACAGAGAATGCAGGGAAGATATAGGGAGAATTAAAGGGGGAAGCTGACTTTTGCTTGGCAAATGTGAAAACTCGCAGTGCGTTAAGTGGGCTCAACTAGCCCAACGCTTTGATCCAAGCCGCGCCTTATATTACACACGTATGAATATATCTACACACATACATACTTGTACGCATCGTTTTCGTCATGATAGTGTGGACATATAAAGCGGTATAAAACTCGTTGGTGTATATTTTCTCGTGCCAAGGGGAATCATCATATATTACATATACATTATTGTATTTTATATACATATGTGTTTGAAGAGGGACTTGAGTACACTGTATATACACATGTGTATGTGTAAATGTGTTTAGTGTAAGCGTGGATGCCTCGAAGCAGCATCAGTTCCATTTACCATTTCTTTCCACGAATGTAGTTACCATGACGAGCAAAAAGTGCAAGCCATAACATGTCGATTACGTCGACAACGCCCCACCTCGTTTAATTGCTACGCTTATAATGAGCATCACATATAATTTACTAATACATACATACATATATATATATGTGGATTAATGAAGATTTATGTATTTGTGTGAATGAATGGTTTTATCAACTGGTAATGAAATTTTTTAATTGTTACATTGAAAATAATAAGTTGGAATATTGGTTAATGTATTTATTAACGAGGCTTTTGTTGGAAGCAGTGGAAATTCATGTTTATTATGTTGTTGTTTATTTATTTATTTATTTATTCATTTTCTAAATTATTTATTCATTTATTTATTCATTTGATCACTCTATAGGGAAGGAATTGACATTTGGAAATATTCTTGAATTTCACTTTGTTATGATTTGTGTTTTATTTTTTTAAAATGATGGAAATGTTGTTGAATTGTTAAATTAAGGATGAGAAGACTCACTATGATTCAATAACTCAGAAAAGTCAAACACAGTAAAACTTTTTGCTTGTTGGGGTTTTTGGGACTTACTTAAAATTGTGAGGGGTAGTAAAAATATTAGACAGGGTGTGTTTTGGGTCCGGAAGGGTCTATTTGTGTGAATGTATGTATAGGTGTTAGTGAAAGCAGCGAAAATAAATCTAACTAACATTTTTATAGGTTTTGATCATTGATTGACCTATGATGTCTACAAATCAATTTAAAATAGAGAAATAGTGAAAAAGTGATGAAGAACATAACGCATAATTATTTTTATTGATCGAATGATTATTCATTCCTATCTAACAAATTGAATAATTTATGAAAATCGATTAATATTTGTAATTAAACAATTCACAATGTGTTTATAAATTTATTTAGTTATAATATTCATAGATTTATCATTTCATTCATTCAAAAATTAATTCAATTGATAAAATTTTATGGGGGATTTATAATTGTTAATATCATAGTGAGTAATGTAGTTGACCTTCAACACTTTGAACGGGAAATCCTCGCTGTTATACGATCAACCTAAACATATTTATATATATATGTATAACAAAGTGTATATAACAATGACAAAAGTATGTGTAGTCGTCACGCTCTGCATAGTTAGCTCGTGCTAGCAATGACTGTATTTTCGCACCCACGTAAAAGGAATATAAGCATACATATGTGTATCATTTATATACATATATATGTATGCATAAAATTTTCTTTTTTTTTTCAACTCTATACTTGTTATAGCGTCACACGCAATGTTCTCTTCATGTAACCCCGGCAATAATCGGCCCAATTACCCTAATACCGTGAATAATATTTCATCAACGTTTGAAGTACAAATGACTGCATTCACGTTCAAGTATTACATTTATAAATTTCGACGTTACACGCGTGATAAAATGTTGAATGGACAAATATTTTTTACTTGTTAGAATGAAAAGTTATTTCTTTGGATTTTTTGTTTAGTTTATTTACGTGATTTTGTACCTGAGAAGTTTCCTGTGGAATTTTAAAAGTGACGGAACAAATATTTCTTTTTTTTTTCTTTAGTTTTGAAGGCAATAGAAATTTTTGATGGGTGGGAATTTGGTTGCAATTGAAAATATTGAGAATGTTTTAAGTATTTTTTTAATGATGTAACGAACTTTTTGAAGGGAGAATAAACTATGAGAAGTAAACTGTGAATAATTAAACTTAATTACCTGTATAATGGAAATTTGAATAATTGTTGTCAATAAATTCAATGGGTCTCCATTGGTGAGTGTAAATAATAAATTATTTGATGTTAATATTCATTAATTTAAATATTTGTTGTTCATAAAAATGCCACAGGATTATTGATCAGTTGGAATATTAACGATACAAAAATATAAATAATTAATAGCAATATGTAAAGTTTGAGGATAAATAAAATTGCTGTCCTTTGATATTATTCAACGGAAATTTTATTTTTTTTATCTCAAACGATAAATGAACACATGTGGGTTTGATTGTTTATTAAAATAGTCGTTAGATCCATAATTTCGTACGTCAAGTCGTAAAAAAATTGAAGCTCATCTATTATTAACAACTTCATCCAAATAATATAAATAAAGTAAATATTTCTGAGCACAGGCATTTTACATAATAAAATAAATTCTTTTTTTTCTTTTACAATATTTACAGCACATCGTAAACCGATAAATCATGAAAGGGAAAAATGTTGCAGGAAAAAAAAAATATGAAAATTTCTCTGAGCATAAAAAAAAAATTTTTTTTCTCTTATTGGTTTCTGTATTTATATTGTGAAGTAGTAATGAGTGACCATCGTATTGTCATTGTACCTTTCTAATCGGATGAATATACCTGGCACAAATAACATGAAGATGAGTAAAAAAAAATGGTGCTATATATCATTCATAAATATTTATTATTGACAATAATGTAAACGAGTAAAGAGAAACACTACAGTGTGTGAGAATATTTTTGTCAGCAATGCAAAATCACTTTTGAAATTTGTGAAAAACGTTAAATGAAACCCTGTATAATTTTAACGGTAGAAATTTTTCAAATGACCATCAAAACCGATTTAAGTTTAAGGCAATTGAATATTTTTCCGTTAATTACGGTGCTCTCACCTTCAATAGCACCTGATCATAAACAATTTGAAGTTGTCAAGAGAACCCCAATAGCAATTGTTGAGATTCTTCTCTCATTCATATAAAAACTTTTTTTTTCTACTGAGGAAATTTTTTTTTCTCCATTCGCAAAAAAAAAAGGAAATCACAGTAATAACAATAATACAGCGTACTTGAACTGGTAGTAGTAGTGTCAAGAATATTTGACCCACATTTAGTCCAAAATTGTGAATCTCGCAATTGTCGAAAGAGAAATTTCTCGCAGCTGTTTCCAAGGAATAACGAAAAGAAAAAAAAATTAGGAAATAACGAAAAAAAAAGAATACCCACAGAAAATAAAATAAGTGCTTTTTTTCACCTTCTTCTCATTCAGATTTAAGAGGTTGCACAGGGGGGGTGGAAACCTATAATTTCCTGTATTATAATATCGTGAAAAAAATGAAGGGAAAAAGAAAAAAGAAGAATGAATAAAAAATGTGGAGAAATGTTTTTTTCTTTGTGATTTTTATTGGTGGCTGTGATTGGCACCCTTTTGCACATTTTATTTATACATTTCATGTTTTTTACAATTTTTTCACACAATGTTCAACACAGGGGTAAGAGTATAATAAAAAATGAAACATGAAAAAAAAAACATAATAATGATATGAAGAGAGAATAAAAATAAAAAATGAAACGAAATTCGTCAAATAAATTTCAGTATTGTGCGTTGTGTAAGGTCGTCTTTGATGGGACCGAAATAAAGGGCGACAAGCGAAAGAGAAAGAAAGAACGAGGGAGAAAATAAAGAACAAGTAAAGAAAAGAAAAAAAAAATTTCCTTCGTATCCCCAAGTGCACCAACTACAGTTATACGGTACTTTCCTCAAAATGTAGGTCGTCATCGTACAGTGGTATGTCTCTATCAATAGAAAAATTGCTCTTCTATTTACCAACACAAACACACCACGCAAACACCCAGATTCACATTCACATACACATGAATTCAGACACCATTGAAATACAATCCAACACGTTATGATTTATCATGATTACAAAATCAGAATATCATTCAATAAACTTATCATAGTAAACATTATCGTATTAATTTCATTTTATTCAGATAAATTTTAGTTTATGGGGGTTTATTATACAGAAACGTTCTCTTGTAGATTGAGAAAATCTAGATAATTTCCAGGAAATTGCTAGGCTTACTTCAAATTAATCATTCAAGTTATTCATGGAAGAAGAAAGCGAAAGAAATTAATTTTGACAATTAATTTCATGTCGAGCAATTTTTACGATAAATCATCTCTAATTCGCCTCTTCTACCCTCGTCAATATGATAATTAAAATAAATGAAAACAATCCAAGACAGTCTTGGTGTTACTTTCCAATCAACGATACCCATAGACAAAAAAAAAATCTCACATCAATACATCACACAAAATTGTCAAATAATTTTTCCACCTGTATTAAAACATCTCTCAAATAAATTTTCAACCCTTCAAAATAAATCATAAACTCAACTCCCCATAAAATTATTCAAATATAATCATCAATTACCATACACCATTCAACACCATCCTTGTATAACAATAAAAAAGTTACCCTTCACTCATTTTACAACCCTCAATAGCAATCATGAATGCATATTTAAAAAAAGGGTTGTAAGTGCGTGTGTCTAAGCACCTGTGACCTAAAATACAGGGCGGAACCTATTCGATGCAAATACCTGTGCACCTTCCCATCCTTACACCATAAAGAATGAATAAAAAAAAATGAGCTCACCAGAGACTGTGGAAAAAAATAAAACGAAGGGGAATAAATGCGTGTGAAAGTATATGTAAAAGCCACGTGCCGGAAGGGGTTAAACTGTATTCAGATTAGGGTACCCTCTCGTGTTTTTTATTTGAATAGACCTCCATGAAGGACAATATGCTCTCTGAAAGATTGTAAAAAGGGACAAGTGTCTTGTACTTGCCTCCCTTTTTTTTTCCTTCACATATATGTCATAGGGTTTTTAACACCATCACTAAAGAGTCAAGTTGTCCTTTGGAATTGATGACTCATAAATATATTTTCCAGCATCACTTGAGACAAAATAATAAAAATAAAAACCTACAAATAAATGAACGAGTAAAAGTTCGAGCAGTATAGAAAAATGAATTCCTTCAGCTTTCGAAAATAAAATAATAAAACAATTCAATTCCACTGATCAATAAATCAAATTTTATTCTCAAATGCATTCATTGAACTATTGGAATCATCCCTTCTGTACGACAAATATATATATATATATATATATATTCAACAATTAAAAATAATCGCCAATGCTCTGTCATTAATCTCCCAAAAAAGCAACGAAAACTTCAGACAATAACACAATTTGCAAATTTGACTTTTTCGTCAACAAAAATCAAATCCTCGAAATTCATAATCGCCAATGGATAATAAAAATTATCCAATAATAATATCTGCATCTAAGTGAACACATAAATCATCTCTATCCTCACACCAACCCTCAAAATCGATTTTCCAAATTCAAATTACTCTTTTACTTCTCAATCGCAAAACATTGCCAAAATAAATTCATCATTTTCTATCGATCAATTGACATTATGACAATTGCGTACATATTATTTGCGCCATTTCCATCGCATCTAGACTGCTAATAAACATATGTATATATACATAAAAAGAAAAAGAATACACACATCATCCCCCATACAAATACATATATACATATACATTCATATTTATACATCCACAATTCCAAGAGTTGGGAAAAGCGAGCGCGACGAGAGGTGGGGTGCGTCATTAAAATCAATACGCGACGTTGGCTCGCTCGGTCTCATTTCCCCAAACGTGACTAAACCATTTTCCATCTTCTTTTCCACCAACGTCCGCAAGGGGGCGCATCCACTATCACATTCACATTCACGTGGGTGAGAGAGTGAGACAAAGACGTCTACGTTTCGTATAAACGTAGTAGAGAGAAAAGTAATAGTAGTAGTGGTAGCAGTAGTAGTACTTGTAAATGTACACCACAGTCACTTCCAATCCTTAAAGAGGGGATGGAAAAGCGTCTTGGGGAAGTTACCAAGGGAGGATATACTCTGTGTAGTGGATAGTGAGGAGTGCAGGAAAGCAGAGAGGGATATATTCAACGTTACACGTATATATATTTAGAGAGGCAATGTGAGGAAAGAGGAAAAAAAAGGAATAAGTGGAAAGAAGAAAAAAAAAAGAGAGGCAAATGGAATGGTAGTAGGGATATGCGCGCAGTTTCCATGGCCAATAAGAGCTACTTTAAAGGGTGCTCCTTATATTTCTCATGTTGAATGTGCGCATGTCAGATTCAAATGTGAGGGGAAGTTATGTATGGTATACATACGAAATATGATAGCACGATAAGACGCGATGGCTATGCAGGATGGGGGGGTTGATGGTGGCAGGTTTGCGATGGTGGCGACGGTGTAGCTTGAGGAAAAGGGGATGACGCGGTGGATGGAAGAATGAGGGGAGACGATTTATCGTCTGGGTCAGAGGGTGTATACATAACGGTGGGTTGATGTAAAACTTCACGCGACCAATGAGAGTTGCTTTAAAGCAATGTTTTCTTTCTTTCTTTATTTGTCTTTTTTTTTTTGCTGTTGAGTTTTTTATATGTATGGGATGTATTGCGCATGACACATTCAAATGTGGTGAATGTTGGTGGGTGGTTGATGGTGGAGATGAGGTAGAATGGGATATGGTAATGTTGGTGTACCTGAGATGGAGTGATGGAAAATTGCTATGGCGGATAAAAAAGGTGAAGCTTGAGAGGGGTTTTTTGGAGGATTTGTTGCTTTTTTGGGGAAGAAATTTTATTAGGAACATTTTGAGATAGGAAGATGTTAAGTTTTGAATTGATTTTCGTAGATTTATTTGATGGAATTCTTATTTTATGAAGAATTTTCTTGAAGGAAGAACTTTGTTAGTGAGAAAAAGATTAATTATGAGATTGTTAATGTGGATTTTTGACTTGATGAATGTTTGATTTATGAATTGTTTGAAAATATTCTAGGGATTATTCATAATGATTAATTACGATTGATTTCCTTCATCATGTTCTATCTTTTTTTTTAGAAATAGAAGAAAACTTTACTCAACCATTTTAAATCATCAGCATTAAATATATAAAAGTAGCTGGAAAGATTCATTACGATAATCAATAAACCATCATTTTTGTAATCTCGTAAATGACGTCCGATTCCTTATCAATGAATTTGTATTTAATCAACTTAAATTTTGGAGAATCATTTACAAAACACAATGCAAAACATCTCTAATTAATCTTCCCTAATTAAAATTGTATATCTAAAAACCGAATTTGAATTTCATACTCTTCTTCTAATCATCAAACTGAATCCAACAACTGTATTGACAAAAAACTACACAACATACACAAAGAATTTTTTTGAATCAAGAGATGATCCCAACCTGCAAGTGCAGCTGCTGATGACATGAAATACCCTCTAGACTCCACCAACTAAGTCAGGTGCATCAAACATTCCACCCAACGGTACTAAAAATCGAAAGGCGAAAGAAAAAAAACTGACGCAGAAGCAAAAAATAAACAACAAAAAGAAACATCATAAGAAATAACTTCAGGTGTCAAATAAAAATATGTAAATAAACTCCAACCATTTAATATTCTCAAATAAAAAAATCCCATCAGTATTACCTCCACATTATCATGACAATAATGACAATGATATCGACGCTTGATTAACCACAATTGCCTACACCTAACACTCCTAACGCTCCACCTACTCTCAATCCAACTTTCCCAAGGCTCCACCTGTCCAACTCCAACTCTCACATTAACGCGACAATGAAATTAAAAATCCAAGCAGCCGATTCGCAGTCCCAATAACCCAATCAACATCCATAACTACCCACATTTCTCAATGACATCATCGCTATGTAAATTTGCAAAATAACCCAAAATCCCCCCATAAAAATCGTCATAAAAATGAAATAATAAAAATAATAAAGTAAACTCATATCCCTACACATACACTCCAACATTGTCTCTCCTATCTCGCATTTTTACCATCGCTTTCTCCTACTCTGGCGGTGGTCCAAGTACCATCTCTCCCTCTACAGATTCCGCGCGATATGTCCACGAGGAAAAAAGAAGCGCGCGCTACTACACAAACTAAGCGCCTTCTCAATGGGCGGAGTCGACCATCGTCCGCGAATCACAGCGATTGGCCATTCTATTCCCCACCGACGCATCTCAATGTGAATGTGTATTTTAGTCCCCCTCGCGGCGTCTCCCTACCCCCTCATCGCCACCCCCGCCCTCTGATACGTCTGGCGTTTCACCCCCGAGCCTCATCACTTCTGGCGTTCGCCGGTAACGGGGGCCACCAGACGGGGAACTACCTACTCTCGATTCACGTACTCACTATGTGTGTGTTCGTATTTTTATATTTTTTTTCTTTATTCTCATTCTCTCTCACTTTTACTCATATATTTTTCCATTTTTTTTTCTCTCTTCACTTCTTTTCCTTCAACGGGCAGCCTAACGACTCGCCCCCACCTTACGGACCACTGGCCGGACGGCCCGAACGAGCGTCCGTGTGCCGGCGGCGGCCTGGACCCTAGTGTAGCTGCACACATGCACGCGACAGCATCTATCCACCCGTTGTCATCGTTTGTCCTCGTTGTCGCGACGTCACTGATTCCTTTTTATTATTTTTCATCCCCCTTTTTTTCTATTTTATTATACATATTTTAAATAAATATTTAAATAACATAAATCCGCGCAATTTTAACTCTATTTCATTTATTTATTAATTGTGATATTGTAAAGTGACAATTGTGAAATGTTGGTTCAATTGAATTTGAGTGAGAATTTTTATATCAATTGATAAATTCACATTGATTAATTGTGAAGAACTTCGTGAAATTTTTCATTTTATTACTACGCTTTTGGAGAATTTTTTCTGCGAAACGCACGCTGTGTGTGAAACACCTTTATATATAAACACACACTTGGCAAAACAATAACAAAACATAAGGCCCAATGACTGGATTGTGGAGAGGGAGTATCCAATCGTGTGGAAAGCAATAATAATATATAACTCTATCTATATATAGAGAAAATAAAGTTCGTGTGCGGATTTTTGTGTGGTGAAGTGTTTCTGTGCGTGTATGTGTATGTGTTTATGTGTTGGTTGAATAACCACGCGTGCAATCCGACGAATGTTGTGTCGGTTCTATTGGCTGACAGCCAACCGGGGCCCCGATTGATTGACGGTGTTTTTTTCTTCCTATTTATTTTTGTTGTTGTTTCCATTTTTCCTTTCTTTCTTTACTTTTTTCTCCTCTACTCCGTCTTTTGCCATTCATCATTGACGAGACACTGCCACAATCAAATAAAATTTTTAACGCACAGTGATATCGTGATGACGGAACGTTTGACAACACGTCGGTTCAATGTGTTTCAGTGTTGACAAGTGGCAGATTATCAGCCATTTTCAATACTTGTATTTGTTTTGGTTCGTTTTTCTTTTCTATCTCCAATCCGAAATTCCTGTTTGTATTAATATCCACAAACAGAGATCATGTTCGTCTGTCGACATTTGATTTCTGGTGTTTGTAAAACGTGTTTGTGGTATATTATCACTTGGATGACTTGAAAATTATTCGTGTGAATTTAGAATTACCATTTAAGAAGACTGGATATTAATAATGATGACGAGAAGTAACAATATTTGAATACTAATAAAGAAAAGTGAGTCAAGAAGAAGAAGAGAAATTGAATAAAAGCAATTGTTGACATTTAAAATTTATTCTACTGTAGTGAATCTACAATTGTAAATGATTCAAGTTCAAGGATGTTTTTATAGTTGGATATAAACGTAAATGATATAAAAAATTGTGCAGTGAATTATCAACATCAACAATCAATCCAACAAAGTTTGAGACAATATATTCATTAATTGTGATAGATAATTAAATTCAAACGTGAAAAGGTGGACAGAGAAATATTATAAAGTGCGTGAGAAACATCAGCTTTTAAATAAATTTAGTGACAAATTGGATTTCGGTAGGGTGACGGGTTACAAGTGCGTAACAGGGCCCAAGTTCGCGGTGGCGGGCACCGGGGTCCTTGCACTTCCCGGTATAATAACCGAGAAGGGTTTATCACCTGGTGGGCAGTCCAAGATTAAGTCCGCAGGGCTGGCGGGCCTCGATAGCGAGGCGGTGCGCCGGTGGGTCGCTGAGGCCGCGCGAACTGTCCGCCAGATTCCACCGAATGTGATCATACCATCAAGTTCTCAATTGAATATTTATCAACAACAACAACAACAACAACAGCAGCAACAGCCAAATTCGACACGTCGTCAAACAAACGACGTGAGTCAAGCGGTTGGTGTCACGTTTGCTTTGCCAACGTCGATGACGCAAACACCCAGCATGCACTTGTTGGAGAACAACAACCTCATTGAAGTAGCGATGGCTCAACAGCATCACGCGCAACAGCAACAGCAGCAGCAACAACAACAGCAGCATCAAGTTAATCAACAAAAACAGAAACAAACAAATAGTCCAACTAATAATAATACAATTGAAACTTGGAGATCGATTGCAAGTGGTCAACAATGGTGGAGTCCACCAAGTAGCATCCATCAAGATCAAGAAATGTCACCAATTCCGCAGGTCAGTCAGGTTCAAAGCCTTGTTGCGGGTACATTAAATCAAGTGCAAAGGCTTCAAGCACAACAGCAACAACTGCAACAGCAGCAACAACAGCAGCAGCAACAGCAACCTGCTCAATCGGAAATTGATCAACCGCTCGATTTCTCAGTTGGATCATTACAGCAACAGAGGCTGCACGCCCGCGTTCGAACAATGCACGAACGATTGCAGAATAGAATTCATGATAATAATAATGGCAGTGCTATTAGCCAGAAAATAGTGAAAAGCAACAATGGAAGAAGGAGCTACAGTCCTAGTGATGCGAGCACGAGCGCTAGTGAAGATGAAGGTGTGTCTACGGGTGGAAGTCCTTCAGGACCATTGCGTGGCACGGAGAACGGTGAGTTTACTTATTTATTTATTTATTTATTTTATTTGATTTGGTGATGGGGAAATCTTGACGTTCAAGATGTTAGTTCGATTGTTAGGTGAAATATTTCATATCTTGGAGATAGAAAAGTATATTTAAGACATTGTTGAAGTGATTTGGCATCGTGATGGGTATGAAGTTGGTGATCACATGTGAGTTTGCTTTGAGAGTAATGTTCAATGACTTGAATGGTTATTTGATGTTTGAATGGAATTGAATTGATGATGAGAACGACGAAAAAATAATGTTTCAGTTACAGGTGCAAGCGAACTTATTTTTTGATTGATGATTTATCAATCAATATTAAATATTTCTATAATTTTCTTGTCAATTGTGCGTCACTCATGTCGTAGGTGGTTCGTCGAATTGAGTTGATAATGAATATTCATAAATAAAATTTAGTTAAATATTCGGAGAAAGATGTGAAACGTAGCGACGTAAATCAAATTAGATTAAACGCAATTCTAACTAAATTCATTGCAAGAATTTGGACATTTTTATTGTTAGTAAAATGTATAGAGGTTTTATAAAGGTGATTCAGTATCGTCATTAAATAATTGTATTCGAACAACGATAAATATTCGAATGGTGGGGAAAAAAATGTGAGAATTTGTAAATAGTCGAGGTCAAAACGATTTAATTATCAAACAAATATATTATTGAATGTACGCATTATTATTTTTTTCCAATAAAATATGTAGAAATTTGTTTGGGAAAACTATTAAAATAAATATAATCGGTGAACAGGTCGATTAAATACAAATATGATAATCATTTATATATATAGTGTATTAAAACGATAAATGAAAAATTCCTACACAGCACCTAACACAAACGAAAAAGAAAAAAAAAATAGATGAATACTCAGTTCAAAATCATTAAAATAATTGAAAGTTTCTTGATAAGAAAAAATAACCTCGTACATATACTAAAGGATTAAGTCACAGTTGTAGATAAGATAAGTTGAAATATCTAGAAAAAAATCTTATTGTATCCAATGGAACATCAGCCATAAATAAATTTCTATCCAAATTCCGTTCACGTGTTTATGATAATAATCATACAAATGTGTTTGTGAGCTAAAACAAATCAATGATAGAAAAAAAATAATTCGGTCAAATATTTTAAAGCTTATCTATAAAAATTCTTAAAATAATATATTCATGACGCATTGTCATTGATTATATATCATAAATTGTTTATATATGTGTGTGTATGTGTGTTAATTATTCGAGTGTATGTATGTAATAAATTAAATCATTAACCCACAATTTTGTATCATGGAAATATCCAACGAAATTCTGTTGTCAGTGTTAACTTTCAAAAGGTGTCATTACCCAAGCGCCGCGTTACACATGATTGAGAAGTATATTATGAGCCAAGCCTGCCACTTAACGATTATTAATTAAGTGTGACACGAGGCACACTATGGTGTGTTATTTATTTAATATCAATCATAATTCATGAGTCATATTGGTGTCTTGCTAATATATATTACGTCGATAAAGATTTTCACGCATGATGTGATACACACGCGCTATCAGACTTGTTGGATATTTTATATTGTGCCAATGAGGTATAGACAGGATAAAAGTGCCAAAATGTAAAAGTATAAATGAAAAAATAATTAAAAAATATTACAAAAGAAAATAAAGATGATAATTATTAATAAATGTGAAAAATAAAAATTTTACTGGCAAATAATAATCGAGTAAACAATTTGTTGATAATCGTATGTGTGATAATAAATTAATAAATAATAATTGTCACGTATGAACATTGTTAGTGGACGTTTCCATAAGACATATAGAATTTAATTATCGCTCAAACTATTTACTTTTATGTATGTATTGATATATGTATGTAGGATGAATTATAAGAAATTTCCCTTTTTCAATTGAAGTGTATAATCTTGGAATAGATATTTATGTAAGTACGTTATTTGCGAGTTTGTCAATGTGTATATCTACATATAATATAATCGATGTGTAACATTAGGATGGGATAAAAATAAGTGCAAATATCGATATGATATCGGTATTTGATAAGACACCAATGTGCGATGAAGAATTGTTGAGATAATTCGGACGTTGGATAACTCTTCATCATCATTATTGATTTATTATTTTTTTTTTTCTTTATTCATTTGTATTTATGTATATATTTATTTGTGGATAACTGTTCGAGTGAATGTACTGACAGAAAAAAGAAATAATTGAGAATTCATTTTGTGAATTAGAAATGAAGTGAATTTGGTGGTTGACGTAGAGTGGAAATTTCTTTTTATTAGAAGTGAAATTGATGTTGACTTTAAATTTTTGTCTACTCTTCCACTTTGTGAAAATCATAAAAATTAATGGGTATAAATAATGGATAACATAATAATATGGATGTTAATGCTTAATAATCAAAGATTTTGTAAATTATCAAATAGTAAACAAAACTTGAAACAAATCAACATGTAAAGATGAAAAAAAAATATTTCAATTTTCTTTAAAAATTCTACTCTATTATTAAATGAAGATTCCAATCATAAATTTAAACTGAATTATTTTTATTCTGTCGTTGCATATTTCTAAATTTCACTTATTATTTATTTTTCTTTTGTCTCTTAATACAATCTCACACTTATTCACTCTTTTCTCTTTCTCTCCCTCTCACGTTTAATGTTACGATGATTTTCGAGCGGTCCCCAATCAACAAAACCCAACTCGACAACTTCCGGTTATTGTGTAAAGGCGCCACGAGTCATGTCACGTATATGTATATTGGATGGTGGCACATTTCACTTACAACGGACTTAACCAATTACATTTTTTGTTTGTGTTTTTAGTATTATTTTTTTCTCCTACGTCTCGTTATGTCTGATATTTATCATAAAAAAAAATATATATATTATTTGTAACTGTATCACAATGTGAATGTATTTTCACGCGCTATTATTGTACCTTGGCAATATGATATGCCTATGATTTTTATTCTCGTATTCTCCATTGTCAGATGTGTTATTTAACCTGAGATTAATTTTTAAGTACTGTTTGACTATGTGAAATAATGTAGAAATCTTCTTCGTTGATATATAAAATGAGAGAAAAAAAGGGGAAAAGGTGAAACTATTCTAATCCGTCAATTAACTATTCAAGTTAGGAATGAAATAGTTGAAATTTTCCTACTCTCTTTATTTTATAAGTTAAAAGAACTTGTTTTTTTTTTTATTGATAAGAGTTTGAAGTAAAATTGTATAGTGATATGAAATATTATTCAGACGCATTTACGCGAACGTTGGATTGAATAGAAAAACAAAAGTAGAGAATAATCATTGGATAAAATGTTGGAGAGAAATTATTGATACACTCATCGATGTTGTCATTCGATTGTGATTGCATTTATCTCATGTAATGGCATATATAATATCCGATAGTGAATGAGGATGATAATGAAGTCTAATCATTGATAGTCTCATACACTTTTACTCACAAATATTTGTGATACAATCTCGTTCGTTATTTTATTATATTTATTTTTATTCACAAATATACCTGGTTAATCAAGTGTTTATACATATTTTACATTTAATTTCTGTTACAATATAAAATTGAATGAATTTGAATGATAGACAATAAATTTGGGATAGAAATTATATTTAATTATGGAATTAATGCTCATTAGGAATACTAATTAACATACATTGATTGATATGGAGAATATGAATGAGAATTATTTTCTTAATCATTCTCTTATTTAAAAGAGGAGTTGAAAAAAATTTCTAAATGCAACCATGAAATTGTATTAGATGATTTATATATGTTTGAGAATTTTGCTCAGTCATTCACCTTTTTTTTTTCTTCTTTTAATTTTACAGATTTTTATATTTAATTACATCTCTCCGTATCAATAATTTCGGGATTTTTATTCATATATATTCACTCATCAATGAACAAAATTTAAATTAATCAAATTGACAGCAACATTAAATGAAAAAAATCAAATAATTATAAATTCATTGAAGTTTTTATAAACAAACATTATTTCAATCTTTCTTGAAATGACTTTTCAACATAAAACTCATCATGATAAAATAATTTCCCCAAAAATTCTACAATTCAAATGAAAAAAAAATAAATTCCACAAAAACATTCCACATTTTACCATTCCACCCTCATTTCACTCCCTCCTCAACTCATCCCCCTCTCGTCTAATCTTTTTTGAAGTCTTATTGACCCGCGACACTGCGATCACGTCACTCGAATAACCTAAGGCTTGGCTCTTGGTATGGAGATAACGTTTATATTACACACACTTCACAGATCCGGCCGGAAGCGTCAAACACAATGTTCAGGTATACGCAAAAGGTAGAATGAGACGGACAATACCAATCCAATCCAACTAAAGAAGAACAACAGAGAACATTCAAGTGTGCGAGAGGGAATGAGTGGAGTGAGATGAAAGGAAAAAAAAAGACCCAAGAAGAAACAGAAAGAGAGGAATAATATGAAGGCCCATAAGATTCGTGCCACGACTCGATGAATAATCTTTTTTATTTGACTATACACACACACATATATATATATACATAGAAAAATATATATTTCTTTATGATAAAGAGAACCGACACGATGGTTTGATTATTTTTGTGTGGCACGAAAAATGAAACACACACGAGAATGTAACAAAAAAATAAAATGCTGTGTAGCAACGATGACTCGTCATCATCATCATTATCATCATCATCAGTTGATTATCTGCCTGTATTATAAGAGAATGAGCACCGCCGCCGCCGTCAATGTATATTTTATATAGATATAGAATTTGTGTATAGTTATAGAAGTAGATAGACGAAAGATACACAGAATGGATTATACGCTTTTGGGGATGCCACGCATAGATCCATAGATCATCTCTCTAGCGCGTCCCAAAATGTACCGGATGATTAAGCTAACCTGTAATCAGACTGCGCCGACCTACTTGTGTATTCGCTCTACTGTCCATATGTGAATGTAAATGTGAAAGTGAATGTGTGATGGTGATGATTATACAGTGGATTTTGAGTCTATTTCGATTCCGGAAGCTCATCACCACACGCATATAAAAATTAGGATTTTTGTTTTGTAGTGATGTTAAGTTTTTGGATTCATTCTGCGAATTGGGGTTTTATTATTCATTTTTTTTTATTCATTTTGGGATTGTTCTGAATTTAAAAATGGTTATTTTGTTCTTGGGGGTAGTGTGAAAAATAGGGTTTTATTGGAAATTGATGGATGAAGACAATGAAGAAGTTGGATGGATGGAAATAAATTGTTTGATGTTTGAAAGGAAATTATTGATGTTGATTATTAATTAGGTGTTTTTTAAAATTTTTATTGGACAATGTGGTAAGAAAACATGTGAAAATTTGGATGTGAAATACTATTTTTTTTAGTTTTCTGAAAATAACTGGATTCATTCAAATTGAGGGGAATAAACGGTTGAAATTTTTTGAATGTTCGCAGAGTATCTGCTTAAAGTTATTTTCCAATATCCACATGTGACGTAGCAATTTTTAAATATATTACTGCACATTTTTGATAAATAAATGAAAAAAAAAACTGTTTTAATGCGATAATGAGGACAGGAGAAAAAAAAACACATTCACAATACCACAATAATTTTTCAAAGCGCAGTCATAATAAAAGTCACATTCTCTTATCAATTTCTATAACAACTGCAAATGGCGACATCAAATTCCAAAAATCTTTCAACTATTTCTCAATATCCAAATTAATTTACATCCCTTTCTATTTCACAAAAATCTCATCCCAATCAATTCACTCAATGAAACAAAACTCTCCCCATGTCAAGAAACCCTTCAAAAATAAAACACAATTCGAATTCCAGGCGACAAAAATTTGTCTCAAATTAAAAATATCTACCTTAAAGATTTCACCATCGATATCCACATTATTATGTACATATATATCTATATATATAAAGATACTTAGACTGAGATTGGTGGGCAGGTAAAAGCCTCTGGATAAATCTCACCTTGGATAGGTCAGGTTGGGCTGAGGGATTCCGATATAAAGAAACGACGGCCTCCGGCCGCGCATCCGAGCTGGGGTCACGTGGCAATCTCTCTATCCTCCGCATCCCATCGCGCCTCTTTTACACTCATACATTTCTACTGAATAGTTATCTATATATATATGTATACATATATGTATTTATATGGAAGCTACATGTATATATAGAGAAAAGAGTGCGGTGGAGACTACTCTTTGTGTCTCACTTATTCTCTTTCACCAGGTATATAGGGAGCAACTAAAACCCTTCTTCTCTCATGCCCTTGTCTTCCTATTGCGTCTGTCTATGTGTATTAATGTGTATATGTGTATTGTGTGTATATATAACAAACACAATTGTAGTGTATAGTGTCGGGTAGCAGGCACATTCTCTTTTACTCTCTGTCGTTGCTCTTTCTCTTTATCTTATATATAAACTTGTGTGTCCCCGTGTGGGACCACACAATGCCGACAAATCACCGCGACACGCGACCAACACATTTCCTCCTGTGTTTCTTTAAACATTCAAGAGAGGTGAAGGGTTGGTGGCCGCATTGGATTATGCCACGCGACCCGCAATTCTTGTTTTTCTTTTTATTCCAAATGTCTGGTTGTTTTTTAGAATAAAATTTTGGTTTGATTTGTTTTATTTAGTTTGACTTGGTTTTTTGCCTTTTTTTTTTATTCATGTATTATTTCGTGGGTGAAGGATATTTCAGGGTATGGAGTTGAGGGTTTTATTTAGGATTTTTGGTTTAGTGGAAATTTGGGTTGTGATGGGCGCGCATAGGAGAAGAAAGACGGGAAAAAGATGTGAGATTTAATTTGGTTTGATTTGATATTTCGAAAGGGATTCGATTTTTTTTTTTTGTTGGGAATGAGACTAGTTTTTGATTAATTTTGGGGATTTCTCTATGATTTTTGGTTGGTGGTATGGTGGATACAGGTGAATTCAGTGTCGTATGTTATATTTGATTCGTTTCTTTAGTAGTACAATCAGGAAATTCAGGAAAATATCTTGATTCTCTCACATGAAATCTCAAAGTTATTCTCACCCCCTACAAGTTTTCTACGGTTATTTTTTTTTCAATTTGCCCCCCGAACAAATTACTTTTTCTCTTATCAATAATCAATCAATAAACAACAACACACAACATGATAAATTCGCATTTCAATTCACAGTTAAAACTTCAATTGATTACCAAAAAAAAAAACCACAAAATGAAAAAATAAATCACAACAATCACCAAATCAACAACATAACAAACACTTCAAACAATTATTATGAAGAAAATTATTTCCCCCAACATAATTATCGATTGCTTCAATAATTTCTTTTTTATCATAATAGAAATTAAAGACTAAATAAAATATGACATCATCCAGTTCCTCATTTGCCCCTCCCAAAAAAAGAAATCAATTTAAACTATTAATTAATTTCTTCAAAATTGTAAGACAATTTTCTCTCACTGATAGAAACATATAGCCAGATAAAAATCCAATTACACTTTTCATATCATTATTTTTATGTTAGTCATTGTGTCTTTATAAAGTTAAGTGAATATATTGCACTTTAAGGACCATGAAAGAATATCCACGTGTATAATTCTCTATATATAAATACACACATACATATATATGTGCCATGCGAACCGGATAAATGATGAAAAAATTACCATATTCATTGCATTGTCGGTTTGCTCTATCGCTTTGACTCCAGGTGAGCCAACATTGCTCACCGTATTTGGATATAGCATGCTAATTCTATATAAAGGGGGAATGGATTGGCTTTGCACACTAACAACAACACCACAACCAACACTTCCATTTCACATTTATAAATAAATAAAAATATATAAACATTTATGCATAAATGACAACTGCCACTATACCTTTAAATGGAAAATAATGCAAAGTTAATTGTTAATGTAGGAAAATGAGGGGAAATTGCTTATATGCATTTTTAAAATATTCACATACACCATCAAACACACAAACACTAAATACACACGCATATAAATTCACATGTATACATTACGTATTGAATTTTTCCATTAAATTAAAGATAAATGTAGATAAATATACATTGTGAAACATTTATAACGAGCGCGTGAATGATGCAAGGACTTTTATATTTTCAAAGCGAGTAATGTGTGTATGAAAGAGAAAAAAAATAAAGGTTGAGGAAAAAAATTATAAAACAGACACAAATGTTTCATCCCTCGCTCATTAAACTGGCTAATTCGTAATGTATTTAACTTTCCCGCAAATGGCGCGCGTGAATACATACATAATTATTTTTTATTATAAATATACATATAAATAAACTATTCGTACAGGCCAGAAGTTATTTTCTATCTCTCAGTGGAATATTCACTCTGAGGTATTTCATATATGATAGAAATGCGTGTCGTTGCGCACCAACCGGAATTACATATACAGGTATATTGCACTGTGTTATTTTTATTTTTAATAAACATTTATATATGTTTAAAAGTATGATGAAGAAAAAAAATAAAATTCAATGGTATATCAGAGTCGATGCGAGAAATTGATTATTTTAGATCATCAAAGTGGAATGTAAGGACACATTTGTGACTATGACTCGATAGGGAAACTCCAGGGATTTTAAAACGATTGCAAAAAAAATTATTATTCATGTATCAGTGATGAATTGAAAAATCCTTGTGGATGTAATATATTTTTTCTCCGGTTTTTTTTTTATTATATATTCCTTGGGATTTATATTTATGTGGATTCATATGTTGTATAGCTTTTGATAATTTGCTCATTGCCATTCGCATTCTGATATAAACAATTGAGAGTTTTGTGTTTAGGTATTCTTGTGTGTGAGTGTGTGTGATGCTTTTGATAGTGTATATGTTTTTTCTTCTTTTATTTATGTATATGGAGCCTAATGAGAGCTGGGAACAAAGAAGTGTCGAGGCCAAGAGTCACGGTAACACCTTCGTTGAAGTTTTTACACTTTGGCAATCGTTCGTTGTAGTAATTGCTGTATGGTGAATATAACAGTGTGATTATTGAGTGTTTGGTTGTGTGTGAGATAATATTTTAAATTGAGAGATGGTATGAGAAGGGAAAGTCATTTTTGTGTTAATATGTTGGTTGGTGCATGAATGTTGGATATTTAAAGTGAATCATTGTATTCGCCTTGATGATATTTATTTATATGAATTTTTTGATTTGTCAGAATAATGAAAGTTTTTGATTTGATTTATTTTTATTGATAAATGGTTTTGTATTCTTGAAATTTTGTTCTTTTTTTTTATTAATGAGTATTGTGTTGGATTTTGTTCGCTGTGAATGATTATTAATATTTATAAAGAAAGAAAAATGTTAAGATTGTCATTGAAGAAGTTTTAAAAAAAAAAAACTTGTGCATTAAATCAAATTTTTATCAAATAATATTTATTTCACATTGCAATAAACTGAAACAGTTGCAAAGAAAAAATTAAAAAGAATTGTTATACATAATCATCAAATATTCTACAATGTTATTAATAAATATAATAAATTCGACATTTTCTTCTTTCTTCCTTTAAAATTTAATAAAAATAATTCTTACATGTCAAGTTTGTATTAATTTTACATGACACATTGTTATTAAACTGAATTAGTATTAGGAATAAGGGTGAGATGAAAAGGAGAAAAATGAATTAAAGGTGTTCAGGCAGAAAAGAAGAATAGAAATATATATATATATATTTATATTTATATTTTTGTATATAAAGGAAAGAAAGTGAATTTGGCATGACAGCGCGGAAGCGTGCGCTTGTAAGCTGACTCTCTTTCTGCGGGAGCACATGACCGCGCGATCATCGTTTATTATTTCGCATGGTCATTGTGGTTTTGCCATGGCGTTGCGCATCCTGCGTAAATTACCATTTATTTATTTATTATTTTATTTTATTTCGTACTCGTTTATTCTATTTTCGTATTCTTTTTCTTTTTCTTCTTTTATATTCACCATATACACACAAGCATCACTATATAGAGGGCACTTAGATCTCGCGCACGCCACATGCTACATGTATGCAAATTTCACGCAACCACAAAGCTAACTATCCAATCAAAAAATATGTACATATGCTCATATTAATGTTTATATATATATATATATATATATCTTATTATTTATTTACTCATTCTCTTTTTTTTTTTGATGTTTTATTGAATTTACTGTACTCGTTCAGCGGTTTTTTTTTTCTTTTTCTTTTCTTTTTCATTATTATTAGTTATTTTGCACACTACATGACGGTTACATGTGCGTGCGGATGTGAATTATTATGTGCGCAGTCTGGAGGAGTGAAGAGTTTTATGATAGTTAAATTTATTTCCTCATATGAATTGATATGATGATTTGTTATTTTATTAATTTTGTTTTCTTTTTTTCTCTCCTGATGGATTTTTTCTTCATTTTGTTGATAGAAAATTGATCTGTTGAGAATTATTGTGATAGTGGAATGAAGTTGAGAGAAAAAAATTGTCAAAATGGGCAAACTCAGCGATGGAAATTCAAATTTTTTGAATTATAAAATCGTCATGACTTTTTGATTGTTCATTTTAATTTTTCACTGTAATTTAATCATATTTTTTCATATAAAATTTGGAGTATCCACATAAAAATCCACTTTAATAAATTACACAACATTGAATTAATATTCTCTCAAATCTAATACTATTAAATTCACTAGAATCTATTAAAAATAATTCAATTAGTAATAAATATTATTTCTCTACCTTTACTATTACATTCAATTCAATCACAATATTTATACACTTCGCTTTCAATACTCAAACATTTCAATCACAAAGTTAAGAAAAACACCTTTACATATATAAATAAATAACGAAAAATATTCCAATTAAATTGTAGCAAAACTCTAAGAAATCACATTATTTATCTTGACTGTAAAAAATCACGTTGAGTTAATTAAACTCAGTTAGGTCTTTAGAACATTACACAATTTCTTCAATATATGTCTTTAAAATGGCCCTAAAATTTTTGTAGCCACTAATATATACATCACATAAAACTCCTTCAGCTTCCATTCACTACCAGCATTTATAAATACATGTATTATACGAAAATGCAATAATAAGCGTTACAAATGAATGTTATATACCTCCATATACCTCTCTATACATATATTTATTTATGCTTAAATTTAATTTACATAAATGTGTGGTTATATACAATGTATAGACATATCTAAATACAGTGTGAATAATACACAATATAAGTACACATAAGGGATACAAATACATGCAAACGAGTGAATATAAATAAATTCCACAGAGTCTTTGTGTGTGGATACATATTTTAAAGTGACTCTGCATGTTGTCTTTATTTGCGCGTAGTCGTCGAGCCGTGCAAAATTGATGGTCGAAAAACAAATTGGTTGATTATGAGCAATATGAAGACCAAAAAAAAAAAATATATACAACAACAATAATAATAGCAATAACAATAATAATAATAATAATAATAGCAACAATAAGAAAAACAACAGCAGATAAATATAAAGATGAAGAAATAAATGAAGAAGAAAAAAAAAAAAAATAGTTGATTCACCATTCGTAATAATGTAATTTACAGATGTGCATTATAAATAGAACTACCACATGAATAATGACAATAATCATTTGTACTAACTCACAGATTACCACTACACATATTTATTTAGACAGAAAAGAAATAAAAAAGAATAATAATACCATCATGAGTTGAATAAAATTAAGAGAGGGAGAGAAGGAAATAGTAAAAATAAAAAAAAAGGCCCATTTGCGTGAGCTCTCAATTAATTTCTCATTTTGATTGTTTTATTTTTTGCTGTGGTATTTATTCGCTATTTTTTGACAATGATTAGTAGAATTACTACTACTACTACTGCTACTATTACTAATATTTCTTTGTGTTTGTATATTTAATGCGAATAAACGTAATACAGTCGTCGTATAAGATGAGAGTGAATGGAAGAGAGATATATCACTTGTGTTGTTTATGGTAATGTTTCATCTTCCAGTTTTGCTCCTTCTTTATTTTGTTTGTGTTATTTTTTGGGACCGAGTGTTACTATAAAGGTCCCGGCGGTTGTGCTTATATATTTATATATATGTCTATGTATGTATATGGTGACTTCAATTGCCGTTGAAAACACATTGGGGGCGCTGTGAGCGCGTATATTGTGGGCCTTATGTATTACGACGCTCGCATGTTTGTTTTCACACTGCCACTTTACTTATGTGTGTATTTCTTTATATAAATATGGTCATATGCGTGTTCCACATCCCCGCATAATTAAGGTCTGGCCTTAATGTAGTTTTAATAACTGGATAAATAAACATAAGCGCAAGCACGAAAGCGTAATTTGAATCCGGATGCTCGCTACCACGATGAGTAGTTTTGATAAAGCACATGATGTGTAATGCTTAGTTAAAGATATGTCTATATTATGTATATGTAATATCCATGCATGGATAATAATATGTAAACTGCATCACAAAATGTCTTGCTTGTATTCTTCAACTCTTTTTTATGGTTATTGTTCTTGTTAATATTTGATTTTTCTGAAATTTTAGAAATTATTTCAGATAAGTTTGTTAATTTTTTTGGGTTTTCGTTGTTGGTGATTGTTGTTAAGTTTTACTTTAGTTGATGGGGTTTTTAGGTAAAGGATGAGAAAGATGATGGTGCCTTAGGTGAATATGGTTTTTATTTTTTAGACAGACGATGATAGAAATTAAGATGGGAGAATTTAATTGAGTGCTGTGTTGAGGGGGGTTTATGGTTTTAGCTGGAATATTTTTCGTATTTAGTTTAATTGTGATGTTTTTTTTTTAATTCTGTCATGGGATTATCGATAGGATTTGTTCTACTTCCCAGTGTTTCAAAGGAATATCGAATTTTTAGTCATTCACTTTCATATCTCCTTTGTTAATTATAAAATCAGTTCGTTAATTCAGTTTGATGAAATCATTTTCAATAATTAAGACTAGAGTTTGTGCAAATATGCACATAATTACGTTAAAATATAACAAAATGTGCAATTTGGAACTTCAATAATTTACCTAATTCTTAAAATTATTCCTTTTAAACAAAAACATGAAAAAAATTCTGCTTTTTTTCACTTTCAATTCGATATTAAATGTTCATTTCATCTCGATTAGAAAAATTAATTCATAATGCTAGTGATTGTTAATATTGAAATTATAAACGATGAAAAACAAATAAAAATAAAAATAGCAACAAAAAATTCATTTATACATATACACGTGAATTAATTGCCTTCTATTTTTTCTTTTTCTTTAATTCATACAATGATTCATCTATATAACCATCGATCAAAGTCGAACAAAGTATTGTTTCACCATTCCGGTTTAAATTGTCTGCGGCATCTCAGACGATCCCAAAGACTAACAGAGTGGGAGGGCGGGAATGTATTGTCGCTCTTATATATATAATATTGTTGCGTCATAAACTAGAAGCCACGAATTATAGTGAAATGTAATATTATCTTACAATGACTGACAGCCCAATGGTCTGTGATAATTATTCATCTTTTAAAACTAAATAAAAATGAAATTACATATTATTTATATGCGTGTATTGACTGCCACTGTCAATGTTGGTGTTATAAATTTCATTTCAGTGAGTTTTATGAATTAAATCACGTCACGTTATTGCACACATTCTCAACTATTTATTTCTCACTCACACTAATTTTTATTTATTATTATTTTATTCTCTCTTTCTTTCTCTTTCTTTTCATTCTCGCTTCCGAAACATCGAGTGTCATTAAGCGAGAGTGGCCGAGCATTGTTATAACGCGCGTCATGGCAAGTCGGCACATATAATTCGCATCGCTTATCACGCGATACAAAAATATTTTACTGCCAACTGTTAAAAAAAATAATAATCATCAAGAGCATAATGATAATAATAATAATAAGAAATGTGTGGAAAAATTTTTATAAACATAGAAATAATATTATTTTTTTTTTATCTTTATCTGATTTGCTATTTCCGACAGGAATGCAAATAGCAATGCAATTGCGATTTTATATATATATGTGTGTGTATATGTATATTGAATTATCCTTCCGCCTTTGAGATCATCAGGAAGTGATATAAGAATATAATGCATGTATATGAATTATAGAAATTTCAAGTTCATTCGCGTTCAATAACATCGAATGATTTTATGGTTTTGTATTGGATGGTGTTTTTTTTTTCCTAAACTGAGCATTGTTCGTTCATAGGAAGAAGTATATAATTTAATTCAGAAAATAGTGATGGTTATTGTTGTTCTCAGATGTGTGATTTTGTGATGGAAAACTATTTTTTTGGAGATAGATTTTAAATTTGTATCTTTATATTTATTCAGAAGATTTGATATTGATTAGGGAACGCATCGTATTGGAATATTATGGGATGTTGTAAAGAACCTTTTATTTTCAACTGTTATGTATTGAATTGTATTATTAGTAGGTATTAAACTTGTTGAGTTTGCTTATATAATTAAATATTGTACGCCTCATCTATATTCTAAATGAACATAAATTTATATTCATGTTTAATATGCGTTTCAATAATGTAAAATATTATGTAATGAAGGTAGTTCGGTATATATTTTGTATTTATAATTAGAAAGTTTGCAAGAATTCCATGGGAAAAAATTACAATTGAAATATATATATTAATGTATTTTTAATGTTTGGAATGTATTGGCTGGTTTTGTTAATGGAAAATATAATTTTGATATACATTAACATGGAGAATGGAGAAATATATTTCCCTAAATTCAGAGCAAAGTTTTCAATGTTAAAAAATCTGGAAGGTTTAAAATAGGATGCAATGTTCATTTCATAATTATTGAGGTTTTATTGATAAAGCCCATGAAATTCTCTATCGATTAAGACATCTTTAAGACAAGTGAAATTGTTGATTCCAATTTTCTGTAAATACAATTAGACTAACTTTGTTTTCTCAATTTCATTTTTTTTTTCTCACGGCGTAAATTCTGAATCATACACAGAGTTATCTTAATTGATGAAGTGAACTTGATATTTGTGATTCTAAAGATTAATCACATTATTTACAATATGTGAAAGTACATGTTCATTGGTGCGTAACCAACATGAAGTATATACTCCTACATTAACTTTGCTGTCCATGTATAGATAGACGACATTGAGAATAATTGTACGGGGATGATCAGTCATGATTTGAATGCATATTCGTTTCCACAATGTGGGAATGACAAAAGAAAAATTATCTGTCCATATGGGTATGTGCGAGAAATTGAGAAAAATCCCCCGAAAAAGGATATGTCAACCCTTTCACATATGCATTAAATACATTTGTAATTCATGAAAATGACAATGGATGGAAGTAGAATTTCAGTAGCCAACTGCACGATCAATAATATTTCTGTCACTTGAATATCATTAATCACTGTACGAACAATAAGAAGAGGGAATACATATATATATGTATAAATAAATAAAACTGTTTCTCACAACACAAATACAAATCACAGAGTTGTATAAATAAATATTTCTCTCAATTAAAACTAACGATTCTTTTGAAAAAATTGTCTTTTCGGGTCAAGATTGGAATATTGTTGTAACATAAATGGAAAAAATATAAAATGCTACATTTTATGAGCCACAAGTGGCTATAAATAAATGTTCAATTTATCTAAACAAATTCTGAAAGTCTACAATTAAATTGTGAATAAAATTCATTCTATTTTCAAGTGCAAAAATAATCTTTTGATCAAGAATACATTTTTCTTCACTGAAGATTGAGAATGATTGATAAAAATAATTAAACAATTTTCATGCATGTATGTAATGGAACATTGAATAATTTATACGATTCTTTGAGTGTTGCAATGCGTGTATTATGTGTATATAGATATATACAGCGTTGCTTTTGCTCAAGCACAATGCCGCGTAACGTGCGGCTTAATAGGCTCGTTTGATTCCTCGGTATTCTAATATCTCACGACGTACACACATATATACGTACACATTTATACATACAATATAAACTCTTTCTTTTTACTTGCAATATACTCTGAATCACCATTACAATTACACTAACCGAGAGAGATTTATATTTATACACACATAAATACATAAATTTTTTTATTTGTGATACGGACAATTGTCTGGTATCATTAGAATAATTCATTAATATAATGTTACGTAATAACTAAGAAACACAAAATTTATTTCAATGAATCAATGAACAAATCGCTCAAATGTTTAAGCCCATTATATGTTATATAAACTCTCTCTTTTTATGTATGAATATATATGTATATATATACCTACTTCTATAGATATACCGTGCAAGCTGGTTTATTTCCTTTTGCTCATACGTAACTCTTATTTCGACCAATTTCAATTTTTTTCTCTCAGTTTTTTATAACGGGGCGGTGACCGTTGACTTTACAGTCGAAGATGCCTCATCACAAGTCGACTCTGTTACTCTCGCTTGCTCATTCACTCCCCCTTATTGTCCTGTGGTTTTTGTTGCATCTCTTCTCACTTCTCACTTCGTATATCTATGCACAGTCATTTTTATGAGTGCGTTGGGATATTTAATTTGTATTTTAAATGAATTTTCAATGGTTGTGTGATCAATATTGTGCTTTGGTTGGATTTACGTTGAATAGATCGTGCGATTTCGCATCGATTGTGTGCAATATTGATATATTTGGAACAAGAGAAAGTGATCTCAGGTTTGGTTGAATAGAATGAAGTTTGCTCTTATCTCCATGAATATGAATGCACTGAACTTTTGTTCATGGGTTACTTTTAAGTGAATTGTGGACTTATACGGAATATTTTTATCTTTTACTGTGCATTAAAAACAGATATCTGAATAAGAATAATGGAAAATTGACTTTTCATTGTTGTAGATCAATTTTTAACGCTTTTTCAATAATTATTCTACTCAAGATACTATTTATTCTGGTAGTGTAGGCGATTTTGCATCGTTCGAGTGCTTATCGTTCCATTTGAGATGGGAGAAAGTGGTCTAAAGTTCACTTGAATCGATTAAGAGAAATCATTGTATTTTAATTATCATGAAAAAAATTATGATGTGAATTTTCCATTACTTCTGTGTGAATTGTGAACGATTCTTGAATGATTTAATGTCTCATACACTTAAACTATACATGTAAATTCCATTGAGCTATGGAAAAAAGAGTCATGGCCAACTCCTTTATATGTCCTGGTATAATGTTGGCTACTTGGTAATCGATTCATGTCGACTCATCGAAATACTCGAACGATATTCCATATATTGTCAACGATTATTATTGTGCGAGAAAGTCACTGTAAATCTATATCATTCCTATTTATATATATATATATTGTTTTTATATTGAAAAACAATTTCCAATTCTCAATTATAATCGTATGATTATTTTGATACAAAAAAATTATAAAAAATAAGAAAAATGATGGAATAAAATTAATTGCTTGAGGAAATAAAACATTAAAAGCAAATTGAATTTTGCCTTATCCTCACTTATAATGTCTTTTAAATAACTTAATTTTTGTATTATCAATTTATAAATAAATGATGACAATAGAATCCAATGAATTCAATCGCAATAAGCGTTAAATGTTTGCAACTCATGACATTGTAGAGAGACATATTTATATCAAGCTTGATAATAGTTAATGCGTTCATGTATATGAAATGCCTGCGGGCATATTTCACGGTTTGTGAGCCCCAACTGCTCACCCAATTATATGAAAAAGAAAAAAGAAACTGCGATACAAGTATTGGATGTATTATTTTAAATCCATGAGGGAAGCCAATTATAAAAAAAGTTTCACATGATTGGCTGAGATTATTGACGAAGTAACAAAAAAATATATCTTCACAATAAACTATCAAAGTGCGTTCGTTTCATTCACTTTGTGTTTATTAATTTCCGAAGAACACAAATAAAATACTTTGATAAATTCATAGAAGAATAATTTGGCCCCAAGAATGAAATATAATTCAAGAAATTACATTAAATGAACAACATATACTCATATTTTCACAGCCACGTATTTTCTGAAAATATCTGGGAATGCCATCGATTCGTTTTTAACTATCAGGGCCACGTCACGATTTAATATATATATTATTCATCGACACAATTTGACATTTTTATTGCGTTCTCATTCCAATTGAATTCTTGCATACGATGTCCACCAGTTTCACTATATTATGACTTCATTATCTATTTAAATAGTAAGACTCATCGATACGTTGATGATTAACTGACTGAATATCTACGATCAGTTATGAGATAATGATAGATTTATATACGATTAAGAAAATATTCAACATAACGAAGGAGGACAATTGAAATTAAGTATATTCTGTAATGAATTAATATTAAAAAATTCAAGATTCGTAGAATTATTAATTCAATAATTATCACATTTATTTGTCCTCATAATTCTATTAAAAATAGAACAATTGATTCGATTTTTGTATGCCATTGACACGTTTGAATATATACTCGTAATATAGGTTTCAGATAATATTATTCCAGTAATTCACATCACACGATTCTTATCAGCCTGTGTATACATGTTTGTATATACAATGATAAGATTTGTAATTTACATGAAAAATAATTCATCATTAATTGACTTTATGACATAACTTTTGATTTTATTGCAAACGTCTAATTTCCTCACGTAGACACGTGTACAAAAAAGCACACACACATACACACGCGTATACACACGCATTAACAAACACTCATTAACACATGGGCGGTGTAAAATAATGTTCTCGTTCGTCAAGCAATTAGCGAGAAGGTAGCGCAAAGCTCCTCCTCCAATCATCAAGATAAACCGACAAATATTATTACACAACAATTTTTGTCACGCCTCGTCAATTAATAATTCAACAAATTTTATTTGAAAATATTTCTATACACACAACTTACTATAATATACGATTGACAATATGATGATGCACAAACCGGAAGAGAAAAATAATGAAATATATATATATATAAACCTATACACACTTTATTATATATACAGATATAAAAGGAAGGTGAAAGAGTGTTGTGAGACAGGTGGAAAGTCGTTTAATATTTATTGTCTATCGTTGGCCTCCATTGGCACCTCTCAATCCTTGGCATGTATGTAAATACATAAATATATCGCATTATAATTCGTGATGGTCACTCTGTCAATTCACAGAAAAATATTTGAATACAATTTAAAATTCACAACTTGCCAGAACTGGAAATAAAAAAAAAAGAAAACAGAAGGCGGAATTAAAGAGAAGGAGGAAAAAAACGAAGTATTTAAATATTTATTCGTATGATGAAATAAGTTATGATTTGATTGAAATGCAATGGTAAAATGATTATTCACGAGATTGCACTTCTACCGATGATTATGCATGAATATAAATTATGAAAGTGAATTTAGTGGAATACGTATTACATATATTGTGTGTAGTTGCTCATATGCAGGTGCTGTAATATCTATAATGAGGCTATTAGCACGCTGTGCACCGTTGGAGATTTTCAAACGAGCATTTATGACAACCGATGGCCTACCGGTAAATGTGCGCTTTGGTTTTCTGCGTGCACAATCATATCTATGGCCATGCATGAATATTTATGCTGATACTTTCAGATATACTGCACGAGTAAAATATTACGAAATAATATTATAATTTTGCGTTACATGAAGAACGATTGAGCAGTGCAACAGAGAAAATGACACTCGTAAATCGTCTCGTTACCGAATACCGTTGAGTTGATTATTATTGAGTGCATTCTTGGAATTTGATTTATGAATACAGTGCATATGTATGTAATATGCGTAAATCGAAAATTATTTTGTAGAAGTGATATTTAAGTATGGATGTATATATATACATTTATACGTATGCATAGATTTTCCAAGTTAGATTTGTAATGGAAGGTCTTGGAAAGTAAAAAAATAAAAAAGGGGAATTGAAGCATCGGAGTTATATGGTCTAAAATTTTACGCTCGTTAATTCTTTGTATTTATTATTTGTAGTGTATTATCTTGAAAGTAGTTCGAGAAATCTCATCGAATTTATGTATATATATATATATATTTATTTCTATACATATATATATTCGTAAGAGTGGTAACATTGTAGTATTTCTATTTGTTTTTTCATATAACTTTTATTATTTGTCTTAAAATAGATATTGATAATAATACAATATTTTTATTCCTTCTGTTTCAGACTCTTGTGATACTGTTATTGAGAGGTCTTATGGTGAGTCTATTTTACATTTTACAATTTATAAAAATTATAATTAAAAATGCTTAGTGTTTAGAAATAACAGCGATACACTTTCTCATGTTTGGTGTAAGTAAAAACATTAATTTATTAGGCATCTATGATGATTGGAAGAAATTGAAATATATTCCTGTTCCTGTTAAACAAAATATTCTATCACATTATGGAATATCAACTCGGTGCATAATCGGGTAAATGAATAGAGAAAAAAGGAATTGGAAAGATGAAAAAAAAAACACATTGACGTCAGGCAGGTCTTTTGTTTTCCGTGGTCGCCTTTTACGATCGCATTCTATGAAGTTATCCCAGGCGTATCGTCATCAACGCGCTGTTGGAAAAGGAAAAAAAAAAGGGAAAGAAAATAAATTGGCGTGAACATGATAAATTGCAATGTGAATACGGTGCACTACTCACTTGACTTGCGAGAGAGATGAATTCACCTTTCGCATATTTCGTTGCGAGTCGAATTGATACATATATATGTATTCTTTATTCATTATTTTTCATTTTTTACTCACTTCGGCAACATTATATTGCACATGTTGACCGCAGGGTGTCGCGATTCCGCCATGATCCTAAGAAACGATCCATCTTCATTGGACTCGTCAACCCATTGGGCCTGGGTTCCCTTTAACATATCCGCACGCATGCACAAACACATATTCACACTCATACATAATCGTAACCCGAAGGGATGTTGCAAAAAGTCGCGTTGCATCCGGTTCTTCTTGTAACCATGATGCTGTTTTCTCATTCGAATCTTGTGCGGCCAGAAACAGTCGTAAAATTCAACCGATTGGGCATTGTGTTTTGTTCTTGGTAGATTATGATTGCCAAGAACGCTATGCTGTGACCAACATCAGCAGTAAATGGCACCCGTAGCTAATATCAGCAATAATTCGCCGTCCCAAACTCGCCACCGACACATTTCAGCCTCACTCATTCTCCCTCTCATCTCCTTTCGGCAGGTATGCAATAACAATGTATTCCATTTTATTTTTCTTCAATTTGGGGACACTTTAAAATCAATGAAAATTACTGTGAATAGTCGAGAAAGCCATAAATCGTATTATCACAACCGAAGAAGGGGTGAACATTCGAGCCCTCAGAGTATAAAAAAAATTCAAACTTCTGGTTACCAACGAATTGTTGAGGGGTGAAAAGGAAAAGCAACAGGTCCGTCAGTTATGAGAGTGTAAAGCGTTTTGAATCCACCCTCACTCTTGGGATATCGAGTCCTTGGCCCGCGAATTTCGTTGTAACCATAGGACGAAAGGGAGTTGCGAGAAGGGGGTTGATATATGTATGAGGCTTTGGAGTCGTGCTGTTATATCAGCTGGCTGCCAGCAATAGATGGGGTGTGAGCCGTTGCGATACACACCCCCGTAGGGCAGACAGCCGATTAGGGCAAGACGAAAAAGCATATCCGAACCCCCTATGGAAAACTTAAAATAACATCGCTCGATCATCCGTATGTCTTCGCCCAGACAACCTAACCAGCCCACTTACGTATTCTCTGTGTCCCCTATGTCGCACGAAGCCGCCGTCTTCCACGCACTGTCTTAAACCCATCTTCCCTTCACTTGTCAGCATGTCGTTCTCAATATATCTCATCGTGGATAAAACCTGCGAGAACTCTTGTTCTCGCCTCTGACAATAAACTCTCGTTTCTTATTTCTTTTTTTTTTCTGTATCACAGCATTTTTTTGTTTCCCTCTTTGTTCACTTGTCTTTTGTGTTGGAATGGAAAGTGAAACGAGCCGCGTAACCGTAGAGTGGGTAGATCCGAGTTGTAGACGTGATAAGTTTCACACGCGTGATGACGAATTTAAGAGGGTAAATAATCTTGTCGAATTTGACGTGTCCAAGTTGAGCACCTCTTCGATGCTCATTACAACATGTCCCGCCTCCCGGCGGTGGGTAATCAGGGTGTGGGTCCAAAGAGTGCGGGGCAGAAACAGAAGAGGGCGGGGGCGGTGGGTGACCTCGCCCGAGGCCTTTACTCTTCCCCGTATACGTCCTCGCATATCCTCCTCTTTGCGTTCTTCAAGCGCAGGCCCCACACTCTTTTGATGCTGCTGTTACTGCTGCTGCCGCTGCTGTTTTTTCTCCTTTTCTTATTCTTCATTTTATACAATCTTTCTTTCTCTTGCACGCACGTTCATGCACTAACTATAATACCACGTTCACTCTTCTGACTACCTGCCAAGTGTATATAACCAAGATTCTCACTATATATCTTCCATGCGGCGGTCGACGGCTTCACCGAATCACGGCCTTGCTAGTGACTTTGTCAATCGTCGACACGATGGCAAATCGATGGCCGTGACTTTGATATTCTCACGATATATGTGACACCTTATTCGTTTCGAAACAAACGGTTTACTTACCTCAAGTCGGTATCCTAACAATCCAGGAAAAACTGCTCTATATTGATGGGAAAATGAGAATAGACAAATAATTTTTGAAAAAGAATAAATTCACTTACCTTCAATGTTTTTCTCGAGGAGCCATCTGCATTGATAGAGCCTGAATGATATAATTGGAATTAATGTGTTATTATTACTGACAAAGTACCTGAGATTTGTATCTTGATAAGCCTAAAAAATAGTCGGAAATTGCAGGGATAATTTGAATGAACACGTAATTCGATACAATGCAAAATATATTATTTTGGTGGTTGCGTAACAAATCACAATGTAAAATGATTGCTATGTATATGAAAATAATGTTGACTGCAATGGACATTTGCGAACAGGAAATGACGCGATGTAGCAGATGGCGATGAGGAATATGTATATATGAGAGTGGGAAAAGGTAGATGAAGAAGAGAAGGTGGTTGAGGTCTAAACATATAGATGTTGCGCGCGGCAAACGAAGATAAAATTCCCTGCCGGGGCCCCCGTTCGTGGTATAGACCGTTAGCGTAGTCACTTTTTGCTGGGTTCATTATTTATGCAGACTCGTGGAGCCGCCCGCAAGTGAGCAAAAGAAGGAGTAAGAGAGAATGAGTTAGTGTTAAGTGTGTGAGCCAAAGAAGAAGAAGGAGAGTGTGTAGCAAAGACGAAGCAGCGAAAAATGAAGGAACAGTGGGAGAGAAAAAAAGAGAGAAAGCTGAGAGTGAGTGAAATATAAGAATTCGCCAAGTTTCAGGAAGAAAAGAATCGTTGCAAAACAAACATGAGGTTCTCAACTCTGATGTAAAATATAATCTAAACTTTTATGAATTTACATCCAAAGTTAATACTTTTCCTAGTTTTCATTTTACTTTTAACCAATAAATTGCTTTGTAATTTCACGTCTTTGTTTTAACTATTCTTTTCTTCATAATTTCATTTATTATTTAGCATTAATAGCAAATTCCCGGTAAAGATAAGAATTCTAACGAAGATACTGAGATAAAAATCGATGAGTTACTCAAATGAAAGAATAAGAAAAAAAAATAGAGTTAACATACTGTGAGATATAAATATTTAAGCTGAATCGATAACTCCTTGATGGAATAGGGGTATTATTGTGTTAGATGTTTTGTGAATCAATGATTAGATTATTGGTATTTTATAGAATGGCTCGAGACGTATCGATATATGTACATACTGGTGCACATGCATACGATGGTAAAGAGACTGATTGCGAAGTAAAACCTCTCTACGCAGGCGATACGGTACAACTTCGAGGCCGTTACGATTCCATCTTCTTTTTCATTATAAACTCGCGCTCCACCTTAGTTGCGTCGTGAATTCGCGGAACGTTCAATCTTCTTTCCTCTTCTTTTGCTTACTGTCTGGCAATTGAAAATACATGTCTGTAAGGTGAGGGGAAAAAAACGTTAATGTCAATATGTCTCGTTCGTATATGTTAAGGATTACTTATCTGTATCATCGTTCAATGCTCTTCATTGGTCGTCCATCAGCAATGGAAAAATTCTCACTGGAAAAGAAACACGTTTGCATTAGTTATGATGATTAAAAGAACAACTAACACACACGTCTATGTTTACAGTTGATGAAAATGACATGACTTCATTTAGTTATCCGTAAACAATCGACAGTATCCGGTTTCAAGGATTCTGTTAATGTTGAAAATGTGTCACACTATTTAATGATATTCTGGCTACCTGGTGTAGCAGTAAATGTCCGTTCGAATTTCGTCTCTTTCGTTTTTCCAAACTTTCACCTTCTCTCTTCTACTTATTCCACTACTACTGTTATATCCTTCTTATTTTCTTGTGAAGAGGGTGGCAGAGGTAATGGTGCCATTCAGGCAACTCTGGCCCATTAAGTCTCTCCCCCTATGTTGGACCCTCAAGGCAGTCTTTCAAAAAAAAGAAAGAAAAAAAAGAAGCAAGCATAAGAAGTAAAGGGCCGAGGAAGCATTGGCCGCAAAAAAAAACTCAGATACTCTCTCACTTCGTCTCATCGTTGTGTCGTTCATCGTTGCTATATTTCCCCGCTTTCGTACTGCGTGCATGGCACACTCGACGACCTCTCACGTGCGTTCCTTTTCTTAATAATTTTAGGGTGGGCCCTACGCAAATTCGTGGCGGGTCGACAGTCGACAATTTCCGTGGAACTACCTCAATCCAGGTATATTTTGTGAATCGGGTATCCGGTAGAATGTTTTTTTTTTCTGTTCGTTTCACAATTTTTTGTTTGTTTCCTATAAGACGGTACAAATATATCAGGGGTAGAGAAGGGGCGGTAGAATAAAATAGGTATATTAAGTATAAGAGAATTTTTACAAATCGGGTGTACATAGGCGCGGTATCATGTTGGTTTTACAGATTTATTTATCATCTGTTGTTCACGAATGATGGGAAATATATACGAGGTTTATACGTTCACCAGACGCACGATATATATTGAACGATCTTTTCCATCTTCTCATGAGAGTACAACGTCCTCGACGACGACGAACACAACGACACGATGACGACGACGACGCGCACATATCCCCTGGGGGAATATTGCCCGACGAGTCTCCGCATACATTGCGACACAGATACACATACACGGCGCGTCTGTCCTCGCCCCTAAAGGAATACTGAATCCGGAATCATGAATGAACTATGCGCGAACGACCAAGAGCCAAAGGCGGCCTATTATTTAGCATAGCCACTTTTTCAGCTCCCGCCGCCGCCACCACGATCGACCCTACGCGCTCGTCCAGGATTGTCGGCTGTCTTTGTATTCCCACAGACGGATGATGACGACGCGGACAAGCCATCCTCTCTATTTTGTTTCTTCTCTTTTCTGTCATTCGCTGTCTCTTTTCAACTGCTCGTATATCCAGAGCACCAAGCTCAAGGGCCTGCGCTAATGGATCCACCGCCTTATTTCCTTCCTCTCTTTTCACTGACGGTACCGAACATATCGTTTCGGTCCACTTCATTATTATTGTAATTTAACGTCGGATAATCGAAACCTCATCTATTTATCTCTGAGTATCCGCGTGAGAATTTTCCATTTTTTTTTTTTCCAAACACCCATTGATAGACACAAAAACCTCTGGTATTTAGGTTAAGAAACACTTTAAAATTCAATTAAGAAACCATTATTTAAATTTTCAAGTGCGTAAATTAATGATTGTATTGAATTTCCAATCGCTGATATATGTTTTGTGGTTCAGGCATAATAATGAAACAACAGAATGGAGAGAAATAAAAATTGGACAATGAAGCGGAAAGAAAAAAACAAAGAATATCAGCGAGAGAAGGGTAAGGTGAAAGAGGGCGGCACAGGGCTATCAAGACGAATTGAGAAGAGTCTGCGCAAACGATTACCGGACTCGCTGATCCGGCAAATGACTATTAATGATGTTTCTTGTCGGATCTGCATCTTTCATCGGGTTGCGCGTCGGGCCGAAAAGAGAGTGGGACGACGAGTTCGGGGCCCGATTGAAAGTATATAGTGATGGGTCCGAGAAGGGAATTAAATAGCTGGCGCAGGCGCGCGCGCCCTCGTAGTTGTGCTCTTTTCAATGCATTACATATACATAGCAGAGTTATGTATAACTAAGCGAGATGAGCGTATTGGTTTCACTGAGATGCAGAGTTGTGTATCGGGTGCTCGTTCGATCACGCCGGTGCAGGCGCGCGCGCTTCAACCCAGAGCGCTTCAGATTTTAATACGGTGATCCGAACGTGCCGTGACTACATCTCAATACAGCGTCTTGTATAGAAACAATAATAACATCAATGATAATAATAATATAGTAGAGTATATTGATGCAAACGATATCTTACTTTGCGCCCAGCCCAATTGAGTGTTATTAGCTATTTATTAAGAACTTCTCAGGGATTCTCAATATCGATTAATTTTATGTTATTAAAAAATCATTAATGTAGCAATTGTGATATTGATTATCTTTATTTTGGAGGTCATTGAAAGAGAACAATCAAATAATTCTTATTCTTCTGATAATTTTCATCTAAAAAGACGTGGAATATATATATATATATATATATATATATATAATCGCAGTATTTATTAAATATTACATTTTAGTATTAAATTTAAAGACAATTTCATCCTCAACACGCATAATATAGTGCAACTCTCAATACTGTTGAATGTTTATTGGTACTATAGGAAATAATTAGAACTATTTTTATTTTTAAAAGTGGGTGGAAGTGTGGCATTGATCAAGTTTGAATAATGACTATGGCTTTCGGCACTTTATATGTATATAAAGAACAATAAAGTTGAGAATAGCCGCCGGTGAGTATTGTACTTGGCATAGAGAATAATACACGTCCACTAAAATATACTTACACTCAATATATATACATATATACATATACAGAGACGTATGGTAGATACACAAATCAGGTCGTATATAAAACCGATCAATTAAACGGCAGGCCGCCACGATGTGAAGCGCATTATAACCAGTAATTATCCATAATTAAATATTGGCCAGTCGACGGGGTGTGTTTCACGGACCTTGACTCGTTTCACTATATAACGATCTCTACAGTCTCGACCTTTTTGCTATACATAATTTTCAATTTTTATTTTTTTATTCTCTTCCTTTGTCTTAGCTATCTGATTCACATCATTTGAAATTATCAAAATATATACAGATATCACTGGTAACAAATTGAAGTAATTATGATTATCTTCACGGTGACGATCGTATGATTTTTAATTTCAATCTATATATTTTTTTTCCTTCATTTATTATTTTCAACGATTTTTTATTTCCCTCGTTTGGTAATTATCAGAAAAAAACCTTGTGCTGCTTTTTTTTCTACCACCAATTCTCTTACCCACTTAAATAAAAATATAATTACGATGATAATAATAATAATAATGATAATGATGATAACATTACATATTACGATGACCAAGTACAAAGGAAATACATATAGCAATAATAAAACTACACTTTTTTATTCTGTTGTTTTCGTTTATTCTTATTCTTGATATAAATACAAGGATTAATTAGTGGATGTTAAATTTTCAACGAGACGACGCAGACTATATTCCGTTTAACCATTGCATGACGTTTTGTCTATTAATCATACTGCATCATTATTCGCCTTTATATCCGGGAGAATACGATGCCGCCCAATGCTTCAGGCGATTTAATCTAATTTGTATCGTCCTTTGTTAATCACGCCGCAGACGTTGGCGCACAAACGCGGACCATGTTAATTTGTCGAGCGCGAAGCTAACATTGCCATTCGTATATACCAATGTTTTTATCTGCGTATTGCTCTTCTTGTTTATATATACTGATGGTAAAAGCGAATCGCTATATGTAGTGTGTGAGAGCGCGCGCGAGTGGCGTTCTTATGTTTGCCCTGTGGTCAAAGACGTTCAACGTCAACCAAAACAAACGAGTGTTGCTGCTGCAACATTGCGCTCGCGCTAGGCTTTTGTTTCTCGTGCTTCCCTGTCAGCTACCCATCGCGTCTTATCGTAACGACCGATCGGATAAAGTTAGCGCGACCAACGCGCATCAGAGTATAAACATTACAAATACGCCGACACTTTTGCCATGGATATTTTACGATTTGAATATCCTGTCAGTTTTATGTGTAAAACAAAAGTGAGAAGCAATAATACATTGGGTGTTATATACGCCAAAAGCGGTCGCGTCTTTTATAAAACTACTCTTTTAATGTATTCTTCACTCACGGATCCATTCAGTTCAAATGAGGTACCTCTTCCAATCAATATGAAGGAATAAATTTTCAATCGGCACAATCTTTCAGACAGACAACGACGCATTGATTAGAAACATTTTGGTTTAGGTGTCGCAGCGCTCTGTATTGTTCTGACAACAATCGATAGATAAAAAATAATATATTTTATGATGTCCACGTAGTATTAATAATGACAGTGACTATTTGCCGACTGTTATATCAATATTGAATTGCACTAACAAATTAAATTATGCCTTGTGTCGAACGAATGATGGATTTGCCAATATATAAAGAGATTATTGAATCAGTGAGGTATAGATAGTAATATGAAGGTGGTGGTGGTGTACAGTAAACATACAAAGGGATATAGTAGCCCCCCCTTTGAGACACGACAGCCACTAAGGAGAAGTAACTATAGGCACATATTAAACAGCATTATTTATTGCCCCCCGCTTGGACTTTTGATTTGATTTAGCAAACAGTATCCGTAACAAATTGATAAGCGGTCGCGGTCGGCGAACATCATAGAGGCAACGATGAGAAGCGTGGACTCTTTGGGTGCAGGTCAGGGACGCGCGAAATATATAAGGGAGAAAGAGCGAAGCGAACGGAGAAAAATGATGTTGTTTGCTACTCTGTGCGCCAGAGTGCGCGCGCGCAAAAGCGATATCTTCCGTGAGAGGGCGCCATTAGCATAGAAAAGACGCGACCCCCCACGGTGAATGCGCGCTGTGTGCCTTCACCGCATGAGTATACATTATTATATTTAAAGAAAGCCCTCTCACTTGATATATAAACCAACCATCATTGATTTATGAATCGAACGATTCCTTTAATTATAATACGATATTTATTCAGATTGTGAGACGTGCGCGGGCGCACAAATCCTCGATCACGCTGCTATATGTTAATTTTTTATCTCACATATTCACTCCCACTCAATTTACATCGTCAGTTTATGTTCAATTAGAACTTAGAGCGGTGCGAGTTGTAAGATGACTTATGTACTTATGGGGGAGACTTCATCTTGAAGGTTTGGATTAGTTAATTGTCAGATCAGTAAGGTAATATTTATGGGTTTATTTGATTGAGAATATTCTGGAGTGAAGTAGAGAAATAATTAAAAGAAAAGTGTGTGAATTGATATAAGTTTGGAATACTATAAGTGGGAGGAAGTAAGATTTGAGAATATTTGGATTGGTAGAGATGAGTGAGACATTAATCAGTGTTGTGGTAGAATTTTCCAAACAAAGCAAAAGTGATTCTGCAGATGGAAACTCAACTGATCTCTTCCTCGTCTGCTACTTGACTTGTTTTCTATTTCATTCATGGTCTTTATTGAGTTAACAAACTACTCTCGATTAATTGACGATGGCGTTGATGATGGATTGATTCTTAATGAACATTTTCAATTTAAGTAGAATGTCAGTGATTGATTCACCGTAGCGATTCAACTCACAATTCGATTGTTTGAAAATATTTTCAGTTATTTTTTTTTCTGCTTTTCTGCAAAGAAATAAAATTGTAAATAATCTCATTCAATGTTTTATTAGATTTAATGCTCGATGAAATAAACATCTGCATAAATTATGAATATTAATCTTTTAAGAGCATTCAATAATTTACTTGGACTATCGTCAATAAGTCCTAAAGTGCGCGGTCACTTTGAACTATCTATACGTAATATTATTTTTCCATTTACTCTCTTCTGTTCATAATATAAATGCAGAGGTGTATTATACAGGATGAAGCGGCACGGCGTTACGGCCACTTGAAACGACTTAGTTACCGCAGTAGGAATAGTTGTGAGTTGAATTTTACAACGTTTGCTGATGCTCGATTGGATCACGTATTGAATCGCAGCTATTTGAAGTCTATATGAACTCGCGCGACCGCACTCGCGTGAACGTAATTAAAAAGTTATACATTGATGAAGGGCAGGAATGAAATACAAATGGAAAAATAGTAATAGAAAAGAGAAGGAGAAATTCAAGAGGAATTTATTCGAGGATCTTATGGCAATAGGTAGACTACAAATATAGATTTATTTACATTCTCAACATTCAAACAAGATAATCATTACAGAAATACTTTCGTGCAATCGTCCACACGACGTTGCCAATAATATAACATTGATTAGGATCGTGACTCTACGATTGATTTTTCAATTTTTATATTAAGAAAATATTTTCCATGCAAATATACATTTGAAGTATAATTATTTCAATGATACATCATTGGAATATAATATTGCACAACATTATTAATTTTTTTTCTCCTTTCTTCGAACAATTCTTATTCCATTCCAACATTGTTAGAATTAATAAATAAATGTATATATATATATATATAAATTTATTTAATTGTCTTGCAATTTATTCTTGACGTTGGGTTGAAAGAAAAAAAAAACAGCGAACAATTATTACGCACAAAGAATTGTCGTCGCAAAACTCTTGGCATATCATTCCATCGTCGCATTTCATTCTCTGTTTCATCATTTTATTTCTTTTATTTGCTCACGATCAATTTGCGAGCTCTATACCTGTGTAAACCACCCTGTATAGATATATACATGTATTTTTATCCCATTCTCACTGAAGCGCGGCATAAATCAAACGTGAAGAATCAAAGGGGGGGAAAGACCCACCACCACCGTGTGCGCATTCTCGTCGGGATCCAGGATCGATCGGTATTCGTTCACCAATGCGATTTTGGGCCCGGGAAACGTTTTAATCGTACCGCTAAACATTCATGGTACGTATTGGCGCGCGGGGGCCTTATATACGCGCGCCATACGTCGTCAGGTTGCGCTCTTAGGTCCTCAGTGTGGCGGCAATGTCGGCGCGCGCAACCATTCAATAGTGAGTGGGACGCGCGCGCCACCACCGTCTCGTTACAATTTTTTTATTTGGCTTTTAATTAATTTTCTTTCTTTACGATTAATTAAATTTCTTTTATGAAATAGTGTGCTCATTTTTTTTTCTTTCTATTATTATTATTTACTTCCTTCTTTTTTATTATTTATTTCTGTATTCATTTAAACTGTATTTATTCAACTACATTTTCTTATTCTTGGTTTTTTTTTCTCTTTCGCCATTTTACAACTGCAATGATCATTAAAATCAACACGCGCCACATACGATGTTTTATTATACATATGTACTTCCTAAGAATTTTTTTTTTATTGCACTTATTTCCTGGTTAACCTCAAATTAAGTAAATATATACACTTGTTTCGACGCGTAATGTATATACTCATCAGTTATATCGACGCGTTGTTATTCTTCTCTTTATATTTTTCTTAAAATCATACATTCATACACAACTTGCGCTGTCATCATATTCACTGTATGATTAACGACTGTAAGAATAGGTAGATATTTGCGAGAACAATTGTGCACTGATTGATATGTTTGTGGGGCAGTTATGGCTATGGCGGTTAAAATATTTCGCCATGGAGAACACTGCATATATATATATGGCATGGATATAACTTCTTTTGGTTAAATGATTTAGGGACCGATATATCATTCGAGTCTTTGCCAACACTTTTGTTGTATGTTATGCGCACAAGTGTGAGAATATTGTTATGGTGTATGGTGTTTCTTTATGCGTTTGTATTTGCACGGTGACATTTTTAGATGCAGAATTGTCCGTTTTATTAATTCAAAGACTTTTTTATATTTTTATAGAGGTGTGATGATAGGGAATTAGGAAAATATTGGAGGAATTATTTTGCAGGTGATTGGGAAAGTTAATGACTGTGATTGAGGAATAAAATTAATGTAATGAAACCAAAGTGAATCAGTTTGTAATTGTGTTGCCATTGAAAAATCTTTTGGAATGAGTTATTAATATTATTTTTAACAGTATGGTCGATATAATTTTAAATATAATTTTTTTTTTACTGCCATATTGTAATGATGTTTATGGTGCATGTGAAATTATTCAATTTCTGGCTATGATTGAGTCATAAAATTCAATTTATATATTAAAATTATGAATGAATAATGGAAACTAACGCAGAAAATGTAATTTTGTGAATGTACATATGTTATATATAATGAGATATTTATAATTTACTGTTGGTGAGATAATTAATGAGTATGCATTATTATGAGAATAGAGAGAAAAAAAAAAAAATCGGAAAGAAGAAAATAATTTGAAGTGTAGGATTGAAATGGATGCTTTATGAGTGAGTAATATAACGACACCCTTGAAGCATACACACGCGATGTTCCGCGTGGCTTCATATGCATTTCAATCATTAACAATGTAACATGGTAATATGCATTTCAATTATTAACGAAATTCATCATGCTAATATGCAATCATGGAATTCATACCAACTTTTACACTCTGATTACTCTTTGATATACATAATTCGATGTTTGCCACCGTGAAATATATTTAAATCGAAGGCTGAGAATTAATTTTTTGGGAAAATGAAAAAATTGTCGATTTAAGAAAACACGTGAAATTGACAGATGAAAATATTGAGAAATGTATTGATATTTTATTTTATGGAATATTCAAGTGCATTAACAATTCAACATTGAATTTTTCCTGTTATTATTCTATTAATAATAAAAATAGAAGATAATTCTGTGGTAGATAAAGTGAACAGTTACATTGTGAAATAATATAAACATTTATCTGCACTATTTTTCGATAAGAAGACTATTAAAAAAAAAGTTATTCCCCACACTTTTATACTCAAATATCTCATTGATATAAACCACAGATACAAAATTGATCGAATTACATAACCTTTCTATTATATATTAGTATAAATAGCATTTGTATTGGAAATTGGGTGGAGAAAAAGAAGAACACGATGGCAAATGTTCAGAGGCATAAGTGGAATATAAAAAACGGTGAAGCATTTACCAATCGAATAGGAAAAAGCGACTTGACAATACATATAAAAAATATATATATACATATAGATTCGTTTACCAACCGCCCTCACTACCATTCAATTCTGTGAGGTTTCTTCAAAGTTCATCCACTGTTTTCTCGTCTGATCGCATATATAGATCGACCGTCATCAAGCATCGTTCGACCATTCCGCATTTTAAAGGGAAAATTTCCGTTTTTCTTGTGTCCCCCTTTTTGGCCGACTTCTTCAGATTATTCTTGTGTAGGTTTTGGTGGGGGTGAATGCGCGTCCGCGCGTCTGTGTACCAGCTCAAACGTGAAGAAAATAGCGGTGGCATTTTGTTGTTGGCAGGTTGTACCATACCCAAACCCTCTTTACATCAATTCTTCACTGATATCAAGAACACACGAATGCTCACGGGCATAATTTTTTTTATTTTCTTCTTTTGTATTTGGTTCCAATTTTTTTGTATTTATTTTTATTCAATTGATCAGTTGAATATGGAAGTTGTGGCTTGTTATTTATTTATTTAATGTCGTATTGTGGTAGAGGAAAAAATGGACTTGATGAGCCCTTTCATGAGAGTGAGGAGATAATTTTATTTTTGAGGTTTATTATTTTCATTTGCGAAATACCAATATGATTAAATATTACCAGATTTCTATTCTTCACTTTGAAATTATTTTGCTCTACTTCTTCATATACTGTGTAGTCTCTCCTTCTCATGATCTCATAATGTTACGAATTTTTCTATTTCTCTAACCTGACTTGAACCCTCAATTAAAAAAAAAGACTGGACTACCTGAAGCCCTTTTTTGCTTCTCAAATTTGTATTGAGTGTATTTGCCTGTGCGTGATGATTATTCACTCTCATCTGGCTTGCTGGATAATTGATAAAAATTGGAGAAAACTTTCATAGATTGCAATCATTGATTGACCTTTGATACCTCCGAATCAATTTGGAATAAAAGAAAAGTGAAAAAGTTGTCTCGAAGTAATCGAATGAGGAACGTATTGCATATCCAGTTTTATTGATCGGATGATTGTTCATTCCTATCTAACAGTTTGAATAACTGATAAAAATCTGTCATTTTTACATTCGCTATGTAAACAATTGATATTAAATTAAAGTTTCCTATAGTACGTTTGATTATAATAAATACATATGAAATCACCAATCTGTCGAATATCGTTAATAATATTTTGAATATCTATTAAATTTAATTCAAAATTTCGTCTTGACCAGTTTTGTCTGCATCTACTAACACTACATACATTCACAACGACCCTTCCGGACCTGAAGCGCATCCCCGTCTAATATCTTCACTACCCCTCTCAATTTTACGTTAGTCCCGATCGTCGAAGTTCCACTATACTAAAAATATTTGTTTGTCCATGTAATTTTTTACCGGAAGTTTGCAAATTATATATTGAGACTGCATTACGAGCGTTTTGTGACAAACTGAAGAGCAAAAAAAAATTGAGCTGTGTGAAGAGTGAGAACGAGATGTGAAAGCTCTCTAAACAAACGACTGAAAGTCTCCTCATCAAATGTAGACGTTACAGACTTATTTTCTTTTTTTTTTCCACCCTTGCTCCTTTTCTTACCGCCCAATACATGTTTGTCTTCAGCACTGCCTTAACTCACAATTCCAGTGAGTGTGAGAATGAAATCCAATGGATGAAAGAAATAAAAGAGAATAGATGGATAGATAGATGAGGAAGATAAAAGAAAGTAGCACGTGATGTCCCTTCCGCCTTTGAATGGTCTTGTGCGCGATTCTTCGTCTTTGTGTGTGTGTCGTTGACTCAATCCCCGCCCAACACCACCCCCGTTTGAAAACAGCGGCAGCGTTTGTTTACTTGAATCATTTCATCACACGGACGACCTAACAGAACATGACGAAAAAAAAATTTTACTTTTTTGAGTTTTGATGTCACGATCGGTTGGTAAAAAATTAACTTGCACTTAATATTTATCAAGGATTTTGCGGTGGTTTTAATATTTAGATTAAAATTGCATTTACTTTTGTGTTTTTTTTTTATTGTCAATGAAGAAATCATGTTGATAATGTTGAAATATTGTTTATAAGTGAATGGAAAGGGAATTGAAAGTTATTATTTATGTGAACTTTCATTGAATAAAAGAGAATTCAATACCTCCACAATTTTTCTTCTAAGAACAATTGTAATACTTCAATATCCAATTATTTCCACAATTCTGTTCAAGTGACCTCTGCAACGATCCCCTATTCATTTCACGATTTATTTATAAACTTCACTTGTTTGTCTTCAATATCCCTATTTGACCTTTCACTTAACCTAATAAATTTATCAATTATAAAAATTAATCTCTCCCCAACTAAAAAGAAGAAGGAAAAAAAAGAAACGAAATATATTCTTACGTATCAAACCCAAAAAGAAAAGTGAAATAAAATGAAATAAAATCTGCGACTAGCGAGCACACGTTCACCAAAATTTTTTCTTGAATAAGAGCGAATAAAATAGAATGAAGGTATGAAAAGGAAGCCAACAATTTCTGTGCCATGTGCAAAAAGGGGTGGTGTGTATGTGGGTGGTTCAGTAAAAAGAGTACGAGAAAGCAACCGTGATAGAGAAAGACGGTGAAAGAAGTAGGAAGCCAATTCAATTACACATTGGCGAGTATGAGGGTGGTTGTGAGGGTTGGCATCGTCTGTGTGAGTACTTTATACAGGGGGTTGAAAAAGAGTGAGGGGTGTGTGGGCTTGACCTGATGCGAAAAGTAGTTGCACACGAGAACTGAGAGTGTTATGTTGTATGTATGGACCACCCTCTTGCTTCAATTCACCTACTTCACCCCCCATTTTTCACCCCACCCGCACACTTTTATTCTTTTGCACCCTCTTTGCCAATTTTTTTTTCTTGGCAATTCGCAAACTTCTTGACCATTGGCTCACGATCGCTACAGTCTCGCGCACCCGGTTCTCGAACTTTCTATATATATATATGTATATATATATTTTTTTATTGGGGTGAAAGGGGTGGTAGGCGTCATCATGCGTCTTCATGGTGGTGGTGAAAAGCCATAGAGGCACTGTGTTGCGCGAATTAAGCGATTGCGAAGAGGTAAATAGAAGTTCTGGAGAGATAAAAAAAAAGTGCTTCAAGGGGTGGGGAATAAATAGAAATAAAAAAAATCACAGACACACGGATAATAGAAATATTTTTGTGGAGTGTTGATATGTTGCGTGAAATAATTATGATGGTATTTGTGAGAATGACGAAAGATTCAATGAAAGAATGGTTGAAAGGGGAAAAAAAATGGGGGTGGAATGAAATTATTAGCGAATAAATATAATAAATAATTTGATTAGATTTTTGTTGGCAACTGTGTATTTGGCTGTAGGGGAATTGCTCACCGATGGGAGAGTAGTGGTGGAAAATTTTTTGGGGTAATATTTGCGTTAGAATCATCCTGAATGCAGGAGGGGGTGAAGAAAGAGAAGTAGATAATAAAAGAGGAAGGCACACATTTGTGTGTACACGTGTATTGAGTTCTGAGAATGGCTATGGTAGGGTGGTAGAGGGATGAAGAGCGAATTGAAGCGAAAATGGTGCGGGGGCGTGTGCGGTGGTGGTTGTGTGTTACCCCTTTATTAGATTACCAGAAGGAGAATATCGCGCGAGTAACTACCAAACTTTCTGAGAGGGTGGTTACCCTCTAGCTTATTATTTGCTTTGCCCTTTTTTTTTTCTAATAGACTCTGACTAGTTATATATTTGTGAATGGATAGATGTTGAAACAATTGCGCATTGTAACGCCCATTTTGGGGATGGAAAATATATTTATTTGCAAATGTGTAGGTCATTGATTCAGTTCTTTTTTTATGTTGCGAAAACACCCCAATTTGTTTTGGTGTCATCACTGATGTATTGATTTTCATTTTACAAAATATTCAAACGATTGTAATTATGATTTATATTCTATTTTTAATTGTTCAACGACTGTTATCAATACGATAAATATAATTATTTTATTTGATGAGCCTTTTTCGAATGGCGAATTACAATATTATGATTTGCAGGCATTTGACATGTGTTTGATGTTGAATGAAGTGGAATTAAATGAATTATTGCTGAAATTAGTGAAATTAGCATTTGTATTTGTCATTATGAATGTGGAAATTTGAAATATTGAATTTTAATTAATGGAATAAAACAATTTTTGCCATGTGTTGCAGCTGTGTCTATAAAACAGTTTTACGTCAATTTGCGTATTGGGTGTCAATGATGAGTTTATATTCAGGACATTTGTTTGAATAAATAAAGATAAGTTGTGAGATCACAGACGGTCACAATTGTCACGTATTTTGCATGATTGAATATCATGATCGTAATTGGCAATGAACTATTTTTTTAATAATCAATATTAGGACTTGGAATTTTTTATTGGTGAAAAGTATGAACAAATGATTTGACTCAACAGAAGCAAGAAAAAAAATCTACCCCTTATTTTTATGTATATTGTACATGAAATGACAATGCGGGAATATTTTTTTGGATTTATCGGTTAAATCGTCCACATAATTCTTAATAATGTTCAATCAAGGATGTTTTGATAAAAATGAAAGAAAAAAAAATTTGTTTTCATGGTCGACTTGGGAATATACAGTCACTTTTTTTTTCATTTCAAATTTATTCTCCACCAGTATAATGCACTGCAAGAGTTAATGATGGAACAGCTGCGCGTATTTTCGCCACCCTGATCGTGAATCATTCATTTTTAACTTACCCCATCATCTGTAGAGCCATTAAAAAAAAATGAAAAAAAAAAGTGAAACGCATAAATCTTTCCATGAAAAAATTTTTTTTTCTACAAAACCGTTGATACATCCTTGTGCAGGATACTAACTGTCATTGTTCAGTATTTGAGTCATCACTCAACTTTATAGCAAATTCATACATTGCATTCTTTTATAAATAAATCGGAATAAAAAAAAAGTCCTTCGATAAAATGCGATAATATAAAATCAAATATTCGCATTAATGTCAACATTTGTATGCAATTGCCTCGTCATATATTCATACTTCATGGATACATTGTGAATACAGTCATAGCGGTACTGGTATTCGTTTGGAATTGAACAGGAAAAAAAATTGATCATTTCCTCCAGAGAATTATGATGGACAATAATGCAAAACTAAATATTTCTCATTTGATATCACGTACGTACAAGACTATGGAGGTTGTTGCAACAACAATATATCGTATGCCATTGAAATAAGAAAAAAAATTGAAATTCAAACATATCCTGGTCGCATTGTCAATTGAACATGAAAAACAATGAGGAAATATCCAACTTCACCAAAGCAGGCGGAGACAAGATTGACCTATCTCGTTTTTTTTTTACCATAATTTTTTTTTATGACTTCTGATCATCAAAACTCTTCTCACAGACTCTCATTCGATGCGCAATCGCACAAACTACAAATCCAGTTCATAACAATTGGAAAAAAAATATATCAACAATAATAAAACAACCCCAAAAAAAACACAACACCAAAGAAAAAATCGCGTGAATTAAGAACGCCTTTACGCGGTCACAAATTCAACCGGAAGTTGAAAAATCAGTTCATTGATCGCTGGCGCCATCGGTGTCCTTTTACATGGACTAACCAATCTACTCATACATACACACACACTAGTGCACACCCTCATCAACAAACTAACACAAAAATCATCCCTATCTCCATCCAGCCGCATTTTCCTTATATTCTTCTTTCATTCTCCAATCCACACATGCACAAACATTTCTACCGCACATAAACATACATAATTTTTTTTTTTCACGTCATTTCAAGAAGCATTTCTTCATAAATATACTACAAGACACAACTACGTAAGAAATTCGAGACATGAACAGTGCATTGAAAGTGCAACCGAGCGGGTATTGCCTGACATATTGAATCGTCATAAAGCATTCGCGTGCATCAGGCCAAGCTCATTGTCCTGTCATTCACTCATCATCCCCCGCCATGAGCTCGTATGTGTATACACGTATATGTATATACGTCTTCATAATAAATATATATATATATATTTATATGTATTAGGTCTTGACGTTGGCAACGAGGAGGAATAATAGTGAAAAAAAAAGGAAAAGAGAGTTGGATATAAAAAGAAATAAAATAAACCACCCCTAATTCTTCGTAGCTGCGTTTTTCTCTTGCTTTCTTAGTTTCTCTCTTCCACTTCTCTTTACTTCACTGCCACCCCTCTCTGATGATATACTAAAGCCCATCGGATTTGTGATTCGAGATATTTTTATACCGTCGGACTGTTGCGTCTCAAGACGACCACGAGGATTAGCGTACATATGTATATGTTATTTTTTTTTATTTCTATGTGCGTTATGTATATGTGGATTTATATTTGTTGGTGAATATGGTATGGTGAGGAGAGGGTGAGTTTGTTGAAATGTTGTGAGACTTGTATATTATTTTGGTGTATGGGTGGGAATTTATATTTTTTCTTTTTACTTTTAGTGGTCGTTTTTTGGGGTTTTTCCTCTTCGTCATTTTGATTGGAAAGTTTTTCTTTGGTTTAGACTTTTGATTTTGGGTTTGGTTGGGTGATTGTAATTAGGGGTGTTCATTCCTTTGTTTATTCAAAAATTAATATTCAGAACCCCCAAAAAAATTGTTCCACTGATTAATCTTTGACTATATTTTTTTTTCTTCGTTTATTCGTTCGTATTTTGTTGATTTTATTTTTCATTTTGTCGTTTTATGTTGAATTCAATCAAACATGAATCCTATCATTCACTTTCCTCTTATTCGTTCAATCCATTGTCAAAAATATCCATAATAAAATGAAATAGAATATTCTGAGGAAAAAATTAAAATGGGAAATAAAGAGAAAAATAAAAAAGAAAGTGAATAAGGAAATCAATTCCCAAAGTCCAAAGTGAATAGTATAAAAGTCTATCAGACAGTGCAAGAGGGTGGAGGAAGAGTCCACAACAATACAAAACCTTCTCGTGACCCAGAAATTGAAAAATTTCTAAAGAAAAACTCGATGGATTTGTCTTGAAAAACACACGTTTTTACCCCCTTTTATATTCTGTATAGACCCTTCTTCACAATCTTTTCCTTTTTTTTTTCTTACTTTACACTGAATAGATTTTTTCTTTCCCCTTTTTTACATACATATAATTTTTTTTTTCTACATAACATAGCAAACCCTATAATTCGTCCCTACGTGAGACGTTTTATTTATACAAAAATTGAGTGAATATGCAGGATACATCAACCCCATATTCACCCAATCTCCACTTTTTTATTCTATCCATTCCCCACTTTTTTTATATTTTTTCATTTCTCTTTTATTCAAACCCCTCTCGCATTTATGCACGGGGTGATCTTCCAAAAATCACGAAAAAATTTACCTGCAACCCAACGTCATTCTGTGATCAAGCCATTATCTATGTATATACATATATATATACATATATATATCTATAAATACAAATCCTGCTACGATATTGCTCTGACGAATTTTTTCACCTTTTTACCTTTTTTTTTTGCTTTCATTCTCTCCATTTCTCTCTTTTCTTTATTTTTTGGGGTCGAATGAACCCGTTTGTAAAAAAATTCTCAGCATCGGATTTCACCCTGAAATAACGCTTTTTCACACAGTTTTTACGCAGCGACGATAAGAGAGGGGGGGTTCTCCGATCACTTGGGATCTGAATAAAAAAAAAATTGGAAATCTACAATACATTCATGTGTGTATGAACACATAGATGTATATTTATGTATACAGCTTATAAAGCAATGTACGACGAATTTTTTCATTTTCAAGATTAAATTCAACGAACATTCTCATGATTGGGGTGCATTTGCGAGTGTCGATGTAATTTATTTACGTAATTTCTTTATTTATGAAGAAATGGAAGAAAAGAATAATAATAAATTATTGTTTGATGCCATTTTTTATCATGGATCAAATTATTAATTGTGTGTTTTCTTTTCTTTTATTCTTTTGTTTGGCTCTGGGTATTTATTAATCTGTCAGAGTAAATTGATGATTGATTAATTGATTTCATGAGTTCGATGATTAGAGAGACTCAATCCATTTTGGCTCTTGAATTATTGCATGACGAAACTGTGGATAAAATTGGTTCGTAATAAAGACAATCAAATTATTAGTGAAACTATTGGAATTTATTTTTGTGTTCATTCCCATTTTTTTGCAATGGGAAAACAAATAACGATGAGATATTTGTATGTACAATTATAATTACTATGCATTTTATTATTGCGAGTTAAAGAATGATTTTTTCTTTCATCCATTTCATTCTTTATTACTTCAATCTCAATTAAATATCCAAATGATTTCTAGAATAATGAAAAAAAATACATCAAATCATGTTCATTCACTTGTCCAAGAATTTTTTTTTTTCCTATCCAATTCATGATGAAAAATTTAACTGTTTGATTAATCGATAGCCTCCGGACATCTCCTGAGAGTTGAAAGAGTGATGTATAAATGTATGAAAAAGAAGAAAAAAGAGAAAAAAAAGAGTAGCAATGCACGATATTCATCAGAAATGTATATGTGTATATGTATTTGAACAGTTGAAATAGAATTGTGGCGACAAAGGGGGAAAAAAAGTTTGGTTGGATGGGCGGGCGGGGTGGGTAAACCACTTTTGGGGATTGATTGATATCTCGCGAACTCTGAGGGTGGGCTTGATATATACACATATATATATATAACATTAGTCTCCTTCTTCTTCATTCTCTCATTTTTTTTTTCATTCTCATTTTCATTCTCATTCGCTCTTGTATGAAATTAGCAATTCGATTGAAATTCAATGCAACCCCTCTTGCATTTTACCTTCTTGGAGAATTATTCAACCTTAAAGTGAATACATTGGGCGTACTTTTGTGCACAGATTTGAATTGAATTTTAGTGTTTATTTGATTTGACAGATATGATAGATTTGAGTCAGTATTGGATAAATCCTCTAATCATTTGATAAAATTTGTTTATTTGATAGGGAACGTATTAAAGAGATTATTTGAATTTTTCCTAACTTTCCTTGTCGATTTTTTATCTTTGATATGGTTGGAGATAACATAATTCTTGAAGTGACATAAAAGTTTGGCTATTTTATAAAGAATGTTACTAAAAAAATTGAGTTCAAAAATATTTAAAATTGTCAGAGTTATGCAAATTTAAATCTGCATAACAACAAAATGGTGAAAATGGTAATGAAGACGACACTAAACTACAAAAATATTACAATATTTTATTCAAACGAAAATAAATGATTCATTTTCAATGATCTGTAGCTATTCAACTCTTCTTTAGGGCTTGTCCAATCCCTTCACTATCCACATTCATATTTCATTTATTTTTATATATATAATGCGATCATGGGCATCTTTATATTGAGGTTATCGATGTACATGTATTAAACATTTTCAATGTTTGCTTATATAAATACATATAAAAGCAACGATGTTTGATTTTTCATTCGACATATTACTCACAAAAGATAATATTATTGACACTTTATATACATATATACATAAATATATCACAATCGAGAATAGTAAGAATTTTAAATTGAAGGTGTGCCAACGTTGTTATCATTTTACCTGTTCGTTGGCACCAGTAATATTTTTTCAAGACATATTTTCATGTGATAATGTATTTAAAAGAAGAAGAAAATAATAAAATATAATAAAATGAAATATACACCGCATAAAATACAACAATTAAATATTTTCTTTCTATTTATGAGAATAAGATAAATATATTTATTATTTATCTCATTTATTTTTTCATTTATTCTATTCATTCGCACTTCATTCATTTATTTATATTATTTATTTACTTTTAATTACAAGTGTTGCAAAATTAATTATAAAAATATGCAGACGAGATAGGCTCGCATTGCAGAATTGCGTGCAAAGGGAAATGTTCGTAGTGACGAGTAAATATATTTTTATATTGTGTACAATATAGATATATTTTTATATTCTGACGTAATGAGACACGTCACGCTAATTAATTTTGCGTCGCCTGGATCTTTGAAATTAATAGAAATATATTTTTATACATTTATATCTATATTTATTTATAAGCGACAACAATCATTTCCGCCCGGAAATTTTATTTTAATAGCAATAATAAATAATTAAATAATATAAATGAGTGGATAAGAATTAAGTGGAATAATATAAAGGAAAAAACAAATTGAACTTATGCGATATCTTTGAATTGTCAATAAAAAAATTTTCCATTGAAGAGATAAAATTAAAGTTTTTTTTTTTATCTTATTCTTTCAGTGTTTTTTAACTTTTTATGTAGAGAAATTTTATGGATGTATTTATTTAAATGGATAAGAATTTCATCGTGAACATTATTTACATGTTTGATTACGCCAGTTCGTGAGTGATATGCACTGGCGCATTATTTCTCCCCATAACTTCGTGTCGCCCTTCGTACACTGCGCACGCATTCTCACATATGTTGTATATATAGAGTACTTACTACTACATCACGATCTATATAAGCGAAGTGATCACTTTGAGAATGCAGACGTAAACTCACCCAGCGAGCAATCTTGTCGTGAACAAATAAAACAAAATGAAAAATGAAGAGAAATAAAAAGTTGAGTTTAGAAAAAGAACCGTCTCACGGGAAATCGAAGAATCTGTTTGACAGTTATTCTCAGGAATAATGTTTGTGAATAAAATTATTTGAATATTTATTCAAGAAAAATGGATGGCGCATTTTTTCAATTTATTGAAAAATATTTCAATATTCATCTCTTTTTCATTTAACAAATATCATTTGTAACGAATTTAATTCAAAAATTTAAATTTATCCTCAATCTTCATCAAATCCTTCTTTTGTTTATTATAAAAATAGAGGAAAGAATAAAGAAAAAAATAATATTATCAATAAATTTCAGAAAGTTCAAAAAAATAAAAAAAAAATTACTTTAATATCTATTTTCCACAGAATTTCCATCACTTCTCAACTATAAAGTGACAAATTCCAACGTCATATAAGGTCACAAACTCTACACATATTCATCCACGTCATCCAATCGACATTCACACACAAATCCATCTTTACATCCATCCAATTCCACTTCGTCCATACATAAAAGTACATAAAAATCATTCGTCACCGTAACGTACTTCAGGGTGTTAATCTATAATAGTCAAGTCCCCTTTTGCACATTGCAACGCAACATGAATACACCAATACTATAACACAAACTTTCCTCCAATATATGTATATATATATATATATATATATATATATAAATACTCGAGGCAATCGATCGTTGTTGAACGTTCGTCGCGAACGTCTGGAGATGCCAATGACACTGTAACGTCACGAGGTCGACTATATAACTATACATACAAACGAATAAAAGACAGAGAAAGAGTTGAAGAAACAGAATGCGTTCGAACGTGAAGATCTCCAAGCAATGGGAATGCAACTAATATATATAGTTTGTTATAGTGTGAGTGAAACAAAGATAGATAGAAGGAAGGTGGATGAGAGACAAAACGGATGACGACTCGTCGCGTCCTCGGGTCTACCAGTTTTTCTCACTAAGGCCCCCGGGGGCCCGATACTTCCCCTCTCACTTCCTCCCTTCATCCTCACTCATCTCTTTCAATATATAATGCATTACGCATGTGCGACGAGGAAGAAGCGCGCGAAACAAGCCCCGAGCGCATCATCATATTTTTCTGCAGGTTTCAACACACTCTTTTCTATCACTGTCTTGCTCTCACTTCCTTTGCTTGTATTTATATTATTTGTTGTATTTATGTATATATATATATATTTGAGTTGGTTATGTACATATATGCGGATAAAGTGCGCGGCAGAGTGTACGAAGAAACATATTCGGCTTATACAATTGGCGGTTGTGAGAGCCAATCGGGTTATCGGTCGACAATTCTTATATCCCACCCATGACAACGATCAGCGCAAATTCAATGTGCGTACGTGGTTGTATATGATTTTATATTTGTACATATGTGGCGTTATGTATGAATTTTATGTATGGGGATGTGTTTGTGTGTGTTTGAGTTTGTGCGTTTATTTTAAAGATTTTATATTTTTTTGCTGGGTGTTTGTGAGTGAACCGCGGATGAGAGAGGTATTGGGATTGACGAAGAGAGATGAATCAAAGGGTGCCGAGAACGTATATTTTTAAGTATTATAGGATACATTTATTTATTTATGTGTGTGGGTTTGTAAATGTATATATGTATGGATAGGATTTATTATGTATGTGGTTGAAATACGTTGCGTCGTTATTTTCATTGTAAAATGGACGTCGTCAGTTGGTTTGTTTTATTTTCATTTGTTTTTAGGTGGATTTTTTATTTTTTTTTCATTGAAGATTGAATTTATATTTTTATTCGGATTTTTTATAAATATTATGGGTTCTTCGTTATTTTTAATCCAAGGGAAATTTTATCTTTAGTTCTGTTGTCTTACTTTGATTTTGTTAATTGTTTTTATTGCGATTTATAAACAAAAGACTGAGAGAAACTTTAGAAGTTTTCGTGCAGCGAAACAGAAAAAAATTACGAAAAAAGGGAAACAGTAATAACATTTCTTTCTAATCGGAAAATTTTCTCATTTCTTTTTTCTTTATTTTTTTTCCTTTTTTTTCTTATTAAACAGGGATTGGATATTGCGTGTTAGCAAAAATAAATACATTTTCATGCGTGTTTGTATTGGGGTTGAATAAATATATGTCCGAGTGCGATAATGTGAGAGAATAATTTGTGGGAAAATACATGACGTGTGATAAAATATATAGAGCATATTAAAAACCATATTTATAATATATATAATAATGAAATCAAAGAACATATGGCGGTGTATGAAACGTGAGACAAATTAATTAGTCTAAAACGGGCTCTGCAATATAAATATACAATACAAACAATGATTGCGAATGAATAGGCAGAAATGCAGTTTTAAATTGAATATTTACTTTTTATTTCATTATGTTCTTATTTATTTTTTTCTTCACTTCTTTCTCTTTTTCCATTGCGTGATTCTCACAGATATATAAATATAAAAGTCATATCCGCGTTTTCATGTACGTATCTTGTGAGCATAAAATTATGTATTTACATTTTGTTTATATATGTGGATTAATATCACCGTAAAATAATCACCATGACTGATTGCTCGTTATAAGTATTAATAATGATTTTATATTTGCACATATAAAGTGTATGAACATATATTTTTTATTCTTTTTTTTCTTTTTTGTTCCATGTTTAGATTATTATTTCCTTTGTAATATTAATTACACAAAACATGTTTACACAAAGGAGAGGAAGAAATAAAGAAACTGACGTTTCCGTGATACAAATCAAAAAGAAATATTCAAATATGAATATTTCATGAATAAATTGAAGAATAACTAAATGCGATAGATAAAGAATGAGAATTTCTCTCAAGTATTCGAAGTTTTTCAAATGTTTTCCATTAGTTTACAGTTAAATTTTACCGACAAAAAGTTTTAATATTTTTATTGTCACCAATTTGATGAATATTGGAAAAACTACGGAAAAATTTACTGAGCAGTGATTTTTATTTAATTATTAAATACAAAAATCACTACCGAAAATTGCCCCTCTATCACAGACCTGCCCTTTCACAAAATCAAAATGTAAACAAAAATACAGCGAAGAAAAAAAGGAGAAATTAAAAAGACACAAATTGATGAATACAACATTTCATTAAATTCATTGTTCCCCCTTTTTCATTTTGAAATCATCAAAAAATTTTCTCTCCCTCTCACCCTCACGCGCATCAACAAAAGGGGGTGACAAACGATACGCGCGTGCGCAGTTCAACTCTGTCACGGAAACGAAAAAAATTGCGTAACGGTAAACTCCTATAGTGTTATATGTCCTATTGTTATAATAATAAAATGGAGTCCCAGGCAAAAGTTTAAAATGTTTGAGTTGGGGTGGTGCTACATATATATTACACGTGCGCGCGCGCACTAGTCAAGCACCGGAGACAGAGAGAGATGATGAATCCAATGTAGAAGGGAATAGTGCAAAATGTAAAGGATGCCATGGGGGTTGTATGTATATAAGGGTAGGTATACACAGATCTCATCTATAATGTACACGAATTTTTCAGTAGCGTGTGCGCGGCACGAACCCCGCACGCACTCGCTCGTGCATGGATTTATATATATGTATATGTATATATATGTATATAGATATGCATTTTATGGTGTAGTAGCATTGGGACAGGCGCAGATGCTCGGAAACAGGCAAATGTGGTACCAAATGCCGACGACGTGTGTCTCGCCATTGTAATTTTTAAAGTTTTGAAACCCAACCATTTATATACCTCTTTCTCATACGCTCTTTCAACTTTTCTGCATTACTTTACCTTTATTAGACAATAAAAAAAAGGGATAGAATATTTTTTACCCTTTTGTTGAGAGTGGGGTGGTGTAGAAATGAGGGGCGGTGTATCAATATATTTTACTACCAATTGTACGCAGATATTCACTTATTGGTTGGATTTTTTTTTATTGTGGATGGACAAGGCAGATTTATTTTGTTTGTCAATGCGATTCGTGTTTTTTCTTGTTAATTTTTTTATGAAGAATTTTATGGTGGTTTTGGTTTTTTTTTGAGAGCTGGATTATGGATTTGGTTAAATTGGGGTTGAAATTTTTTGACTTTCAGATGATTTCAAGAATTTTTTACAGTTGAGATGTAAAATTTTCTTTTTGTTTGATGATTGGTTTTGAGCATTTTCTTTTTATAAATTCGAATCTTTTCATGAATTCGATTTTGATTTCATAGTTTTATTAAAATATTTGAATCACTTTGACGTGTTAATTTCTCATGGTAATTTTGATTGCTAATTTTGATAATTAGATGATGAATAGGACAAAATTGTCAGAAAATTTGCGATCGAAAATATTCTGATAGCCATTTTATATCAGAACCGCGTATGTAAATTATGAGCCAATAGGATATAAAAGGGTTTGAACTACCCTCTGTTGAACCAACCCTCTTGGCTTTAAAATCGTTTCAAAATGGCGGCGAGTCACATGCAGATTGGCTGGAGAATGTTATGTGGATATGTTAAACCATTGAGAGTTGAGAGTTACCTCGCGCACCGTTGGGCGTTGAGGGTGGTTTCGCGCTTGCGCTCTTTAAAAATGTTCCACCCTTTCTCTTCGCCCATAAACCTCTGTCAATTTCTGAATTAAATATAACCCAAGACAAAAGAATGATCTTAAATATTTTTGCTGTAATAATTTGATGTAATAATTTGATGTTTTTATTTCGGGGAAATCATTAGCGTTTTTATATCGATCGGAAATTCGAGTAAATGCGACTGCTCTTGTGCCACCCATATAGGGGTTGCGCAATCAATAATTACCGACATCACATCACTTGAAGGAAAAGGAAAAAGAAATGCCCAAATAAAGATTCTAATATAAAATAATTCCTGTAGAATATTACCGACTTCCGGTCGGCTTTTAAAATTCGTTCAGTTATGAAACCTTTTATCAAGAATAGAATATGAATAAAATAACCTATCAATCATCTCTGTCCGTGTATGTGCAATCCCCATTGTCATAAATTAATAGCGGTAAATATCAAACATCAGTGGCGGAAGTAGTGTCAATAATTTTATTCCACTCGAATTAATCTATAAAAAAATCCAATTTTAAATCCCCAGAAAAATACACAACAAAAATGAATATCAAATATTTCAGTTCATTTATAAAATTTCGTGTTATTCATTCAAATTTTGACGAGAGAGCATGGAAATGAGAGAGGGGAAGATGTTGAATGAATTTACGAGGTGTTGCAATGATGCGTTTAAAAAAAAATAAAGAGCCCAATATATATAAAAGATGGGGGATGAAGGGGATGAATGAGAAAGTTGGAAGTGCAAGCATATATCTGAAGCAACTCGACTTCTTCTCTCTGTCCTAAACACGATTCAATTTGGCCGGCTACCCTTGGGTCCACCTTCAAAGAAGAATCACCATTGGCAAGAGAGCACCCTCGTCTGCCAGACCAGCGCGTCCCCGGCCACTCCACTATTAATCTTATATCGAACGTTTTATCCGAGCGTCGCGCGCGCTCGCTTCGCTTTTATCCCACCACTTTCACCCCCTCTTCTTCTCCCACTATCTCTCTATTTTTTTTTTTGTTATTTACTTTTTTTTCCTCTTCGCCCAACCCAAAGCAGGAATTTTCAATTTTCCATTCTACTCGGCTTTCCCATCTCCCGTCCGGAGATTACAAAACAAGAAATAACACGAACTCTTTCTCTCGCTCTGGCTCATCTTACGCTTCATTTTATCTTCTATTATTTGTTTCGTTTTACTTCTCGCTTCTTTTTTGCGTAAATGGTATTTTTATCATTTTTTTCATTAAGAAATTGGTTTATTTATTTTTTTGAGTCTTGGAAAAAAAGTTATTGTGCATTTGTACGTTTTTTTTGAAGGGAATAAAATTTGGGAAGAGAAAATTGTGTTAATTTTTGTATTAAGTCCTTTCTAAGCTTTTCTTTTCAACCCCTATCTGATAATATCTTCAATTCGTAGGATGTTTAAATTAATTTTTAACTTTCATTCACGTACAATTGTACATATTTAATTTCTGATTGCTCATGAATTTTTCAAATCCAAATTGAAATTTTCGAAATGCAAAAAAAAAAACACAATTATATTTCTATTTATTGTTGCTATAATTTTCTTTTTCTCCCTTCACCATTCATTCCACCATTTTGAGTGTTTATATACCCTGGTGAGTGTAGATATAAATGTGGGTGGTGAACTCGCATTCTCAGTGGGTTTATCACTGTCCAGATAACAACGATTTACCTACATCGCGATGCTTTCTTATTCTCTTTTGTGTTTTGGGGGCTGGAGTATGTTGGAACATTGAGGGGGTTGATGAACAACCGAATGGGTTTGTCCAACAAGGTTGCTTGTATAGCAAAAAGAATAGAGAGAGCAATAGTATAAAGAAAATAAATACGAGTGAGAGAAGAAAAATTGAAGTTGGCGTTCATCGCACCCAGCCAAATACTCGCCGATGGTAGCCACCTTGCATTCAGGAGTATTTCACTTTAACGGCCCCTCAGGGAATTGGCTGACCCGGCTCACGAAAAAAAAGACCCTTCAACCATTTTCAGCATAATGGACCTCTACATTACTTATTCGCCCTCTCTCACTTATACTCTAACCATTTGGTCATGTATTAACTCGCGTTGTAGCATTCACGCTGTCCATCAACTGCATGGAAATACTAATAGAAATGCGATAAAATTATGTGGAATTGCATGAGAACAATCGACAATTTAAGAAGAGAAATTTGAAGGGAAAATTGGGGAAATGATTGTCATAATTCATTCAGAAATGATTATTCAACTATATTTTTATGAATATTGTTAGATAATTATTTGGTAAGAACTAATTTTTATATTTTCTTACACAATGAGAATGATTGAATAATTTATTTGTTATATTTTTGTTTATTTCTAGATTTAAATCATTTATTTTTTGACTTTAATTATCAATCTAATTCTTCCCATTTTGGTTATTCAATTTTTGAAGTTTTTTGAGAATATATCAAGGAATGAAATGAGCAATCAACTTCAAAACACTTCAAACGATTTAACAAATAAGGAGAAGAGAAAATTAGAAACATTGAAATGAACTTTAGAAAAAGTGAAAAATTGATAAATCAACGTTTGAAAGTTTATGATATAATTGTACGATACAACGCCATTTTTATTCGTGAAATATATAACACAATAGGGGACGAACAAACATAAGGGTGGAGATGCAAGTTGCGACATGCAAACACCAGAGATTAAACGAAACCAGTCCAAGTTTCGTAGATTCTTGTTTCCCTCTTCTCTTCCAGGACATGGCGGAACAAATTTGCGAAGTACACTTTACACACACAAGAAACTTATAGACATATACAGATGAAAATATTGCCTGCGGGTTGTCCTATCTACCCTTATGCCTGCAAAGGAAATCATAAGACTCTCAAAGACTTCTTTTTTCATTTATCAGAATCGTTTTTTTCGCGTCCAACAAATAATAAAGAAGATTTTTCGCTTTAATAAATTACATTTGAATGAACACGTGAAAGTTTTTATTAAATAAATCAAATCTGTATTTCAAAAATTGTCAATTTAAAAATTATTAAAATAAAATTTTGTGGAATATTTAAATATATTAAACCCTAATTTAACTTTTTAAATTAAAAAAATCTGTTGAATGTTATCAATCAATTTCTCTTTTTGTGTTCTCATCTACCGAACTGTTTTTCTTTTCTCTATTCTTTGTATTATTTTTGATATTTCTTATGGCTCTGATGAATATTCTAGAGACTGGGAATATATTTATGTGTATAAAAGGAAAAGAGAGAGGGTGGTCGAGGCCATTTTCACAATATTGATTAGCCGACGCCCTTAGTTAGCGCCAGACACATACATCTGCGCTCTTATACTTTTTCCTTTCCCTTTTTTTCTCCAGATACCATTTTCCCTTCATTTCCTTAACGACTTTCATATATACACAGACAGACACACACACAAACATCCAATATTTTCCTTTCATCCCCCCCGGCATCAGATATATAATTAAAAATTTTTCTTTTCCCTCTATTCCAATCGATATAATTTTTTTTCCTTTCCTCATTCAATTAAATAACTTTATTAATATTGAAAATATGTTTACAAAGATTCATCTGTGGTAATTATTTATCCGATTATTATTTAGTTAAAAATTAATGGTGAGAAAGTGAAGATATTGAAATTAAAATGAAATATTGTGGGATAAGTTTTGCGGTGGGTAAAATTAGTACGCAAAGAATTTTCATATTTAGTGAGCAATTTTCTCAAGTTATGAATTATATATTCGAAGGTATTAATGGACAGTAGAGTTTAAATGTAAACTTTAATACAGCCTCATCTATGCAAGTGCATAAATTCTTTTATTATTTTGATTTTTACTTGCCGTCTTTCATTTACGGTTAAGCCGACCATGAAGCATTACGATACTTGGCGTACAGTAAAATTGATAAATTGAGGCAAGTTTGAGTAGAATACATTGTTGTGTTTTTACTGCGTTACAAACTTGCGCCTTTTGGTTTTCTATTTTTTTCTTTATTGATAATCATATTGAATATCCTTTGTAGGTGGCGAAACGCTATTGTAAATCTAGTGTTTAACATTTTTAATATTCAATTTTTCTCTTGTTGTTGAGAATGTTTTTGTATATGAAATGTCTTAGGAATGTTTCAAAGTATTTTTTAAATGTTTGCAGCAATTTTACGAGGAATGAAAATAAATTCAACTATATTACAAATAAAAATATCATAGATAGACAAATTATTGATTAATATTATTAATAATACATAATAATAAAAACAGGATTGCTAAATAATAAAAAATAAAAACTGTTCCATGAACTAATTAATGTTGAAGTGCATTTTTATTAGAAACTACAAAAAATTCTTGGTAAAACAGGAATATTTTATAAAATTGTATAAATAATAATTAAACACAATAATTATTGATATCTTAAAAATTCCAAATGTGCAATTAACAGTAAAATGTAAATTACTTAGCAAACTATTCAGAGATTTACAGATAAAATTGATTTTCATGAATGTTTGTAGTGTTTACTATCAGTTCGTGGAAATAGTCATAAACATCCATCACTCTCATTTGGAATATATTCTCAATACTTCTCAAATTCTTTCATCCCCTTATATATAGAATGTAATTAGACACTGTGCGCAGTCTGGAGCACTGCAAATATATCTCTACATACATATATAATATATACATATACTAAATTGCGTTGTCGAGGGGTGTGGAGCACAATTCATTGTTCACAGGCAGGGGTAAATTAAAGGAAACGAGGGAAGAAGTTTTTGGGAAAATGCATGATTCAAAGCAGAAACGACTAACATATATAATATATTTTTATATATATGTGTGTATGTGTATGTTCATGAGAAGAATGAGCGATGCTGAGTGAGAGTGGGTGTGGAAGAAGTGGAAAAATAGAGAAAGAAATGGGATATATTAAGAGGGAGAGTTGGTTGCTAATTATGGTACTGTGTATTTTTGGTCCAGGGGAGATGAGAGAGAATGAAAGCCATTTTGTGTATGCGCACATATGCACTATATTTATCTATTTATTTCTGAGTGCGTGGGTGTTATTACATTAAGTGTGTGCTGACTTGAATTCGATTATGTATGTTATAAATTATTGGTAAAGTTATTTTATATTTATATCATTTATTTACTTTTCCTTCTTTTGTTTAATTATCTTGTAATAATAAGAATTTGCTGTTGGGATTGAAAATTAATTTTTGTCTGTATTTTGGGGTTGTGTATCTCATTTTAGTTCGATATTTGAACAGTTTTGTACGAATATTTAAATTGGGTGAAAGTAAAATGAGTTGTTGAATAATTTTTAACATTTTATTGAATGTTGAACTATTTGATGGAGGTAATTTGTGGATTTGAATTGAGAAGTTCGTTGTTTGAATGATATCAACATTTATTACTGTGATTAATTTATTTAGATGAACTGATTATTGTGATAAGGTTGAAATAATACCCAGAAATAGGGGAAACTTCGGAGAATATTTTGATGGTTTTATGTTTGAATAAAAGAAGGGAATTCAATGAGATTGATGTTTTATTTTCGTTTATTTTTTTTTTTCAAGGAAAAATTTGGAGGGGTGATAGTGAAGTCACGTGGCGAACTGAACAACAGCAGCAACAACAACAACATCACCAAAGCAATTTTAAACGTGCGTCGCCAATAAATGCGTGTGCAACAACAACGACAACGACGACGACAACGACAGGTGGTAATGGTGGTGGTGGAAATGGTGGGGCGACGTTACACCCTCACCTGTCACCCCCAATTGCTGCCCCGGTGACCACCCCAGATCACAGAACTGCCGCCACGCTCCAAGCTCGACAGGGAATATCGCCAGGTAATTTATTAATTTCACAGATATAAGTCTCTCTTTTTTTATGCCTCGGAACCGACAATTATTTTACCACTGATATATAATTAATGGGAGAAATTTCGATGCTCATTCTTCATGCGTATTATAATGCTCGATGATGTACAGTTGATGTTTTTGATACACTATGGGAAAAGGGATGAAGCAATTTTGGAAATAGATCGAAAGAATTTGAGGTTTCGAATTTATTGAGTTATTTAATATTTTTATTTCTAAATATTCACGAAAGAAAAGCGAAATAGTTGGACAGGTCACAAAAATATCTCCGTAGAGTATTTTGCATATAATAATTAAAGAGGAACAACAATAAATTGTTGATAGGATTGATAGAAAAAAATTGTGAAGATTTAAATAAAGAATGAAATTGTTTATAAATTGAAATTTGTTCAAGAACAAAATTAAATTGCATTTTATAAAGTGGAGCCTGTGGAATCTTTAAAGAAATTTTTTTATCTTCTCTGCATTGTTGTAAACTTTATAGGAAATTTATTAACAACAACTCGTTCCTCGTAGAACAATTCGAATTGTCACAATTGAAAATATTTCGTCGGATTAAAAAACTAATTTTCATTATTGTCTGAATTATTTCATTCCTTTTTTCCTTGACCATAATTGAGGGGATGATTTTCTGGTAGTGAAAACCATAAGGAATGCGAATGTTTTGGAATTTAAATTCTCACCAACCCCCCTAGACGTATTTCAACGCTATTTCACCCTTAAAATCGCTTTTCATGTCCCTTCAGATTTTTTTTTCCTTCCTTTTTTTTTGTAACACCAACTGAAGCGCGAACAGGCGAAAAAACTCACGAGTGGGGCACTTTTGTATTGAAGTTGAAGAAGGGTGTGCGGTATAAGACGTTTTCTTTTTTTTTCCTTCCTCGTTCTGCTTTTCTTCTTCAAGTGGGGCACTTTAAATAATGCAATAAGCCTGATGTCATTTGTCTGGACAATGGTGCATGTAGCGTCTTCACCCATCACACTCAAATTCCCTCTTTTATATATAGATATAAGTGTGCATTAAATAGAAAACGTTAAATTCACGTTTTACAAAGGGAAACAATTTTATTGACTAAAAATTCTTGTATTAGAAATAAATAATTGCAACATTTGAATCCAAAAGATTTTATCAGTGCAACTTTGAAATGAAAATATCTAAATCATTTTTATATCAACACAAATATCAGTTTTGATTTTTGTGTTTCTTTATTAAATTCTCTTAACCGTCAAAATGAATTAAAAATGACCACTAGATCCGTCGCATAAATATAAACATTGAGAACAAACTGAATAATATAATAAAATTCTTTCTAGCAATAAATCATTGTCATCATAGCATCACTTATTTCAATTAATTCAATCCATTGAAATTCTGAAAAAAAGTTGATAAAAAAAAACACCTCTATACAATTGCTAACAATTTTTTCACTGTGAACAAATAGTGAACACAAAAACGAGAAAAAAATGAAAAAGAAAAATATGAAAAGAATGAAAGTTGTAAGGAAAAATTTATTTAGCCCCTTTTTTTGTTTTTTCTTTCGTGAATATATCGATTTACGTGCGGAAATTCGAATGTTGGAAATTGAAAGAGGCGGAAGGACGAATGGTGAAATAGTAAAAGCAAAAGATAGAGGTTTGCCAGATAGGGGAGAGGGGTAGAAAGAGGAAGAGACAGAATGCGTGATCTATGTGGATACAACGCGCGCGGCTCCTTTTCGTTTGCTTAAATAAACATTGTTTGGACAATGGGAAGTTCGATGATGGAAAGAGAGTGAGTGGATAAGAGCAACAGAGAGAGAATGAAATAATGCGCGAGGGACGCTCTGTTTTTTTGAGTGGAGCAAGCTTCTCTATATACAGTTTGCCGCAAAAGAAGGGAAAGGGAAGAGCAAAAAAAAAGGGAAGAAAGAAGCAGCGACTACTTCGCGGCATGTTTAATGCATCACTCAACATTTCCATGTCAAACATTCGCTTTGACTCACAGAATTTAAAACCGCACCGGTGGACTTTATGCATATATATATATATATTTTTTCTTCTTTTTCTGGACATTCATATGTTGAAGTTGGTGAGAGGAATAATTCTCATCGGTCAATGGGAAAAACTAGCCATCTTTATTTATTATTCTTATATTCAATCATTTTTTTTATTTGGTTGGATGTCGATGAAGAAAGTAAAAATTGTTTTTTTTGTTTGGTTACAATTTTATATAAATTTTTCGATTTATATTTATTTATTTACTGGTTATTTTTTGTACGTTGGGTGGAGAGTTTGTTAAATATAAATTGAAACATTTATTAGGAATTTTTTTGAACGATATTTATTGATAGTTAATGGCTTTTGTGGTAATGTTAATGTTAATTATTAACAAATGCACATTAATTTATTAGTTTTTTTATCAGTTGCAACAGTGTAACGATAAATTTCACTATCTGACTAGAGTTTATATGGATAAATTAACAATAAATGATTTATTAACTACTGATAAATGTTTTTTAGGCAGAAAGTCTTGATCTATCTTTTATGATTGAGATAATTCAATATTAGACGTCAATATCTCTCACAAAAAATTCGAATAAATTATTTTTTTTCCTTCTCTTTAATCCTTTGCATTCATTGACACAATTAAAAATTTATTACATTCAGTTAATTAAAAAAATAAAACAGTAGAGAGTTCAAGTGCATCATTAAAAATTTCACTTCATAAAATATTCGTCAAAATTTATTCAATTCATTTCCTCTCGTACGAATTTCATAATGTCAAAATATCGACATTTATTATCTACCTTAAAAATAAAAAAGGATTTATCTATTGTCAAGGACACTCAGCACCACCGATAACATGAGTGTAGTGGTGTCTTTCAACATGGAAACAGCATTGTAAATATGTGTGTACAAGATGAACGACGAATTTTTGAAAGACACGATGAAAAATAAGCGAGAAAGGAAAAAGAAAAAAAATAATGAAAAGAAAGAAGGAAGGAGACAGAGGGTCAGTTGAAATATGAACACGCGAAGGACGTTCGTGTAGGGCAGCGCGTGCCACATGTATCCCTATATATGTTTAAGATTGCCACTATGTTTAAAGGCCACGCATGGTCACTTCACTGAATCCTTTTATGATCCTTCTTTTCCCTACTTTCTCTCTCTCTTTCTCCCTTACACATTTTTTTTCTACCTTTTTCTCCCTACTAAACACTGGAATCGAGCAACACTATTATATACCTATATACACATACGAAGACACCAAAAAGCCACATCGATATCCACTCAATCGTTTTCTGCATCATTGAAACTCGAACAATAAAAATTGTGGAAAAAAAAGGAATAAATAAAATTGTTTCGTTAAAAAGAAAAATTATTTTTGTCCATTTTTATTTTGTCAGAGACGAGGGGGGGTTGAAATTGGACATAGACATGGGTATAAGTGAAGGAAAAGAGTTATATATGAAGGGTGGTGAGGGGGTGGCGTTTGGTATTGGGATTTGTGAAATATTGGCTACATAGATTTTCACTATTATTGCCGAGTGTAAAACATGGCGACATTTGGCGCTAAATCGATCAGGGGAAAAACTTATACTTATGTACTTTGCAGTATAACACCGGGTGGTGCGCTGAGGAAAATAAATATGTAACACACACCCCTGTGTTTATGTGTGAATGTACATATGCATTTTACTTGGACACACAAAGGAAATTGTAACGTGACAGTTTGAAATTTGATGTATAAAAGAATTTTTTATTGCAATTTAATTTAATTTTCAATTATATTTTTTTTTGTATTATAATAAATATTTCTTTTTTTTTTCTTCTCACAATCGAATTCAATGAAAATGATAATTTTATTTCAATAAAGGAAATTAGTTGTGAAAACATTTAAACATAATGAATTAATAAAAATAAAAGGGGCGACATTTTTAATTTTATTGTGTTGAGGGAAATTGTAAATTTAATTGGAAAATATAAAATGAGAAGTTCATGATTAATATTGAGTTATATTTGTTGCAACAAATGATAAAAGTATGATAACATTATTAGAATATAAACGAAATTTTATTTAAGTTTAATAATATGTGAATGAAGGACTTTATTTACTCTTTTGCTCTGGGTTTTCCCTCTTCTCTTTCGCATCCCTTCCTATATGTTTATTATCATGAGTTCCGATCTCGTGATCCAAATTGAATTCTGATTTACTTCACAATACAATGAAAAAAAGGAAGACAGTAGCAGCATTGCCAGCAGAAGAAAAAAAAAAGGTTTTATATCCCATTCATAATAAAAGTCGCTTGGACATAGTTGAAAATAAATCACAGTTGATGTAATATTTTATAAATGTGAAATACGCATTGATAACTTATTTCTTACCAGGCAAGAAATTTTGTTTAATTTCTAGAAAAAATATTACATTCAATTTATTTATACAAACATAATACGTTTTTTTTTCCTAATCAATTGAACTATTGAATAAAAATTCAATTGGAGCAAATATTTATGAGTAAAATCTTTAGTTGTTCAATAAAATTATTTTATTTATTACAAACGATTTATTTCACTGTTTAATGCAGAAAAATTATTAAACGAAATGAAAGAAGAAGAAAATTTTTTTTATAGCTAAATAATTATTTAATTTTTCCAAATTTTTTACACAATTAATAAAAATCTTCGTATTCTTTTAATTGTCGAAAATATTTATGGTATAATAGTGAAAACATTACGTGAAAATAAGCGATGTAAAAATGTTATTTCTCTTGTTCACGAGTTTTCCCTCGTTTTTATAAATCCCTTTATAATTTTATATATATTCATAATAAATAAATCACCACACGATTAATCGATTACATTGCACATACTATATATAAATATGAAGAGAGAATTGCTCGACTATAAACTCGCTTGTGTTATAACGTTAATTTTTTAAGATCATAATTTCAGATACGGACCAATACCTGATGGCTTGGCGCGCGCATCTTGCACATTTTTTTCTTCTTTTTATTCATTCTTTCTTTTTCCTCTTCATTTCACATTGAAAATGGCGGCTATAGGCAAATTGAGGTGAGATTGGAGGTCAACATTTCTGCCAACCGTTGAAGCATCATCATATATTTATACACACACACATACACTCATACATTTCGCGTCTACACTTAATAATCTACAGGGTGATCACATCTAAAATTAACTCAAAACAGTTTTCTCATTATTAAAATCTTCACATCTCACATTTTCTTCATAACAGAATAATTTTCCATTTCATTCATATCTTTCCTTTAAATAATCCTCCCTCAATTTTTCTCCTCTCTTTCAAATTTATAGAAATAAAACATTTTATAAATTCATTTTAATTTCCTTTTCAAATTTTTTTTTCTTCTTTTCTCTAAACCAAACTGAATTCCAAATTTTTCTCTTGTTATTATGAACAATTGGGAATTATACAACCACCCGGTATAGAGAAAATTCACCATAAGACTTGCGCGTAATACCATGGATGTTATATGTGGTATATTCCGAGCTATAACGTGATTATTATAAAGTCAATACGTTGCTAACTCATCAGCCGACTCCGCCCTCTAACAGCCCTGGTAATATGCACTGGCCAAGAAGTCAGTTACGCCGCGCGCACACTATCACATACATATATATATATGTATATATATATGAACATTTTGCGCGCCACAATTTTTCCATTTTTATTTTTTTCATTATTTTTTCACCTCATGGTTCACTTGAGTTAAAATGTGTATAAGTGGTTGGCCTATCTATATTGGTTGTGTGTACACTTGAATGTATTGGCATTTCTTTTTTTCATGATCACGATCTTCATACACTGATGTGTGGGTGTATGTATATGGATACATGTGTGATGATGTAATGTGAAAAATGATCAATAAAAAATGACTTATAGTTCGCAAGTATCTGTTATGTACTCATGAAACTGACTATTAAAGTCATGAGCTTCAGCAAATTATATTTTTTAACATGTTCAAGGTCTCACGAATTTATTTAGTTATTTATTTATTTATTTATCGGTATTTTTATTGCTATGATCATCATGATTATTAGTGCGCGGTGATATTATATTTTGTGAATGATAAATTATCGAGTGGTTTTGAGGTTTGGTGGGAATGGTTGAAAATTGTTTTTTTGAATTGTAAAATGGTAAAGTTGATTCGAGTTTGAAAGTTTTATTTTTTTTTAATTTATTTGATAGAGAGGAGGGATGAGATATTGAATATCAAATTAGTCTTCTCAAATTTATTCGGTTTAATATCGATTATATTTGGGTTGTTTAATTTATCAGGAACGACTGGAAAAAATTGTTTAAACAAAAATAGACGAAAAGAGAAATTAGAACAAAAATGTAATTTGAAGTATCCAAACAATTTTTATTATTAATTCACATGACAAATTATTCACACTATTGTTCATACAATTCAGACATTTCTTCACAACCACAATAAACAATAATAACAACATGAAATTAGAATAGGAAAAAAAACACCATAAGATTAAATAATTTGTATATAAATCAAATAATCAAATTAAATTTGAATTTTGTTTACAAGTTCATCTATTAAATACACATGAAAGTTATTGTTGCGAATATTTTCCACAGCTGTTGAATGAAAATAAATGTGAGAAAGAGAGACAGGGAAGAGAGAGGGAGATGATGAGTGAGTGAGAAAGCAAGTGTATCGTACACTGGTGGTTTTAGGGTCAGAGGTTAAGCGGCGTGATTGAGTCTTGCTTACAAGGAGCCGCCCTCCGTTGTAGTATTTCTCCTTCACTCTTCATCTCCCCCTCTTTCTCACTCTCTTTGGGAAAAGAAAGCCATAATGCAATTCGAGCTATAATACTTGACTTTAAATTGAAAAGATTGCCCGAGGGATGTAAGGGAGTTTGTGTTGTATAAAGTAAGCAAAAGACGTATAAAGAAAATTGAGAATGTGACAGGGAGGAGAAAGTGCGACAGAATATCTGACATTTTACTCTATCCTTTTTTTTTTCTTCATTACTAGATTGTTTTATTGCAAAATTACACATTGCACATAATTCAGCAATTTTTACATTGATTAGATATTTTTTTTTTTTACTTTTCAATATAATTATTTAAAATTTATGTATTTGATCATTCCATTTTGATTTGTTCTTTTGCTATTTATCTATATTTTTTTTTTTCATATTTATGTTTTTTTCATTGTGGTGTTGAAATAAAAGATAGAGAAAATGTGGAATGTCTTTCTTCATTGCGGTGATGAGCTTGTCACGGTAGTCAGTAGAAGCGTGCAATTAATGTCTTGAGAATATCGTTTATGATGCCATAAAGAGGAATAGCATGCATCGATTAATAGTCTCAACATGCAACAATATTGTATGTGAAATATATGTAGGTGCGTGTGTGCGTTGTCGGAAGTCATGGGGTTCATTTAACTATATGTCTGTATACGTTGAAAATATTGTTTGTTCATTTATTTTATTTGTTTACTTTTTTTATTGGTTGTCTTCATTTTTCTATTCAATTCTTGTTTCATTATTTTGTTTATTTATTTTCACCATTTTTTTATGAACACTAAAGAAGATAATTGCTCTTAACTACTCACAATAATTTGTTTGGAATAAATAAATAGATAGATGAAGAAATGGATGGGAAATTAATATTGAAGAAGATACTTGAGGTCATCACCTGGAAGATTTTTTTAAGTTGGCTCTTTTTTTTTCTCTGGAATAATTCAACAGTAAATATGTGAATGGGAAGTCAAAAGTTGTGCTATTTTTTCAGGAAAATTTCATAATCAATGTCATAATATCAATAATAGTATGAATATAAAAACAATAAGAAAAAAAATTATAAATAAAAATTGTAGATGCACAAAAATTTCACTTCAATATATTTTGCAGCAAAAATTATCAATTCATGTCCCTATTTTTTTAAATTGTTAACTAAATAATTTAAATATTATTAATTATGTTTCACTTTTTCGTAATTTCTGGAATAATAAATGAATTCATAATGAAGTAAGAAAATAAATGGGACTAATATCACAGGTTGTGGTAAAATTTAGAAATAAAAATGAGAAAGTGAAAGAGAAAATTGGAGATGAGTAAAGGTGAGAGAAGATAAATCAGATATATATAAATATATATATATATGCATAAGAGAGCAGCTGGTTCTCGTGGAAATTGCCTTTATGTACGTCCCATTGTCCATTGACTGCGGTGTGGCCGCATATTATTTTGGAAAATCATCATTGGGCCCCTTTTAAGTCTGCTAATTTTGGGCGCTCTCATCTCTTTAAATTACTACCTACTTCTTGCTGACTCTTGTACATATAATAAGCCATTAGGCTTCATATACATATATACACATAGGTACACAGTATATACAGGTAATAATATAACTGGGAAAGAGAAAAGGAAATGAGCATATGGAGTGCGTTAAATTTATTTCAAGAATTTTTCTCTGTATTAAATAGTGAAAATTGGAAAAAGATATTTATGTCACAGGAAATGAAAATTATAATAATTTACTGTAAATAGAATAGATATGAAAAACAATTTCAATTTAAATAACAGATTGTAAGACGAATTTATATTCATTGATATTGAAATTAATATAGCTAAAGAACAAATCGTTTGGTAATGAAAAATATTTGATATAAAAATCAATGAAGGATTAATTATTTTAATTCGAGTATTTTATTTTTCTATTGTTAGTTTTATTTTTTCATTTCGTTTTCTGTCTGGTGACAGTGAAAAATCATTTATCCTGTAAACATTTATCAGTAGGAATTTTTATTGTGTCAAAATTTCTATTTCTCAAAATTGTTTACTTTAATTTACCTAAACGAATAATTTGAGATTGAATTTATTAACAGCCCCATATCAACGAATAACATAAAAATTCTTTTATATAAATGCAAAAATTTTAGCTAAAATGACAAAAGAATAGAAAAAAAAAAAGGAAAAAGGAATGTTTGAGCACGCTTTAGAACGTGGTCGAGATTGTAATGAGAGTATTAAGATCAAGGTATATAAACTACTTGTATGCAGCGACAGTGCACTGTGTGAGTTCTTACTGTATTAGCCCATCAAGGGTCCGCCTTGGTGCCTGCAGTCACCGTTGCCCCATGACATTAGCATGTTACTCGAATGCCGCGCGTTTGGAATTGTCGAGAAATGGAAAAAGAAAAAATGAAGAAGCAGATGAAGAAATGAATGAGAAATAGTAAAATAAAATTCTTGACCCAGCTCGTCTCAGGTAGTCTCATTCCAACAACTCATTACAACTACTTTTGTATGAATAATATATTCCAATTCACACTGCACTCCTGTAAATCATGTGAAACATTAAAAATTAAATAGCAGAAAAAATGCAATAAGAAACAAAAATAAATAGAAGAAAAAATGACAGTAAAACCAAATTATTCAACATTAATCAAATATTTAACACTTGAAAATTTAATTTCCCCTTGTAAATTTTGATTCGATATTTGAATTATATTATTTAAAATTGCTATAACGAATATGATTGAAAAATTTTCATTAACGTGAATTAGTTGTTAATAATAGTGACATTATGACAATAAAAATAGTGACAAACTTTCTCTGATCTCAAGTCCTACCGATATATAAACTGAATTATTTTTGTGATTTACTATAAAATTAGTAATCAACATCTGACATTAATTCATCATCAATCATTAAACTTTCATGAAATATAATAGCAGTTAAACAACTTCACCCAATTAATCATTGTATATTAATAATCGTCAATTGTAATTTGATTGAAAAGTATGAAGGATATGATTGGGGGAAAATTGAACAGTGACATTATGTCATGTAGTTGAGGCACATGATGAAGCTAAAAGTGTGCCATGTGCATCATTGACAACACGACCTTGTGACCTTCGACTTGACCTCTGTACACAGAATAGTGGCACACGACTCTTTTGCCAAAGTAATAATCATCCACATATATATCTGTCTGTATATAAAAATATGAATATGTGAATACGTCGACGTGAATGTGTAGAGTGGACAATAACGCACCCCCTAACAAATCTCGCTTGACCCCTCGGTTTTCCTACCATTGTTTGATACAATGCATTCACTCGCCCTGCATTTGGAAAATATACTCTGCTATGTATCAATATGTATAGTATGTGTAATGTGTATATACATTATACACAAAAGACCAAATTTTGATAAATTTTCATCCGCCCATAGAAGCTCTTACGACACTCAAAATGTTTCAATGTTTAATTATTTATTGGAAGGAAAAAAATTATTTGGGAAATATGAAGATAAATATTTAATTGTTTTTTGCAATAGATTGATGAGGATATTATTAATTATTGTAAATTAATTTCATATTATGATGCTCTATATTGCATTGAAGTCAATTGTAATGTGAATATGTTGGTGGAATTAATTGTGGAATTAATTGTGTTACTTATTTTCTTCGTTAGCTTACAATTGAATCAATTTATTTTTCCACACTTATTATATTGGTTTGTAATTATTTGTGAAATTTTCCTGCTTTTTATGTAACTTTGTCTATTGATTTCATTAAAACTGAGTTGAACAATTTTTGTTTACCTTCAATTGTTGATTCTTTTTTTTCGCAACATGAACAAGACAATTCTGGTTGAGTTATGCATTGGGAAATTTAGTTTGACTTTGTTGATTCGATAAAGTTTTTAATTTGATGTCATAACGATTATTAATTAGTATAATGAATAATTATTCTGTGTATTATTTAAAAAATATAGGAAATGACAATAAAATTTTATTTTCATATTATATAAACGCGACTGTATAAACTGACTGATTAATATCGTCATAATTAATCAGAAAGTTTTAACATAAAAGTCTAATTATTAATTCACAATGTGATAATTATGTGGAGTTAGACAAGAATTCAAACTCAATAATATTCAAGTGTGAATGATTATATAAAAAAGAAGTTTCGAGTGTTATTATATAAACATAACTGTTGATGATAAAATGCAACAGATTAATTTAAAAGTTTTTTCGATTATTCTTTTTGTAAAATCATTTTATTCAACAACAAATTCTTATTCTACATTCAATGATTCAAACTAACTTATAGCACTAAATAAAATTGTGGAATAAACTGCGAGAGTACACTACAAAGTGATCTATAGTTAAAATAAAAGAAGAATGAAAATTAATACATTCACATAAATTTCCCACAGAGAATTGAAACGCAATACTACAAATTTGAGTCGCGTGGCGAACTTTTATAAATGCAATTTGAAAGCGAAACGTTATATACGATCATCTCGTCCGGAAATTTGTCCAATAGTTTTCTTCCCCCTTGTCCACTCACAGCACAACTGTGAAATAGAACGCACAATTAAGCCAATAATTCACTGCACATACGCGACTTTATGTACAAGAGCACGCGCGTGCTCTCAAACACATTTACACATTTTACATATATAATACATTTATATAAATGTGTAGCGGAAAAGCGGAACGTAAAATCCACGCTCCACATTTTCCACGAGAGCTCAAACACATCACAATGTATATATGTATATTTATTTAGTTGTGCGTAGGTTAACAATAATGGCCACTGACCATCGGCCATCTCTGAATATATTTTCCACCCTATCCCTTCTATACATTCGATGATTCAATTCGACAATGGACCATTCTGTGATGGACAATGCTCCGGTCAAATGCAAGAGAAAATTATAGTCAGAGAGTAAGAGAGAGGATTTTTAGTCGCATAATGGCAAGAGTGAAAAGGAAAATGTGGCCGGCTGACCCCAAACCCCTGAAGCGTGGGTGTGTGCGCCTCCTGACTACTTACGTGTGTGCATCAATGCAGCTTCAATATAATGCTGAAGAAAATAAATGAGATAAAGGAGGCGGTAGAGTAGGGAAAAAAAAAGTATTCTGTGCGTGCACGAACGCGTTGGAGAATGAAATGCAATTTTTTGCGGTTCATTTAAATGTTTGAATTTTATTTAGTTATTTTCTCTTGGTTTGAGGTACTATTTGAAATAAGGGAAATTTTTATTCAGAGGTGGATGATTTTTTTTTTTTCTGTAATAATAAATAGTTCATAGTAAATGTTCAGTTTACTGTTTGATTATTCTTAGACAATTTCACTGAATATAAACGCGAAAATAAATTAAGTCTGAATAATTTTACGAATAAAAAATATTCCAATTCAATTTTACTTCTCAATAAAATGTTCTTCGCCATCTTTTTTCTTAGTATAAAACACATCAACAACTGATATAAACATTGGTGACAATAATAAAAAATATCTTTTAAGAAGCTTACAAACGTCATTGCCATTTTGAATTTCCATTAATTAATTACCACGAAGAATTATCCTGTGATATTTATTCGAAGCGTGAATATTCTTCCGGATCAAACATAATGTAGCACAGTAACATACTGTATCGAAAGGTTGCCGGGTGCAGGGATAAGAGGTAGAAGCGAGTGAAAGAGATGAAAAGTGTGCGCGTGCCACAGTTTCCCTGTTTCAACAATTCACCCTCTCTGAAATCGTCATCATCAATGGCCCCTTCCGATTCTTTACCCTCTTTATAACGTTCTCAATGAGGGTTCGACGGACTTTACATGAGCGCATTTAAATTGTTGGAAATACTGCGTGGCGTGCAACAACAAAAAAAAAAAAAAAACAGAAAAAAGAATTCTGCAAAAAGAACGAAAATTTCTCTAAATAATATTCATTTACTCTTTATTCTACATTGCATTTTTTTATTTTATTCCTTTTCGGTTACAAGTTATAAACATTCGCGTGATGTACATGAATATACACTCGATATAATTGCTGTGTAATTAATATCGATTGTGGTAATTGTATATATACGTTGTGCATGTAATAAATTGAGAAAAAAACAAAGTGGTGAAAGAAAAAAATGTTAAAAGAAATTAGAAAGAAAGGAAGAAATAAAAGTTGAATCATTGAGAATGGTATTCAAGTGTGTGTTAGTGATGGTGGGAACGAACGTTTTGGCGTCTCATTCAATTGTTGAATGATATATCATTGTCAGTATTAGTTGAATTAACAGCAGACCACGTGATGAGGGCACTGGCAATAATTAAACCAATTGATTAATTAACTGAATTAAATTAATTTTTTTATCTGCACATCGATCTGGATATTAAATAATTGAGTGTATTAAAATGTAGTAATTGATATAGATAAAATGTGTATGAATATAATATAAAATTTACTATCAATTGAACAATTAGCAATAACAATTTATCCACTAAAACAACAATTCTATTTTATTATTTCTCTCATTCCGTATTACTCGTGAGATTCTTCTTTTTTCCCTTCATTCTATCCTGATGTTGACATTAATATTTTATACTTTCTTATTTTTCTATCATTCTCAAATTACAATTGAACATAAAAAAAAACTATTTTAGCGTTAATCACAATACGATTTTTTTCACTACAAATTTAATTCAGCCATTTTCCAAAAAGATGAAGACAATAAAAGTTTCTCAATGTTTGTAACCAAAGTATCAAATCGTATCTCAACTATTGGGGAACACAAATCCCCAACAAATGCAAAATTTATTGCAGAATAAACAAAATTTAAACATCATGGGAAAGTCCCATAGATTTCATTTTAATTCTAGTTCATCGAAATATAAATGTATGGACAATGTAAATATTTAACGCCCATATAAACAAAAGAATAGAATAGAAATCATTACAATCCATCATTGCCAAATGTACATTAGAAGTGATCATGAAATTTATAAGTTGTGTAAAATCAATTGTGAATTAATAGCAAATGCAGTTAAGGAATGCAACTCTCGAATTAAATATGATAAATGCACATCCTTTTGTCTTCACTAAGCAACATTCTATGTGTATATAAATATGTGTGTGTATGCATGTATGTATGAGATATAGATGGATATCTGAATGTGTACAGATAGATATTGGGGAAAAAGAAACGTTTCTATAATTCAGTAGGCAGAATACGGTTATATATACTTAGGAGTGAAACGTGGCGGGTGCGGGTGAGGATCAGGGGCGGATAATGTATGTACCCTCGTGGTGAGAAAGAGTGCTAGGGAGTGGGATGAGTGGTGAGAGTGAGTGAAATAAATGCGCGGGGGTGGACGAAATACTGTTAGAGGAAGTAAGAGAACGATATAGACCCCAGAACATCTGAGAAGAGGGGCAGTGTGCTGACCATCGCGAACGGACAGCTCTTTTGGCTCAGCAGTAGAGAAGTTGCCCCCGACTGGCGAACTTCAACAGAAATTTTGTGAAATACACGAAAAAACAATTGCAAAAATTATTTAATAAATGAATAAATGAAATGTGTGAATAAATTGCGAGGGAAAAATTTATTAATTGGAGCTTAACATCTTTGATATTTTTATTTTCTGTAATTTTTTAATTTGTATTATTTTATATTATTTTCTGGATGTTTAATGAGTGAAATTAATTTTTCGTGTTGTGAATTGAAGTTGGATGGTAATTAATTTATAAAAATTGAGAGATATGGGACAATAAATAAAAATGAAATTTATAATTTTTCAATTATTTTGTGTTGGAAGTTTTTGAGAGAACCAAAAAATTGTGAAAGGATTTTTAAACTGAAATTATTGATGTTTTGGTTTTGATTTTATTTATTGATATTGTGGAATTTGTGATAATAATTTGGAATGGTTGTTGGAATTTGTCATTTTCGAGTGAAAAAAAAAATGCACGCTGATGCAAAACTCAAATTTCGTATACGTAAGTTAATTGTTACTAATTTTTAGTAGTAATTTATATGAATAGATCAATTATTAATTGATAACAGTGTTTATGTTTCAATTTTCTCATTCAACAAATTTCCCAGTGAATAATGCACCAGCATATTCTCCTCGTGTCACAATTTATTAAATATATGTATTTATATATTTCTTCCCGCATGGTGCAACATGTCGTGTAACCTTGAATATTAGATAGTATTTATATTGTTAATGAACATGTGAAAAAGAAAAAAAATTCCTGGAAATATTTTAAACCGAAATTGAAACACAAAAAGAAAATTATTCCATACAAATTGTTTGAATAAATTTTTTCCCATTTATTTTTGACTGAATTTAACTCTATGCCCGTATAAAATTTGACGGTTTTTCTTTTCCTGAGGGGTTAGCGTAGGACGCGCCAATTCCCCGTACATTTCAACCCCCATACGACGCTTATATACATAGAGATTCATGCACATAGATACATTATAAATATCCCTGTCAATCTCCCCAATGATATTTCAAGCAAAGATCATTCACCATTTGATCTGCATTCCCATTGGCCCACATGATAATTCATCAGTACAGGGGTTAAAATACGAATAAAATGACATCATACTCCATTTTCACCCTTATGCAAAATAGAATTGCTGATAAAAATTAACAGAATAAAATATTTCCCATAGAAAATAAAATTGACAAAATATTGTAAAATTTTACAATTTGTTATTTATTCCTTGACATATTTTTACCTTTGTCCTTTTTTGCTTGAAGAATAAATTTTGTTGTGCAGTGATTGGTGCGGTTTTAAAGTCTCAAATCCAACCCCTACGCAATTCTGATTACAGAGCCAACCTCCGCGTCGAATCACATTTGCGATAGTATATATGCGTAGTGTAAAACAGAATGGGGTGAGATTTTAAGTCGCCATTTTTGATTTTAAACTCCACTCGCTATAAATTTAAAGTCTCTTGGGTTATTTTCCCCTCGTTCATCTTTTCTCTTACAATGTTTTTTTTTTCTTTTCTTCTTCATATGTAGCAAGGGGTTGTGCACACATATTTTACAATACAACCCTCACTCAATAGTTACACTTTTGATTACATCAAGTGGGTTTATCCTGCCACTCATCATCGATTAATTATCAAACTTAAAAGAAATTAATCTCAATATTTTTCTCAATTATTTCAATCGAGAAAAAAATAAAATTCTCTTATTTTATTTATAATTCTCTGACGTAACTATTGACGATTGAATATACAAATTTATTTACAAATAATTGACACATTCGATTCGGTTTTATTAAATTTAATCGAAATATATATCAATGCATCCTTATTTTATCATTATTATTTTATCCAAGCACTTGAAGTGTTTCTGGGTTAAGCTAATAAGTGAAAATAGTTTAAGCGGATTATTAAAATGTTTCTTATATATAGAGATAGGTTATGGAGGTGTATTATTCTTGCCTTGATGCCCTTATCGATTGGTTATAGAAGGCCAATGTGTAATTTAGCTTTCAAAAAGAAAAAAAAAAAAACACGAATTAATTATATTAATCCTTTCATTGGCAACTTTGACAAGTTTTTGTTTTACATCGAACAAGCAACAAATTCTAACCGTTCTGGTTCATTTTTCTCTACAGACTCTCCAAAGAATATTTGTGATATTAATTACAGCAATGTTTCAATAAATCCTAATTCGATATGTAGAAATTTTTTATACTGTCAAGTAACTCTAAATGTGTGACGTTTCGATGTATGACAATTCATTTACATGATTTCCTCATAAAAATGTCAGTGTTTCTCCTTTGACTCCATTCGAATTAATATGCAAGAAAAATTCGTATATAGTCCTCTCCTAATCAATTCAATTATAAAAATAAACAAGTCCAAAAATCCAACCAAAACGCAACAATCAATTCACAAAAAACGCAACTTCGTATTAATATCACTGAAAAAAAACTTCTCATTCACTCCATCTTCCCCTTACATTTCTAATTATTCACCGCTTCACCAACACATCCACAATTTTTCTTAAATTTTGCCCTTATTCCCTCACATTCAAGAAAAAAAAAACGAACATAAAAAAAATCAGGCCCAATATTCAACGCGTAGGGTTTTAACTTTACAGTCAACGTAAACATAATCGTGTACGTATAAACGTGTTTATACACGTCAGATTGGTCGGGGGTTTAAATTCATATCCTCTCTCTTTACCCACACACATACACACATATATTCCAACATATGTTTCTATATATATACATATATATATAGCAATGGAGGCTCGTGGCAATCTTGGGAGGGCGTTCTTATCAGAGATTGTTATCGTACGATCTGGCCGCGTTGAACGCGCGGGTTTGGTCACGATCGCGCGGGCCTCCGTAAGACCGCGCCTGGGCCCTATATGGACGCGCGCACTTGGGACCTATTGCCCTCTTCTATACACACATGTATACTCACATGTATACTCACACATATATACGCCCGTTACCGCATAGTGGGACCGCGCGACCCCGGCGGCTTAATTAAGCGTTATGAGTTGCAGAGGCCTCGTTAACCAGGTAACTCTCATTCCAACATTGACGTTAGTTGCTTATGTATATAAATATATGTACGTTATAATCGTGAAAATTTGCGATCTCTATTAAGCCCGAGATAATAATGAGATATATAGATTGCTCTTGGTGTATATATAACATTGGTAGGATTTATATATCGTCGTATAATTTATAAAGTTTAAAAAATTGAAGCATTGCAGTGAATATTTCATTAATATTTATGGATATTTTCAATTTAGTATAATTGACGATTTATTTTGAACTTTTATTTAATGTGAGGTTAGTTTTTAAATTATTGAGATTATTTTATAGTTTATAGGGAGAGTTGGTAGATGATCTTGCGTTAGGAAGAAATGAAAATTTGGAATTTCATTTAGAAAATTTCGTTTATTAAGGAATGATGAAGATTGATAAACAAAAATTTGTTAATAAAAACACTTTTATCATGTCATAAATAATATCAACAAGATCTCCATCCTTCTACCAATCACAAAATAATTGTTACATCCATTTAAATTTAATTCAATAATGAGATTCAATTAATTATTATCGATTATAATCAACTCATATTTCATTATTATCATAAATAAAATGATGTAAAAAAGAAAAATTCTCGATAAAATAATCCTTCAACATTTCTCATAATTTATTTATTCGACATAAATAAATTTCCCAACATACCACAATTAACATTTGCAAATAACCAAATTATTTTCTTGCATCAGTTTATTGAATATCCACAAGAATATCAAGAAAATAATATTCCATCTCTTTATTATCGAATTCCATCCCTTCTCCGCTGCCAACTACACAACATCATCACACAAATATAATCAATTACGTCGTGCAATAGCTCCTGAGTGCTCTCAACAAATATTTTTCTTACTGAAAACAAATCTATAACAATTATTATTAATATTATATATTGTTTCGAAGAATTGTTTTATTATCACATTTTATTTTATCGAGACTTGAGAGTTATAGTACAACTAATTGCCGACTCATATGCTCCTATGTATATACATGAATACATATATATATATATATATATATATATAATACACGTGTGTACATCTAAGGGTGAATTGATGCTGAGGGCTTCTATGGATGCCTATCTATTTCTATTTTTCCTCCAGTCATTTGCGACACAAACCAACTGGCCTTCTACATTCTGCCACAACCACTCACATTCGATATAATATATCGTCTAGATTAATCCAACGTTCTCTCACACCCACCGAAAAACCCACCCCTCATTGTTTTCCACTTCTCGACTATACACCCAAAGACTTACTGTTCTTTTTCTAATTCCAATCGCGCAGAGTTCGTCTTTCATTTTACTTCTTCTATTCCACTTATTCACTTTCTCTCTTTTTCATCTCTTACACTTATTCCATCTTCACCATCTATATACCATCATCATCATTAACCACCCACCCCCTGCTTAGTTATAACTTAATTACAACACAAGTGTGTACAGAAGCGTATGAGCAATGAGAGAAACACTATTAGGATATATATTAGATTTTTCTTATTCGAAAGTTCGTTTATTTATTTAATTATTTTTTTCTGTTTGGCGAAAGGAAAATTGTCTTGAGATTCAATATTTTCTTTCTATCTTCTTTCACTTAAATGAGTTTATTTCATTCTTGTGGCAACAGCTTGAGTTACTTAATGAAATAAAATTATAGTTAATTTTTATTTCATTTTCTTTTCTTCATTTATTTTCCTTTTTCTATTTTATTTCAGTTGATTTTTATGACTTTTTTTTTCTGTATTTCTTTAGAAATTAAGTTGGGGGATGATGGAATATTCCTGCAGGTTATTGAAGGGTCTCAATGAGAAAAGTTTGACAATGTGGAATTGTAGAATATTTTATTTATGTATATGAAAGACGATGATATTCACAAAGTTAATTGCCGACAAACTTCTCTAATTACCACGTAATTATGACCAAGTAGCAACAACTGCATCAGGATCTATCTTGCACATCAAGTTTAATTGTTAAGACTTGTAATAATATATATATATATATATATAAATATACATATATATAGTCTTGACTGTAAATATATCAAGTGCATCGGGTGTTGTAGCGTCTATTGTGCCAATTAAGGCGAATTTCTGTTATTATTTTTTAATGACGCCGCACGCCCCGCATTTGCATTATTCATAAATATTCCATCGTGTTGTATATGTAGATATATAAACGTATATATATATTTTACATGTGTATTAAATATATTCGCATAATTCATAAAGCTTTAATCAAAGATCTTTTATGATAAGAAAATGAAAGAAGAAACATGAAAAAGTTTAATCACCACGAATTGATTTGTTTTTTAAATGATAATGAAAAATTTTAATTGATTTATTAAGTTTGATAGTTTTTGTTTTTTTGTTTTGTGATTGTTTTTATTGTTATTTAAGGGGTGGTTAACTATTTATTTTCCTTTATTTATAATGAGATATAATTGAGATGGTGTAATTTTTTTATTGGCTTTTATTTTCTGGGTAATAATGCTAATGGTTCATTGTTGCTTTCACTGGACACATTATTTTATGGGATGTATATGTTCATATGGATTTATTTATTTATTTTTATGGGTTGTCTGTAGAATTTCACGTTTGTTGGCTTTGCAATAAAAATTGCAAGATATAACACAGCACACTTGAAAAATTACTGACAATTTAATTCTGAATGAAATATATAATGTTCGCATGAAAAAATTTTTTATAAATTTATTTGAGTGTTTTTGGCGCGAGACAAAGTTATAAAATCATCCACCATAAATTTTCTCTATGGACAGTTTAATGTAACAATTAACTTAATAGTTTTTTCATAGAACAATTTTTCTTCAATTTTTCTCTTTTGCTCTTTTTATTTTTGTTATATCATGAGAAAAGAACGATTAATTACTTCACAGTTGATGAACTTTCTAATATTTTATTTTCCTTCCTTCAATAATTTAATTGTAAATCGAAACAAAAAAGATTGTGTCAAATATTTATTATTTATTTGTGAAAATTGTCACGTTTACATAAATTATATTCGTTCATCAATTTTAAACATTTTGGATGATAAAAATAAAAATCTGCCATTCAATTGGGGGTGTTTATTAATGATTATGATAAAGCATTGGAGATATTGCATAGGGTGAAAATATTGCAATGATGATAAGTGAGGTACAGTAAAAAAATGAAGAAAAGGGAACTATAAAAAAAGAATGAGAAGTGATAATATAAAAAGGGGTATTGTATGTCGTACAACCCCACGCACCGTACACGATTGGCACGCGCGACACACCCTAACCCTTCTACTGATACATGAAAATATATAATATATATCTATATAGTTATATAAATATGTCGTCTATAGTAGGGATATAAATCTCATCAATTTCATATAATTTTTCACGTATTTTTACTTGACGAATTATTCCATCACTATTTTTTTCCCTCCTTTTTTGTTTTCTAATGTGTTACACCACCCTGTATGTAAGTGATATATATATATATATACGTCTAGGATGTTTCAGTGCCTTTTTCTCTTTCTCTCTCCGTAGGCCATCTGTGAATGGGCGTGGATCGAATCCACCCCATCGTAGTGGTACGCATTGGACAGCAATTATTTCGGAATCCATCAGGTTTCTTTTTTTATTCGTTTCCCTTTTTTATTTTTTTTTTTCATTTGGAGGATTAGCAACGTTTGAGAGCGATTAACAGGACGATAATGATGGATCGATTTGTACTCTTGTCACACCCTCGGTATTGATTTATTTTTAATAGAAAACGACTGACATGATTGGTAAATGAAAATTATAAATGATAATTATTTTAGGGTATTTGTGTTTCGGTATCACAAAAAACATTTTCTTAGAGAGTTTATTCAGGATATTATTGAATTATTATATGAGCTAGTTATTGGTTTTTTTAATTGATTGTAAAATATTTTTTGTTATTGTGGAAGATTTATATGAAGAATAGAGAGATGTGTTTCAGTCATTTTCACTTGGATTATTTTCAGGAAGTTTTTTAATTATAACTAGAAAACCATTGGATATACGTAAAAATAACATGAGGACTTTCTTTTTCGTTAAAGGATTTTGCATAAGAAAAATATATAGGGCAGTCAATCTGACTGACAAATCCAGAGTTATATAATTTCAAAGTTACATGACAAACAATCACAAATTCATCAAAAAAATTGCAGTCTGAAATTGACGATCAATTTATTTTACCAGAATTTACATAAAATTACTTGATATACATAAAAAGACACTGAGAATCATGAAAATTCTTATAATTTACTAGAACCATTCTCCTTCCTTTTACATAAACAATGCGCAAATCATACAATGTCTATCAATTGACGAATATTATTCTTCCAATAATAAAAATGTTTATTTTCTAAAAGCGATACAAATATGAAATATTATTCGTATGATTTATTTTTCCTTTTACATTCTCACAGTTAATATTCAGATGCAACGAAGCGAATGAATGTCCCCATGGAGGTAGCATTACATTGAAGTCCGAATGGTGAAACGTGGTTAAAATAATATTTCTGAGTTCAATTCAGAATGCGTATATGCGGTCTTGGGAGCTTTTTAAAAATTGATGCACCAATGTTGTGTGCGATATCACATATATACATACATATATTCGCATACTCTCCCACCCTCGTAACCACATTCACGCAAACCAGATTCAAAGCCCAACACATTCCGTATTCATAGCAATCGTGAGCAAGAAGAAAAATGAATAAAACGAAGGAAGGAAAGAAAAAAAGATGTAGAAACACCGAATTCAACCCCCTCGTTTATGCATAGAGTTCACATATACATGCATCGATATACGTATTTATATGTATGATTACATACTGAGTTATTCGCTGGACACGAGAACAAATTTTTTTTTTCACTACAGTGGACATTGTTATATATTCATACACAATGTGTGTTTATGTTTGTTGTACATGTGAAAACCACAACAAGGCAAACCGGCAAAAATGTCATGATTAATAATTGAGTGATTTTATCTCATGTATTTTTTTTATTATTGTTACCCTGTTTTCTCCACATTTTAAAATATTCAATTTGAATATTTATTTATACTCAAAATGATTTGTTGGTTATAAATAAAATGTATTTGTTGGAGATTTCTTTTTAAATGTTGGTAATTTATGGTATTTTGTGAATATTAACAGACATATAAGTTGTCATGAATATATTTTCTTGTTTATTTTTAATAGACAGTTTATTTAAAGGGGAATAGAGATTTATTGATATTTAAGGAGCCTTGTTAAGAAGGAATTTGTTGTAACGGTTGATTTATGTGTCAGTGTTGTTACGTCCCAGTTGCATTTAAGAGCTCAGACAAGACGTGATAGTTTGTTGTATTTGGCCTATAATATTAATTATTTTGAAACAATTTTCAATAAACATAAATTCATTATCATTATTATCAACTGTGAAAATTAAAAACCTTTAATTCTAATACCTCATTGTGGTTAATATTAATTGATTAACAACAATTAGTGGATGCTTTACTACTGAAGAATATTTTACAGATCAAAAGTTTTCGTTTGTCTTTTATATTTGCAATAAATATTAAGCAGACAAATAATTAAATACAAACATTTATTTATTTGATATTGAATATTGATCAATTTTTAAATTAATAAATAAATTGTTCCCTCAGTAATTTGAAGAATAATAAAAATAAGTCATTAATAAAATTCAACAATTTTGAATTTACAATTACAATTGATAAAAAATTTGTATTTATTTCAACCGATTCTTCTATAAAATTGTTTATTTGTTTTTTCTTTTTTTATTTATTAGAAATGGCAAAATAATGTACTGACCTTTATGAATACAAAATGAGAAATAGTTGAATTGATTTTGCTTATAATATCTACGTAATTCAACACGCAATTCAGAACTTGTGGTTTGATTTGTCAGTTGCTAATCAAATTTTCGATGAATAATTTAAACAAATAATAAGGCAGTATGTATATATCTAACAAAAAAAAAGAAGGAACAGACAAACAGAAAAATAGAACAAGATCGATTTATAATTTATTTATTTGATTCCAAGTATTGCAATCAATAGCTAAAGTTATTTGACTGTTTATAATTAATATTGTTACTGTGAATAAAAAAATTGATGTTGTGGAGGAAGAAAAAATTTAGTTTTAAAATGGTGATGGATGATAGGAGGGGAAAGAAGTGTAGAGTATAGAAAATGTATTAAACACATCATGAAATTTTTCGCATAAAAAAAATACCCTGTTCACGTACAACTATATAATATGGTCTGGGTATGTGTCCATTTTACGACACTCTGGTGAATTCGTGCTTCAGTAATCCATCGATTTTTACTGACCAACGTCACCCTGTGACTTCGATCTCCTTCCCTTCCTTATTCTCTCTCCCTCATTCGTATCTTATTACTCGTCAAATAATTTATTATTGCTTCTATGTAGTAGTGAAATATATAAGACACATCATTTATAAATTTTCTCTTTCTTATCATTTTCAATATTAAATGTTGTTTTCAGTGTTTTCAATTTTTTTTATTGTCAATTTCGTATGATGGATAAATTGTGGAATATTTTTTAAAAATTTATATTTATTCTATTTTAGTTTATTCAAACAGAATATTTATATATAAAAAATAGAGAATAAATTCTGTTAAATTTCTTATTCTTCTTTATTTCCTTTTATTTTCGATTGACATTTGTTTCGCTATTACTGTGGAGTTGCGAAATTTATAAAAATTCATCGATTTATTTATTCTTTCGTTAATTTATTTGGACATTTGTGAGCTTTACAGTTTGCATCAATAAAATATCAACAATTACCATCGAATATAAATTTATAAAAATATAACAATAGTAAATTTCCTTTTTATTTCCCAAGATGTAAAATTTGCCATCGAAGAAACTTTTAATATTCAACTTTAACTTTGTTTATTTAATTCAGTATTAACAAATAACTCTGACTATGAAATTGTCATTATAAATTTTATTAAATGTATGGGAAACTCTTTTTTATAAATATTTTATTATCTTTGCATAAATTGAAATTATTTTTGATTTTTTCTTAGTAAGAAAGAAAGTGAAATGAATAATTATTGCCATTTATTTATATGAGAACTCTTCGTATTGTTGAACGTGACAAATAATCGCATATTGATATGTCAGTAGAAGATATAGAGCGGTCGGGTAAATGGTGTAGGATTATCTGAATACAAGTCCGAAGTGAGTTGCGAGCCCCAAGGGGGCAGTAGGTGGCAGCAGGAGTGTCTTTATTCCACTCTTTTTCTCATTTTCTTTTTCTTTTTATCTGCTTATTCTTTCTACATCCGTTGGTCAGTCCCATTTCCCCTCAGTCCACTGCCACGGTGACGTATGAGGGTCCTTAGACAAAATCACCTTATCGTATATGTATGAATACCCGGACTTTTTTTCAAATTAAGGGGGGTTATTTTCCCATTCTGAAAAATCGATTTTTTCTTACATTCCATTTTTCTGTACTTTGAAAAAATACGTTTCTCCAACTGGCTGTCGTCATATCATGAAAAATAATTATTCGTTTGAGATCAAATAAATTTCATTCAATTTCTATGAAAATTCTTTATAGCAGGAACTAAAAATGTGCCAATATATCAAGTACTCATATTTATTTGATCATCCACAAATTAATGCAATTAATTGCAAACTAAAAATTCTGTTCGCTATTTTGTCCTTTTTTTCTGTACATTTATTCTTATTATCGATTTATCACGATTTAATTCTTCCTACAGTATTATTGTCGGATTATCAAGATTATGAAAATCTGAATAGAAATATTTATCTAATAATAAATACTAGAAATTAAAATGCAAAATAATTTTTAACTGAATTTTATATTTTGCTTTTTTTTGCAGCGAGCGATGCACTTGGACGAATCGATAAAGAGCCCGCATCACCTGAGTCAATTCAAGGTAAATAAAATGAAAGGAATGGCCTTTCCTCATATTGATTTCATTATAGTAAAAGAAAAAAAATATAAATTTGATGGAATGTAAATGATAAAAGTAACAAAAAATACATTGATATATAAATGTCTTGTGGTGTATATGTCGTCGGAGAGTCAAACAAAATTCCTGCGGTTGAGTTTAGTTCTACCGACGAAAGACTCCGCACACTCTGTGGCCCTTTTATCGTCAAGCTAATTTTTTTCCACGTAAACCATCCCATAAAGCCAATTACATTTGCTTGAGCCACGAAGCGAAGCGCTCAGTTTGTCATTTTTACTTTTATCCTCTTGTGTGTTGTTTCACATTTAACCGCCATTATTTTGTGTCTTCTACGTTATTGCACAAAACATGGAACTCGAATGCACTATCTAATTATTGACAGACAAAACAAAATACAAAACAAAAATAAATGAAGCCACGAACAACAAAAAATAAATAATAAAAAGTATTTGAAATTTTAGGAAAAAAATGTCGTAAAAAATAGAATGCAACTGCTCAAAATATTTCTATATATATCACGTTGAGACATAATTTCCTGCAATTTTCTAAATTTTGAAGAAATAGAACAATAAAAATTTAGCAAATGGACCAATTGACATTGTCTTTGGACGTAAAATGAGATAAAGAATACAAATAAGAATTTGTATTTTTAAAAAATACCTCAACATTAATTCAAAATCAATTTTGCTTCACTATTTTTCATCAATTCTTCATTTTCTTTTGTTCATACAATTATAAATTATTATAATTAATATTACAATGGAATTACAATAGTTATCCCATCTATAAACAGTCCCTTCAATATCAAACCAATAATTGACAAGAAAAATGTTTCCACCAATTTCAATCCTATGCAAAAAAATCCAACTGCAAATTAAATACCAAAAAGAAGTCTCCATTTTTCTCTTCATATTTTTTCCCTTTCCCCACACACCTCCTTCACTCATGTCCACACTGACATTTTCTCGTCATCCCCCACAGTATTTTCGCTGAGCCCAAACGAGCGTGATCTTGGCCCAACGACGACAGGTGTCATCAGTTTGCGCCTGCCGTTTTTTACGAGGGTCGCGTACGTGTGTTCTAAAAAACAAACCCACACACTTACAACATTTCAAGTACATACACACCAACGAATACAAATACAAAAAAACAAAAAGTCAAATAGTGCCGGAGCAAGTGAATGAACATCAGAACTGTCTAAAATGAGGGGCGCATTTTTTATCTACCCGAAATATGACAGTGCACTACATAACAATGTGTCACAATTGAAATGAAAAGTTTTCACTTAAAAAAAAGCGCGACGAACAGTCTGAAAAAAAAATTTCCTTTATCCATTCTCCAGAAACAAAAACGATCGCTGAAAAAAAAAAATCATTCACAATCTATTTTTTTTTCTTCATCTCCGTTCATTCTTTCAATCCATTCTCTCTTCTCTTTCCTTTGAACATCATTAAAAGTCGCAGAACGGAGACAGCTCTACCTCTCGCGTCTGCCTCAGGGCGACATTGATACAAACTATATATCTATATATCGAAACGAGTGGTCGGTGCTTGGGCGCGTAAATCGTTTCACCCCCTTGTTACAGTTGGACCAACTGAGTAGAAGCGAAAAATAAAGTAAAAAGTAGCAACGTGAAGGAGAAAAAAAAAAGGTAAAAGCACTCGACTCTCAAGTCCAGACAAAAAAATCTACAGTATGATATTTTTTTTCTCACTCTTTCTCTCTTTCTCTCTCTTTCTCTCTTTCCTACATTTCATTCACTCCCTCTCGTTCCCACTCTTGAATCGTCCTCTTGGAAATCTCGAACCGGTCGTAACTAGAGTGAGATTCGAAGCGCAGCAATTCGCTCTCTTTCACTCCTCCACTTGCCAACTTATTTCTCTCAACAATTTTTATTCTCTTTTTCTATGCAATTCACCATGGACCGATATCATGGTCTTATAAGTCAGCAGAAAATAACAACAATAATGAGTGAATATACAGACAAAACCAAAGTGTATGGGTGTGTAGTGAAATGTAAAGAAGAAAAATGAATACAGAGAAAAAAAAAGGGGGAGTAAGATATTGGTGTGTTCAACCTGGTATTTTGCTTTATAGCATTTAGAGACCTGTTGTTTGTCTTATTGCTATTAGCGATTGGTCAATTAGTAATTTTCATTTTTAATGTTTATTCCATGAATTCGATGCGAAAGTGAATTGCGTTTGTGTACGAATAGCGTCGAAAATGTGGCGAGTTGTAGGTTGATGGTGAAGTGCCCTTCGGCATTCGAGGATATATTATATATGGTAAGAAATATTCTATACAGCTGTGGGATGTATATAAAAGTTTGCAAAAGCCCAAACATGGCTTTTGTATGGGTGGGGAATGGAATGAAGAAAAATTTAGTGAAGACCAAGGTGGGAGAAGGGGTTTAGAGTGAAAGAGAAATGCAATATGAAAGAGGGAGGGAAGTGGACGCCATGGTCATTATGAATCATTAATATCACTCACCTCTGTAATTTGACACACTTCCGATATTCAGTTGTGTTCAAGTTTTAATACATTCGCTATATTTACCCCCACTGCTTTGTTTTTGCTATTTATTTACACATTTGATGCATTATTGATTGGTTCAATGATTATTATGAATGTGCAAAGAATTTGTTGGGAATTATTTTCGTTTTTTGATTTATTTTTGAGAATTGTTGAATAATTTCTCAAAAATTTCTTTCAATTGATCGAAACTTTCAAGAAAAACCTCAGGGAAGTCTACATCAAAATAATTTCCTTTCATTTTCATTTGGAATAATTGAAAATTCTCAAATAATTTTTTTGTAGAATTCTGTTACTTCGTATAATTTGTGAATGTATTCACATTCTCGTTACATAATTTATAACTTAATTTACTTGTTACAAAGTAAAAGAATATAATTTTTAAAACCAGACTTGGCGAAAAAAAAAAATTCCTATTCATAATTAAAAAAATGTTATTCAGTCTGTTTCGTTTCAGATTTATCGACAATTGTCGAAAAATTCCTCTGGAATTTTGTCAATTGATACTAACTACGTATCCAAGTTTACATTGTTTCCCCAACGATGTAGAATATGTCGAACGATTTCAATTCATCGACCAGAATATCTGAAACTCACAAATATATGTATATATATATACATACACGTTCACTTTTTTTCACCGAGCAGACTTTCCCTAAAATGCTAAATCACTTTTTTGGTCAATGTTGCATTCCCAATACCTCAGACAATTCCTCGTGACTTCCCCTCTTCCCTATTCTCTCTTTTTCTCTTATTCCTTCTTCCATTCGCTCATGAATCTCTTTTTCGTGCTGCTTTAGATGCAAATAATTCACTGGGACGAACTCGTGAATACCTTTCGGTACACTTTGTCATTCAAATTCACAGTCCGACAGTTGCTGCCACGTGGTTTTTTTTCTTTTTTTTTTGCACTCGGTCTCGCACAGTCGTTTTTACCTCTCTTACTTCCTTTCCTTCACTCGACATTTTCAACAGTCCAATGAAATGCTGCAATGCTTTTCCATCTATTCATAAACCTTCACAATATGTATACGTCAATACGTATATGAAATTGTTGAGGAAAAATGCCGTTGGGTGAATAAAATTCAAATTCACTTCTCGCAATACTACTTGAATAGGTGGATGTATAGAGATGAATAAAATAAGTAGTGGGACAGGCAGTTGGCCATGTCCATTCTTGCGATTTAAAGTGCAACCCTTCAAGCTTGCAAAACAATTTTGAATAAAAAATGATAATGATAATGTTAAAATGAATGAAAAATTACAATAATAATAAAATTATTTTAAGAAATCTGTATCAAGGGTAAATTTAATAAGAGAGTGGAAATATTTGTTGTGAATAATAATTTTATAATGTAATTCCAAGAATAAGAGAAAATAATAATTGATAAGAAAAAAAAAATATGATTGCATCGTAAATTATTTTTAATGTATATAATTCTCATGACTTTTATTATTCTTCATGATTTTCTAACGAATATGTTAATTATCGAGTGCAAGTCGTTACATACAATTATTTACAACAAAAGTGTTCTTGCATTTCTATCAAATTGAAATACATGAGCAAAATTGATAGAAGAATCGACCATGAATAAACATTTCAAACTAAAATTCTCAGAAAGAATAAAAAATGAAAAAGTTCATAATAATTAAATTGTGTTGCGCAAAAAAACTCTCAAGATTTTCATTATTTTTCACATTATGCTAATGAAATTTTTAATAATCACAAATATAAAAATCTTGGTGTACTATAAACAATAACAAAACAATTTGCATTTACATTGAATTTAAATGAATTAAGAGAAGAAAAATAATTCACGTGGCTTTTAGTATTTTTCCTAATTATTCAAATGAATATATTAATTATTAAGTGCAACAATTCCGTTGCACAACAATCAACAGTAAAAAACTTGATGCATAATTATACATTAAATCTAAATAAATAAAAGCAAATTAACGTAGAATTGTTTCAAATGAAAATTACACAATTCCAAGAAAAAATAATAAGAATACACACACAAAAAAAAAAGAAAAGAGAAGCAAAAGAAGAATATAATGAATAAATTGTGTTACATATAATTCACGTGATTTTTATTATTTTCCATGATACTCCAACGAAAATGTTAATTGTTGAGTATAACGATGTTGGTGCGCACAATAAATGATGACTGCGTGTGCAGGCAGGATCGTTAAACATTCTAACGAATGCGCAAGCGGCAAAAGGAGAGTCTTCATTACATGGGATTTTAACGATTCGGAAATGAGGCAAATTTGTGTGGAGGGATTCCAATCATTAGCCACCATTATCGCGCGCATTGGCCAAAAAGTACTTCGCAACAAGCCGGTCCGAGTTGGCGCGGGCGCGCGCGCGCACTTTCGCGATACCTCCTTCAGCATTTTCTGTGTTCACCAGTGTAGCATACAACAATCTTTCATGAGAATTCATCTCATCTTTTCTCAACGTTCCTTTTCTTTCTTCATATCAATCTATCTCACTCTTACTTATTTATATGCCACCAATGGAACCATTCGCCGTGCGATGGAGCGCGCGCGTACATAAAGATGCCAGAGTGAGTCTCACAATCCTGCTAATCGTGTAAGGAGAAATGAAAACGAGTATAGTGGTCTTTTCTTGGAAGAGAGACTCGCGCGCAAAAGGGAATATATAGGAATACATTCAACAGAATTTATATACCTGTATGCATCTTTCAAATATGTGTATGAGTATGTATAAATGTATAAATGCATTTATGTCTATGTGTAGTTCATCGCGTTTTTCACTGGCATATTCTCACGGATCTTGCGCGACTTCCGTCCTCGACTTCTTTATCGTAGGCGAATAATAGTTGCTCTTGAATTAACTTGATAATATTTTGTCAATTAGTGCAATGGTTAATGATTTGAAATTATTTGTGTTGTTGGAAATTTTGATAATGAAAATTTGTTGATAGAATTATTATTTTATACTTTTCAAATAATTGTTGAATAATGAGAATTTTCTTTGCTTTTTTCGTAGCACTTTTCGGGGAATTTTTTTCTGTCAGTTTACGGTCAAAGTTTTTTTGGTTTTTTTTCAAATTTTTCACAAATTATAATAACTGCAGATAATTTGACAGAAATTTCGTATGTATGAAGTAACAACTTCTGAGAATTTTTCAAAATTGCCCACAATTCGTTGTAATTTCACAATTTTGCAATATTGAAATCAATTGTTTCATGATTTGATCAGCAATTACATTTAAATCATCTAAAATTTATATTCAATCAAATGATCAATGCCCCAAAAAAAAGAATTTTCAAAACTCCTTAAAAATTTCTCAATAACTTTCTCCAATAAAAACCAATTTTTTAAATAATTCAAATAACAAATCTCATCAATTCCCAGAAAATTCTGTCCAAACTCAAACAACAATTTCACGAAAAAAATTACGTAATTGTTAATTGGATCTCCCACCAAAACATTTCTGCGAAATTGAGCAAAAAAATAAAAATAAAATAATCACATTTTATTTTCAGAAGAAAATAAAAAAAAATCATATATAAAATTATTAAAATTATATACACATGCAATCGTTGGGTAAGAATAGCGTGAGAATAATAAGAAAGACGCGGCGATGGCGCTGATGAAGAGAAACAAGTGGACTATGGAGTGCGAACACACTTTATGCATGTCGTGTGTTCACCATAATCCCCGATCTCGTAGGCGGCGGCGCCATATTACAATTTGCTAAGAACCAAGAGTACTAGCAATTAGCAATTAAACCAATAACTCTGCAATTGGTGATTCCATCAATGAAGTGTCGTTCCCACAGAGGGATAAAATACCACAAGCGGTTTATATACGTCTCTTACATCTAATTTTTTTTTCCTTTCCCTCCACCCACTCACTCTCCCCATCGCTTTTAAAATGTCCTCTTCCTCCTTCTTTTTCTTCATTTTGTTAATATATTATCAAACATTAAACTCCTCATTCTCTATATAAATGACAAAGAAAATGACTTTATAAAATGCCAATTGAGATTCTGTGCAACTGTTGAAAACTTATAAATTATAAATACGTGGGCGACTCAATGGGCCACCAAAGTCTACCATAAATACACACACACATATACATATATATATATGTATACAGAATGATCATATACATTAATTAAATAATCAATATTTATAGAGTTGATTATCTGTGCGCGCGGCGGCCCATCATCAGGAGATTAATTCGATTGTTTCTTTTATGTATATATGTTCATGTATAGCTCATATATCGCTTAATAGGCGCCATATTGTTCATAACGACGTTGTAAATATGGACGCGGGTGAATGAAGACGATAAATTGTCGAACGCCCCCGCTGTCGGCACCGCTTGCTATGCCTACCACCACTCGGGTTTTTTTTTTCTCCTCATCATGTCCTTTTTTCTTTCACTTTTTTTTTTCTTTATTCTTCCATTTTAACTTCAACGGGGTGAGTTAATTAATTGAACATGAACTGAATGACAAAATTGACAACTTTTTAATGAAAATTGTGGCACAAATTATCACATGGAATAATTTATTAACTGTGAATATAGAATTTTATCGCAATGGTTCAGAGGTTGATTTAAATATGATTGAATTATTGAAGAAAGATTTCAGAGATTCTTATTGTTGTAATATTGCATTTTATTGTTTAAACGTTCTAATTGTTATACGTGACAATTTCGATTCTAAATTCATAAAAATAAGTCAATTATCTGCAAGAATAAATATCAATCATCTCTAAAAAACATTTCTCCAACATTTGTAAATGAACAAGAAAAAAAATTTCTGTATGAAAGTTAAGAAAGAATACAAAGATATTGGCAACTCTCTTCAATTAAACAATAAATTCTCCATTACTAATGAAAATTAACTACAACCAAAAATGACAAAAGAATAAAAACAAACTGATCAAAAATGAATTCCTCAATTAATTTCAATTATCTGAAATAATGATGAAAATTTAATTCAATAAAGTTATGATTGGACAGTTAAGTTTATTCAATTAAATCAATTCGTGTACGTCATTCTCACCTTATATCACCTTCTATACAACGGAAATGGCTGTTTGACTGCACAACGGGCGGTTAATAGTTATTTATTGTATATACACATAACATATTATACACCATCACCCCCATGACAATTTATTTATGATAAGATCTTAGCAATGCGGACCAACGTATACCTCCAATGCCCCTTCATTCAGGCTTTCTTATTTTGTAATCAATTAGCACCCCGTTATCTACCAGCACGCGTGCGCACCCGACCCTCTCACTCACTCGATGATGGAGAATTTCCATTTGGTGTAGCAGAAGAAGGGGCACAACCCTCGAGTCTGTTTTAGTTTTTTTTTTCTTCTCTTCTTTCTTCATATTCGCTGTGATCGGCTGGTTGCGCGCAGAAGGGGGTGGACGCGCACACTATTACATACTCTGCAACAGGCTGATGAGTGGCAAGATCCATATGTATGTGCTCGTGTACGTGTTGAAAACCGTCACCTCCCTATTCATCGTGAAAACACAATTTTCAGGGGGTGCTGAAATGGAATTTTTTGTGACTTTCCTGTTTTTAAAATGAATGTTTATTCAAATCGAAAAATTAGGGGATATTTGAAAGAACAACTTGAATTTAGGAAGTGGTGTAGTTCTATTTTTTTTTTTTCTTCTAATGATTCTGAATTGATTTAGTTTTGATTTATTAGTTGGAAAAATTTTTCATTTCATGACTAGATTGGGTGAATTGTTAAAATTCGAAGTAGTTTGAAGGAATTGAGAGATTGTTGTGGAATTATTTCATGGCGATATAGACTTGAGGTGAAATAGTTTATGTGTATAGCGTATAATATATAGTCAGCGCTTTGTGTTATTCTGTTTACACTCAGTTTTGCCATGTAATTGTCAATTCACGGAAAACCAACGTCCCAGTCTAGACAACGGTAATTTTAGTGAAGAGAAGAAGATGGAGATATTTAGTTTGGGTGATGAGAGTATATTTTGTGGCAACAGATACGACATTTCTCAGGATTTGTTACTTAAAATATTTTTGTATTTCTGTATTTTTTAACTTATTGTCTATTAAGGTAAATTAATAACATTTTCAACTATTTTAGGAATGAAAAATGGTCACACCGAAAATTGAATTGGATAGAATAATTAGATTTAGATTTTAAATGAACTTCAGGATTAAATTTATGATTTATACTTTTTGTCTATTTCATCCCCAATTTTATTGAATCATTTTACTTATTTTACTTAAATAATTTTACTCATTTATTTGTAAAAATGAGAAAATTCAAACGTCAATTTTTATAGAAAATTTTACAGTTTTCATGAATTTCTGTAAAAATTACCAAACAACCAACAAAGATGAGAAAAAAAACTCAAAATATGAACAAAAGAATAGAAGACTTTCCCTATCAATTTGAATTATTATTTTCATTCTATACCCTTGCAAAAAAAGAGAAATTCTTCGGTTTTTTTTATGATAGACAGTCGTAGCTGCACGAAGTTGATAAGCCGGAGGGTATTTCACACTCGGACAAGCCTTGTATCGTAGTTGAACGTTAATGTAGCGTTATTTAACTCGGTTACCGACCCCAATCCTCAGAAAAAAAAAGGACAAAAAAATAACACAGTGTCTCGGCCTTCCATTGCTACACTTCTGCCTGAGGTCCAGTATAACCGTACATAGTTTTTTGAATGGCTGCAAGGGGGTGCTCGACGTCCCGTGAAAACACCAAACGGGGGCGGTGACACGCATAAAATAGCGAAGAACCAGCCCTCGAATTTTTTTACTCGCTGTTAGGTATATTGGGAATACATAGGGTGTGAGGGTGTACTGATTCGTTGCGATGATGATTTTACTCCAGGGGTTTATCCTACATCTGGAGACCAATTTAAAAGCCAAAAATTGTCAAACTCTAAAAAATTCATAATTTAAAGAATTGTCAGAAAAGAATCAAAATTCTGATTGAAGTCTAATTCCAATTTTCACTTGAATAAAAATTTGCATTTACTGAAAATTAAATTGATTCAAAATCGAAACAAATTTCATTTTCTGTAAGGAAAAATGCTCGAATTTTACCCATGAGCCACAATACATGCGACGAAAATTTCTTAATATCCAAAATTTATAATAATTCTAAACGATTTACGAATACAATGCTACTGTTACGAATTTTCACTTCAAAAAATGACAGTTTATCTAGTTTAGGGGCGAATGTGTTTGCTAGTTTTCGAATATACATCAGGAGCAGGGGTTGGTTGGTAGCTTGGTTTGACGTCGTATGACATGCATGGCCACGTGACTCGCTTACTAACCTGACAATCACTGCCCCGCTACTACGCCGGACGAATGTTAAATATGGGATATTCAAATAATCTCAGCGCGTATGTATATCCAGTGGCTCCGACTCACACGCCTTCGTTTCGTATGCATCCATCGTAAATGGACGATATGGAAAAAAAGAAGAAATAAAATGAACGTATCTGATGGATCGATTTTATATGAGAATATTTTTTGAATGTTCATAAACATTCACCACCGAACTTTCTCTACATAGAGAGAAAAAAATTATTATTCTAATAAAGCTGTCAGAAGCATCAGAAGATTAACAAACAAAAAAACGAATTAGGTGATAGTGAAGTTTGAAAATTTCGTATTGGACATTCAGCTTTTATGAGACATACGGTCAGCATGCGAGCGCAGGGCCAGTTGGAATCCATAGATCACTCGTAGCACTATCGAGACACAGACGGGGCGAGAAAGAGAGAGAGAGAAAGGTATTGGCCCCTGCCAATTTCGAATGGACCTTGCGTACCACTTCGAAACCATTCCTTCCCTTTTTCCTTACACATCAAGCGGAAACATTCCTACTTTTATATGCATAGTCTCATTTCCTTATCGAATATTTACGAGTGAAATGTTATAAAAATACTTGACCAGTTTCTTTTCTCTTTCATTTTCATGTATTATCGTGTTTTATATAGAATTGATGAAATTCAAATGGTTCGAACATAATTTCATCATAATTAGGAATGATAATAGACTAATCTGCGAAAAAACAGGATCAATTTTACAATTTAATGTGAAAAAACTTTGTTCTTAAAAATTATAAATCAAACAAATCGATGATGATTCAATCAGAAGAATTGAAAATGATCAAAACTGAAAAATCTATTTTAATTGAATAGTAAAATTATTCTCTCTATCATAAAACAGCTGTCACATTCTGTTATTCGTGACTTTCGTCTATAAATCATCACTGAGTATATAAATAATTGCTAAATCACCAGGCAAAAGTGTAAAAAAAAATGTGAAAAATTACCAGATAATAACCAGAAAAAATGACTTCAAGGACAGAAAAGAAGAGGGCTAAATTACATTTTGTCGTGTCTTATACATCTGTGTATTATCCAAATATATAAAAATATATACATAATGTTCTGAAACATCTGCAAGTTTCGATCAAAACACCTTAATACACCCGCTTTATATCTTATACCTATACTTATTTATGTATTTAGCTGTAGCACGTGCCCCGCTTCAGGCTAGCAGCACATTTTGTATCCCTATGTCGATGCATATTGTGGCTACATGGGTGTAAGTTTCATTATGACGATAGCACTAGTCGAAGCCACATCGTGACTATACACACGGTGGCCTAACTGTATCTCGCCCTAACTGTTCACCAAGGCCCTTTACACTGCATCTGCTTCCAATCCACTTCTCTTCTTGCTCACTCACTTTCCATTGCTGTTTATCTCTTCAATAACTCTATCTATCGATACACACAGCTAATAGTGCCATGTGTCTTCAACCTTCGTGCACTGTCAACATTATCCCATTCTTCCAAAGACTAAAAGATAGAACTACTTTTTTACATGAAAATGTATTTACCATTAGTAATACCAAAGTTTGACAACAAATTTCTAATAAATCCTAATTTTATTTTCCATTTCATTTTCCTCAAACTCAATATAAATGCAAGAAAATTGATAAATGTCTTTTCATAAGTTTCATGATCACAATATTAATAAAAATATCTTTAAGAATATTAAGAAAGTGATTTTCAGAAGTTTAGTTTGGATATTTCTATTTGTCAAACATTTTGAGACATAGTTTTGGTAATTACTGCAAGTTTGTGGTAGAAATAGCTTTATATGTTTTAAAAACAATTGAAAACTAACAGTCAAACCCTAAAATTGTAGAAATCTTAGTCTGGCCCTTCCATTTAATGAAAATTGTCAGACTGTAAAATCTGTTAATACTTAAACAAAACTAAATCCTTACTTCTCACAATTAAAATGACAACTATGAGTAAATATTTCTGTTTTTTCTCTTCCACGAAATACGATCCTGTAAAACACTGAACATCCTCAAAAATTAACGTATTTAATCTGTAACATTTGTTAAATCCCAAAGCGGATATAAATATTTGTAGATTATTTCGTGGAGTGTGTGAAAAGATGTAACCATCAACCATGAGAGGATGAAGAGAGAAAGCAAAGAAAAAAAAGAGATAAAAAAATAAAAAATGCGAGAGGAAGACAGGAAGAGAGTAGCCACGTGCCTTGGAGCAGCACGCGACCAACCTAACGGTTTTGGGTACTAACCCCACGAGCCACACTGAAAACCAGTCCCTCTACCTCTACATCTCCCTAATTCTCTCTTTCTCTCTCACTCCCTCTTATTCTTTCGGTCTAACTTTGTACATATATACAAACGCAACACCCCTTCTCACCCTTTTAGCTGGGCGACTCTTTCTCTCTGGCAGCTCAAAACATACGAGGTAACACTGTTATTCTATTGGCGGCTCGTATCTCCCCGCTTGCACCCGCTGGCCCTCCTTCTCCAATTCTTCACTCGTTCGCTCGCATTCACCATCCATCCCCACTTCTTTTACACGTACGCTTATATGTGTGTTTGTGGACCCCTTAGCGCCAGAATGACGCTTTAGGATCCAAATATATGGGACAATACTTTCGCCACTTTCAATTTTTTATTTTTTCTTTAGTTAGTTTTAATATTAGTTCTTTGATTTTATCATTACATCACTGTATTGTGCAGCCATTTATTCTCTTCGATTGTGTGAAAGGGGAAATTGCGTCAATTCGATAACTAAAAGATCAATTTCTACGTGCAAATCGTTTGTAAATGCAATTTTCTTAGAGTCCCAAATGATAAGGCCCCAAAAAATGTCCGTTGCATTTCGTAATATGATAAACATTTATTAAAACGAGCTGATTTCGGTTCATGACGTAAAATATCAATTCTCAAATTATTGCGTGTGTCATTTACGATTACCTTTATAAGGCCCAATAAATTATATGGGCATTATCGATTCAAATATGTGTATCATCATCGAATTTTATTATTATTCTTGTTGTTGAATAGAAAAGTGGGAAATTTAATAGTGATGCGTGGGACTGATGCTATTGAGGCCCACTGGATGAAATATAATCGAATGATGTGAGGGCCCTAATAAAATTGTAAATCGGTTGACAGTCGAACGAATACAGATGCGAATGCGAGTGCACACATGTGTATTTTTTCTATATACCTCCCCCGTATCTATAGGCGTGCATAACCCCTGTTGGGCCTGTTTGGGCCCGTGTCGCGTCACACGTCTTTGTTATGCGTTGCATAAGCGAGCGAGTGAACGAAATTGAATGGCGGTACAACGAAAACGATGACGACGACGACGACTTTGATAATGATGATGAGGACGATGAGGAAAAAAATATAAAGAAGGAACAAGCAGATGCATTTGGGGCCTTAAGGAAGGAAGAAAAAAATCTTTGCACGCTCTAATGCGATTGTATGTGTATCTTTGTATACAGTAATATATTTATTTTCTCTTCTCTTTCTTCGAGCTCATTTATTGGTATCTTTTGGATTATATTATGTTGAATATTTTCGTGTGAAATAATGTTTTTCTTTTAATTTTTTTTCAATTTTTCTAATTTATATTTCTATTGTTATTTTGGTACAGTCTCAATAGAGTATATCGTTGATATTAGTCGTAAAATTGTGGGCGAGCATGACCAAACGAAATAAATAAATTCATACAAAGCCGTGAATAGAGAGATGGACAGGAAGAAAGTGAGACAGAGTTTTGAGCGAAAGAAAGATAGAGGCAGTGGGAAAATAACAATAAATTTTGTAGGCGGGTGACTAGACTATATGAGACTGAACCAAGGGATGCGTTAACCGCGAAATTGGACTTTGCGCCGTGAAAATAACGATTTCCTTTTGTGTGGTTGCGATTACAATCAATGGGCCCCATCAATGACTCATCGATAATATTTTTTCGTCTTTTTTATCCATATATTCATTCAATTTAGATACGTTATTGACTCATAATAACCAGCAAGAAATAAAAATAAAAAAGACTTTTTAAATTGTTATCAGGTCAAGAAAACTTCAGGGCTGATGAGACAATTATTTTTAAGGATGAAGTTTGGTTTTTTTGGCAGGTTCTAATGGTAAATTTATCCACCCTCAGGTGGCACAGTACACCCTGCCAATTTTTTGATCACCTGACTTTACGTACACATGCATGACTGGACGTTGTCCTCCCCTTTGAAATACTCTGAATTTGGGTAATGGATTGCATGAGGTCAGGTTCCAAAGAATTGAATACACACATGGATACAAAATTTTCTTGTGTGTATTGGATTGGGTCAGGGCCACGTGACCATACAGCGTTTGTATGTTCGTCTCTGTATTGAGGGTGAAAAAAATACAACACAAATAATAGACAGCTGTGGTGGTTGTGTCCCCTGGAAAAAAGATGCACACCAAATTTTACCTCGACTTTTCAAAATGAATTTGTGTGGGTGATGGATTGTGACTGTGTCACTCGCGTATGCAAACGTTAAATAGAATTTCGTTATGCAACGAGACGTTGCATATTGTTAGGTCTTTTATTACTGTATTTGCATTTGGCTGAATGTGTCTTGGTTTAACATTTTGTGTCATAAATCTGCGGGGCAAAAGAAGATGACATGTAAAATGCTTTTACTGTTCACACCTTGTTAGAGGAAAAAATATGAATTCAATAATTTTTGATATTTTTATTTTCAAGGAATTTTTGTACTGTGAGTTTAATGGATAATGGACGTGACAGGCAATTGTTAAAATTGTTGTCTTTTTATGTGGAATAACAGAGTCAATTATATTCACTACAGCTTCGATTTTTCAAATTAAATTCTTTTGTTTTTTCGAAAATATGTTCTCAATCGAGATATAATTGCTAATTGATAAGATATAAAAAGCAAAATAAAAATTGTGAGGAGAACAATGAAAAGTTACTGCGTACTGTGATAGGATTTCTAAAAAAACTTTACGACATTTTGTCGGTTGTATGGTTGGTGTCTATTGTACCTGTGAAATGATTCAATGCTCAGCTATATCAGGCGTTGAAGGATTTGATGGCGCGGGAAACATCGCGAGAAAAACCGTTGCAATGGCGTCTGTGTACAAATCGATATTTTTTAAGGTTAACTAACGATTTTTTTCTTCTAACAATCGCATCACCTGAAATGTTTCGCAGGTACGCAAGAATTGTGGGCAAAATCCTTTTTTTTCCATTTAGGGGAAAAGAAATGTCTACAAATTCCCACTAACACACAAACTCACTCACTCTTATATACACTGTGACATATGTACAAGAAAATGACGGTTATGCACATCTTATCGGCGATATAGGTAACTGCAAAAGGTGCGTGTCGATGTAGTCGCTGTTGCACCTGGGATAACGTCAAAGTGTCATTTACACTTAACACATCCAGAGAATACAAAAAAAAATACTCACAATTATTTTTATAAATATATACCGATATTTATATCGTCGTTTTTTCACAAAAAGGGTACACACCAAAAATCCGTTGAATTCACCACAAAAAAACATAAAAAACGGTAGAGAATAAAGAAGAGAAGAAGCAAAAATGAGGAAACTTTCATCCCCTTTTGGTCCCACGGAATCTTCTCACGGATTTTAAAAATATAAATTTTTCCGTAAAAAAGCTGGAAAAAAATTAAGCGAAGACAGATGAATATACACAACCCCAACCCCTCAACGATGCAAATTCGTGGGAGAATAGGGAATCTACCGCCCCTCCATTTGGTCTATATACATATGTGTAAGTTTGGAAGTAAAGAAAAAATTTTATAGCAATTTTACGGAGATACATATGGATCAATGCGTTATACGTGATTTCAGATCTTTTTTGAACATCTATACCTGCTTACCCGAGATTTTTTCACATTTTTCAGGGGAATCCGCGGTCAGGTATATGCATATATAGATATAGTTCACATAGTTATATGTATATGTGCGTGAAAGAAATAAAGATATACGTAAAGAGAGAACTAAAAATTGTAGGGGATAAAAATGCGCTGCTTTCGTTCGATAAAAATAGTGTCTTCAGGGGTTTATTTTTTTCTGGAGAAAAATTTTTTTTTACCTTCTGCTACTTCTTTTCATTTTATATATACACATATGCAATATTACTACACACACGAATGTATTTTTTCTCTTTACCTGTCTTTCCACTTTTGTGGACATCCCATGTATGTGTTGGGGTATTTTTTTTACAGGATTTTTACGGTGGATGGGAAGTTTTGTCATTTCTTTTATTCGGCGTTTTTTATTCGTTAATTTTCATTCTCTATTTTTTTTTTATTTGCTTTATTATGTTTGTTCCCGTTGTTGGAATATTGTGCCAGATTTTTTTTTTTTTCATTGGTATTATTGGGTTGTTAGTTATGGGGTTTTGGGGTAATCGTATGCAGTATTGATTTTTCTCACAAGCTGCATTTGCATATGGTCGGAATTTTACCGTGTATGGGAAATTGATTGAATTATTTGAATGTAGGACACTTTTGTGGTTATTTACATTCATTGGTCAGCTTGGCCAATTTTTTTTCTTCGCACTTTTTTATAGTTTTTCATGGGCAACGAATAGGGAATGATTCATCTATTTTTTTTCTTTTCCACCGATCGATAAATTATATGAATGCAAAATTTACTGAGATTTTTTTACATAATGGAAGTTTTCTTTGTTCAGGAACTATAAATTTAGTTGGGATAGAAAATTAGAAAAATTGAGAGGGAAATTATTCATATTTTAGTGATTCGACTGAATGAAAAATTTATTTATTTGAATAACAAAATTACTACCATAAAAATTCATCTGTAACCAGCAGAAATGAACTGATTTAACAGCAAACTCGAGAAAAAAAACGCTCATTCCTTTGTTTCGTATGATGCAAAAATGAAGAACCTTGAAAAGAAAAAAATAAAGTCACGCGAAATATTGGAAGACAACCGCAGGCAAATATGAATCTCCATCAAAATACTTCACATTAAAATTACCCAACGGCCATTTTTTTTCTCTGACGTTATCCCATTTCTTGCGTCACATTATAACCCTGACACAAATACATACACAAAAACTAGAATAAAATAGCAGGGTGAATTTTTCAGTTGCGGTGCGAATCCACAGATAATTACATCGAGAAAAAAAAAAGCGAAAAAATAAAGAGGAAAAAAGAAGCGGATAAAACCGTTACATCCGCGCACGCGCTTTAACATCGTTGCGGAATAAATCCAATGACGGTCGTTCAATCAGTTCCGAACGATTATATACACAACCCGTCTATAGGGTGTCCCATTACAATTTGAAATATATAAGAAAAAAAAAGTTAGAAAGGAAAAAACGAAATTTTTAATAGAGAAAAAAAGAGAAAGATGAAAGCGAGAAAATCAGTGTTAAAGGGGTGGCGAGGGAGGTCACGTCATAAGACACGATGATGAATGGGTGTATAGCGAAGGGTTGTTTTGGTCGTGATATATAGCAGTGGTAACCGATAGTGGGGAGGACAATACACCGTGGCGAAAAGGGTTTCGCAGTATTGAACCAATCACTGTCGAGCTCTGAACACTCACGCGCCAATAGCAACAACGCCAAGTTATAGCGCGTGGTGGGGATGGTCCCAACAGGATCATACTCGTGTGCGCCCTTAGGGCCCAACGTCGCGCGCTACATCGTGTGCGTTGCGTCACTCACAGTCGACCAGTCGACGTGAATCGAATGCCGTGTGCGTGTGTGTGCATATTCAAGAACGCAATAACGTTTTATTTATATTTTTCAATCACTCACACACAGAATGTGCATACTTAATTAATTTAATAATTTGAATATGTTTTACACTACAACACAATACGGATGAGTGAATGCAATGATTATTCATCGATAAAAATGTGTTTGTTAAAATTAATAATAGTGAAATTGTTGGGAAAAAAGTGTTGGAAATAATTGAAACTGATTTTATTATTGTTTTGGTTCAATAAAAGTTAGTCGTGCTGGATCAGAAAAGACATATTGATGTGTTGAAGGTGAACAGTGACAGACCAATGGTGTGCACTGAGTTAAACATGGTATTAATTGAAGATCCAAGAATGATTTTTGCTGACATGAGACTTCATGCCACAAGCACACCAACAGCGACACCGACGCGTTATCATCGTAATAAATATCGCGCGCAAAATAATAATGATTGTACGCATAATTAACTCACATAATATAATTGAAAAAAAAAAAAAAAAACAAAAAAAATGATTTATCAATAGAAATAATTAAATAATTTGATGCCACTTCGCTTTTTTTTTCTTCGTCATTCATTCAAAATTAATTGTTTGCAATTATTTTTCGTTGTTTTAGACGCTGATTTACATGGCGATGTTGACGCACCTGAACTCAGTGGTGATGACAGGAGTATTGCGAGTGATATTCATGATGGTAATGAGGCCATTCTGGATCATGATTCAATGGATTCGGACAGGGGTGGAGCTCTCAATCTGGTTAGTTGAAAATATTCATTTGATTTAATAAATTTAAAGAATAAATTCAAATTGAAATTATTAATTCAAGGTGAAATAAATTATCAATATATTTTATTCTTTCAATCTGGTGATTATCTTGACATATGAAAAACAATTTAAATGCGACATAGGGGACTGTTTGAGATATTATAAAAAACTCTTTTCTTTTTTTGTTTATTTTATTTTCATTATTAATTTGCTTTGTTTCTACTTCGCCACCTTGCGCACACGCCATAGAGGTTTATAAATATACAGGTGCACTTTGTAAACCTCGACAAATTTCAGGTAGCTAATTATTACAGTGGGTTGTGTGTTATATGTGAATATGAACAGATGGGAATGTAGTTGAAATGTACATTAATTTTTTTTTTCATTATATGTCTGGGTTTGTGAAACGGAAAAAGAAAAAATACGTGCAATGTAATATTCGTGCATTTTAGACGATAATTAATAATATCTAGAGAAAAAATCTTCATGCACGACTTAGTACACCCTGTACATTTTATTTCAATACAATTCTGTTGTTCTATGTGAACTTAAATGCATTTTATGAAAATATGTAGGGGAGGTGTGGCGAAAAAAATGAATAAGATTAGATCTGAAATTGTAGAGAAAAAAAGAAATTTTTTTTTTTATTATTTCTCTTCTCTTTCTTACGATGATGAAGATGAGTGAGAAAAAGATATCATAAGAAATGCATTTTGTATTTAAAGGTGGAAATGGAACGTTGAAAGAAACATCTGCCGGTCAAAAGTCCGACATGCAACCCCTGAATTTCATTTATATATATATATATATATTATGTATCTATGGATATATTTTCGTGTAGGCAGTCTCTTCGTTTATTGTCCACCCTCGTATGTTATATACGTCGCGGGAGTAAAAAGTGCGCGCGCGCGAGATTCAATATTTGACCAATATAAATAGGAAACGCCCGCGGGCACTTTCGTATGGGAATATTTCCGTGAGGGTCGTGCGGGCATTTTAAGGAATATAATACATGGTGTATTCACCTTCCTCTTCTTTATCTTCTTCTTCTTCTTCATTTTAGTTTTACAAAAGGAAAATGAAACCTACAGTATAGTGATCGATATAATGCGCCTTGATATGATTGTTATCTGTCGTAGAATTAAAAAAAAAATGATAGAAAAATTTAGAAATGAATTCAACAATTAATATTTTAATGTTTTTACTTTTATTAAATGATAAAATAACGAATTTTATTATAAAAATAATTGTAGTAATTTTATGGTTTATGAAATTGTTAGTACATTTATTTTATAAAATATTAGAAATTTTTATTTTGGCGGTTTTGTTTATCAAATTTATTATGTACTACGCTTTGTTATAAGTTTAAAATCGAAAAAATGTAACATAAAATCAGACTAAAACTTCTTATTTAGTTGAAAATATTTTTAAATTATGTTTAAATATAAAAAAAAAACAAAATTCTCAATATAATAAATAATTTCCCATCACAAATGAAATTAAAATATTCCTAAAAATAATTCACATTATTAATTGCAGGTCACCGATGTATCGCAACGTAATAGCAGTGGGACAAGTGGTAGTGCATCATCACCAAGTTCTGGGGTGAGCAGTCAATTAACCGGAAGTCATGCAGGTACAACGGGCAATAATAATTCACAAGCTGCATTGGCAGCGCAATTGGTTAGTCAACAATTATTAATGCACGGATCACTTGGTGCATTGAGCTCACAAGAAATTCAAGCATTGGCATCAACATTACAACAACAACAACAATCATTGCAACAACATTTACAACAAATAGCAATGTTTCAACAAGCTAATCCTGCTGCAGCAGGTCAACTTCCGGCACAGGCGCAATTCTTCCTGCAAAATCAGGTACGTCCCATCAATTTTCTAACACAAAAAAATACAAATACAAAAATATATATATCTGTATAGTCCTTTTTTTATCATGCGCGTGGCAAGGCACTTTCGAAGATTAGTATTGGATATAATGCATCAAAGAATTCTCCTCTCTTTAACTTCAACTCTCTCTTTCTCCCTTCTATTTTTCCCACTCATTCATTTTCTGTATTTTATCTGATGTGAACATTTTGAGATTATAGATTAGTTTAAAGCAAGACGACACATTTCCCTTCCTCTCTCAACATTCTTTCGTTCCTTCTTAGTGTCCTCGTCATTGGAGACAACTCACTTCGATTCTTATTGAGAGATTGCTTTACTCTTGAATGTATTTTTCTCCTTCTTTATTTTTATTTTCTTTTTCGCTCAAGATGTTGAGATAATTTTTTTATTCACTTCATTCCTGTTTCTTTCCTTCTTCTTTTCTTCTTCAAACTCTCTGAATTCTATCGCGATATTTGGAAGAATTGAAACGAGATAAATTTTATTTTACTTTAAATAATACTATTTATCAATTATCGTAAAATACATTCAATTGAAATTTAATAACAGAAGAAGAAAAAAAATACGTTTGTTGGATAAAGATTATTAACACAAGCCCTACAGCCCTTGTACATTCACAGTGCAGTTGTCGGTTGATTTAATATTGAGAGGGAGCAAAATATATATATATATATATATACATATATATACTTACACTGGAGACAGATCGGAAATCATCTTGCCACAAGTATTCTTTGTTACCTCACACGTGGCAGAAACGATGAAAAGAAATATATATATATATATGTATATGTATGCGCATATTATTATTATTATTATCGTTATTATTATTATTTAAGAACCCTTTAGGATTATTTTGTTGTCAGGATTGCACAATAAGACACACACACGACCTTCTCAAGGCACGAAACCCCTTTTTCACTGTTGAAATTATTATTATTCTAAAATTTTTTGTTGCTTCATTCTTTCGTTTTTTTTTTACTTCTATTTTATTTTTATTTTTTTTTCTTTCTTCATGCCGGTGTGCAAGGGATTGCGCTCAACCTGCGTATTATAACCCCTGACACGCGATCACATAAAGGATGTATAATATAGTATACGTGTGTATATATATTTGATGGTAATCCTCGGGACTGATGCTTCGTCTTCCGGAATGGACACTTAATTTCTTCATTTCATCCATCCCTTCACAATGTTTTTTTTTCTTCTTTTTCATTGATTCAATTTTTCTTGTTGTGTTGTTGTGGGAGAACATTTAGACGATTCTCTTTTTGGTGGGTATAACTGTGGGTTTTTTGTTTGTTAGGGTAAATATGGATGTCATGTAATTATTGGTGTGAATATTTGAGGGAGAAAATTGTGGTGGTGTTGTTTGGAAAATAGAGATTCAAAATTTGTAAGAGAGTAGACATTTTTGTTGCTATTGTTATCCAAAATTGTTGTTGATTATCAGTTTGTTAAATAAAGTTCTATAGGAGTTTTATTGTCATGAAATGACAAAACTTTAGCACATTTTTAGACTTTAGAAACAGAATATTTATTTGGGTCACCATCGTGGTATTGTCATTAAATAACATGGGTTGTGTGATTTATCATATCACAAAATAAATAGAGTGAAATGAACGTGTGAATAAATGTTGAGTAACTTATCACTTCAAGCGTACAGTGACACTAACGGAAACTAAGTCATCAAACGATAATAGAATTGATGGTTGATATGGTGAATAAATATTATACAATTGATGTGTCATATGGTTGAATGAAATATAAGGAGCAAACACAAATAAAATGTTTCAATATATGCATGTGACATACAAATATTTATATAGACGTAATGCAACCCCTTCACTAAAACTTTCACACCTGCAATTTTAAAGTTAAAATTCGTGTCAAGGGGTTACATATATGAATATGTTTGAGGGTTGTTTTTCGATGCGCCATTTTATTCTCTACCGCAAGATTATTCGTCTTTTTTTTTTCTACCTGTCCACGTGCCGCATTTCAATACAAGTATATATTTATCCGACACGCGTGCACACACAATGAAGAACATCGAATTTAATCCATGATGTAAAATCACATTTTGATGGATGAATTTAATTGACGACATTTTTTGTGCTTTCAATTTATATATTTATTTATATTCCAATGATTTGTTTCAGGTGCAACAAGCAGTGGCACAAGCAGCACAACAACTGCAAGCATTACAAAAACAACAGGCGTTACAGGGTGGTGGTGGACTTGTAACAAGGAATGTAACACAACAAAGATCACCACCACCACCAGGAACACCACCTGCAGTCAAAGCCTCATCAACACGACTTGAACCATCGCCTGAAGAGACAACTGATCTTGAAGAACTTGAACAATTTGCAAAAACATTCAAACAACGTCGTATCAAACTTGGATTTACTCAAGGTGATGTTGGTTTAGCAATGGGAAAGCTTTATGGCAATGATTTTTCACAAACGACAATTTCTAGGTAAGATATTGGAATATTTATGAATGGAAATATTAACTGTTATGTGCAAGGACATCGTTAAAATAGAATAGAATTGAAGGATCTTAACACAGAAACACATTTAGATGAGTAAAATAGAGTTGAAATATTCTTGCACATAATAAAAACGAACAGTGAATCAAAAGACGAAATTGTCAGCTTGTTTTAATCTGTAAATAATGCCTAATTTCATTTTTTTTCTCCAATTTTTCCCCAGGTTTGAGGCATTAAATTTATCATTCAAAAATATGTGTAAATTAAAACCATTATTACAAAAATGGTTGGAGGACGCAGACAATTCCTTGAACAATCCAAATTCTCTATCAAATCCAATGACCACCCCAGAAGCCATTGGTAGACGACGAAAAAAGCGTACATCAATTGAAACAAGTGTGAGAGTTGCATTAGAAAAAGCATTCTTACAAAATCCCAAACCAACATCTGAGGAGATAACCATTCTCGCTGATAGTTTGACGATGGAGAAAGAAGTTGTACGAGTCTGGTTCTGCAATAGGTCAGTAGACAAAACTGAATGATCAGTACAAATGAAATAATTAGAGAAAGCTGAATGAAAAATTGTAGATCATTAAATAATGATTGAAACTATTTCTTTTCCTCTTCATTATTCATATTATTGAACATTTGATTTATTCTTTTGTTATATTTTTCTGTTTCAATTAAATTCAGGCGACAGAAGGAAAAAAGAATTAATCCACCAACAGCAGCAATGGGTAGTCCAACAATGGCATCACCTGCACCGTCAGTATTTGCGTCATTGGCGAGTTCAATGTCAGCAAGTCCATTGGCGTTAACAACACATTCATCGGCGATGGGACATTCGCATTCACATCAAACACCACTTGGCTCACCATTACCATTGGCTCTGGTTGCATCAGCTGGTGGAAATTATCATGCATTAAGTAATAAATCTCATGAGTGACATCAACCCGCGACCCGCGATCAACGGGACGCTCTCTATCATCATCATCAACAACGGCAACAACATCTTCATCAGCAGCAACAGCAGCATAGACAACAGCAACACCAACAGCAACATCACAACAATAATCAATTTCATCATCTTCATCATCATCTTCATCATCAGCATCATCAACGCTTGTGCAATCTCCCGGAATTTTATCACTAATTGATAGATGAAATTAGAGATAGAGCTAGAGAGGGAGGAAAAAAATGATACATAGTTAACTGTGGAATCGATAAACATTTGTGATCGCCTCGTTGTTTTTTTTTTTTGGTCTTGTGAAAAGTTGATTACATATGATTTTTATTTTTGGGTTTTAATCATCAGCTGATGGGTATCTGTTTTCCTTTTTGATAATCAGTGAGATGTAGAGAGAGGGCAAGAGAGAATGGGGAGCGAGGGAAATAGGGATTTGACAATCTTCGGAATTTTATTTCCAAGATACTTTGGTGGAAATTTTATTTTATTTTTTTGTTTCTTCCTAGATTTATCAACGCATTTTTTGGGTCAATGAGAATTCAAAAAGTGTAGACAGTGTGAAATATCATTGACAATTTGACAATGAATTGTATATAGGTAGTGAAAATGAGAAAAAATAAATGCTGACTGTGTAATTAAATATCAAATTATGGAAATGAATTCATACAATTTTCCTAATGCTTTGAAGTGAAGAGAGCGTGTGAATCGAAAGTTGATGGAATAAATGGTATGAAATCTGAATGAATGAATTGGTTCGCGCGATTTTGTGAACATGTATAAGTGTGGCTGTATAAGTTTGTGCAACCCTATCGATACCAAAAAATATTAATAATTGACTTGGGTCAATGTGATTACAAATAAGTTTTCAACAATATTTTACACGTCAAGTGAATCCATAATTTTGATTACACAATTTTATTCCACTTCTCTTTGCTTCTTCGTTCTCTATTTACTTATTTATAATTATTTATTTATTTTTTAATTTTCGATCTATTTTTCTGTTTTTTTTTTCCACAATTTCTGTGACTTTTCCTTCTTTTTTTCGGTATCGATAGGGCGTTGAAAAGAACGATTGAATAAATTGCGATTGAAGAATGGAAGTGAATAGTGAGAAATGGGTGAGAATAAGGGAATGATGCATAGATGCAGTTAATAAATAATTGTATATAATTTTTAGCGGGTACTATAAATAATTTAATGTCGCAAAACATTTATTCGACATTTTACATATATAAATATATAAATAGAAACATTCATATTCATAAATAAAAAGAAATTTATAAATAAATTGTACGTGTAAATATAGGATGATTATTGATAACATGTCGAAATCAAACAGAGTCGGATTCCATAGAAGAAAGAAAAAAGGAAAAAAGAGCCTGAAAAATTACGGACACAAGTGTCGATTTTATTTCATGATTTTCCCTTTTTCTATTGTGGTTATCACTTTATCATATTAAGTTGTATATTATTTTCTGTGGTGAGAGACTTTGGCGATTGAAAATCATGTTAAAATTATTATTGGGCAAATGGGGAAAATGAAAAGTATTTTCCAACAGCGAATGAAAAAAACAAATCATCATAGAATAATTTTTTGTGATTTTTCTTGTATAATCTTCCGAATTACATGTCGCATTTTCATTATGAACAATTCCAGTACGATTGCTTTTTTTTACATCGAGTGAATTGAATTCCAGAGATGTGAGGACCAAGTATAGTAGGAGCCGTACTAAAAAAAATAAAAAAATCCCTGAGAAAAATAAACAACAAAATTCAGTTTAACGTTTCATAATAACAAATGAAGTTGTGAAGTGATTGCAATTCTGCATTAATGAATTGTTCATTCATAACATAACAAAAATAATAATGAGGGAGAATAGAAAAAAACATCGTAATGTCATTTGAATGATTGCAACAGAGCAGGGGGAATTATCTAAGAAATCTAAGAGATATTTCAGACCAATATTCGAATCGCGTAAAAATTATTCTCTGAATTCGTGATATCCAATTTTAACTAAAGAAAATTAGTTTTAAAATGAAATCAATAACAACAAATGAGGTACTGTAGATATGAGATTAAATGAGTGCCGGTTAATTTTCCTCTTCTTTATTCCAAGAAATGAAATAAATAAATAAAATCAATTCAATTAAATAAATAATTAAAAGAACATTCCAATTATTCCACTCTTTAACGTGTTCGCCGCGACAGCGTAGTTAACAATTTTTTAGTAGATAATATTATTATTATTATTATTTTATTTTTATCATTATTCTCTTTATAATTATTACGATTATTATTATTATTATTATTATTATTATTATTATTATTATTATTATTATTGAAAGTTAGTTATTTTGAATAATTGAATTTTAATTATATGATTAATAATATTATTTCATTATATTTTAACATATATGCATTATTTGATGAAAACAAAAAAAAAGAAAAATAAAATGCTATAGATGTTTGATTCCATTTTTGTTTTTATTTTTAGTTATATAAATGTCTAATTCCTTATTTGTTTAATCTCGTTTTGGGCGATGATGCGAAAGCAGAGGGGCTGAGCAATGATATATAGAAAATTTTACCACGTAAATTCATATTTTTATTTAAGTGGAGAGAAAATGATGAATTATGAATAAATGTAAAAAAAATTTAGTTTGAAAAAAAATTGGGCAAAGAGAAATGAACGAAAAGAAAAAAATTTTTTTACAATTTACCGTTATCACCGTCCTGTTTAAATAAAGAAGGAAGTGAAGAGGGTGGAAGGAATGAGGCGAGATGAATTCAATCTTTGTACATAAAATGTTGTTTTGCAGATATCGGGAAAAATAAACTATGGAAACTCAATTAAAATTGAATTGTGTAATCAACGACTTGTATATTGGTATTTAATAGATGTCCGTAATTAATTGAAGTCATCTTTTGAAGAGCCACATTGATTATCAATAAGAATAATGAGAAACATCAAAGAATTTAGGAAATCATTGAAAAAGACAAGAAATTAAGATAAAATATTAAATCTTACGATTGTAGATGTAATGCTCCCGGTTGACATTGGAATATAAATTTAAGTGCGAAGAAGAATGGAAAATCGTATCATATTGAGAAAAGAGAACATGTGTATGATGGTTCCAAACGATCACTGTGCATGTCTTGACATTTTTTGACTGAATATTTAATATTTAAAATCAGTGTATAATTAAAATTTAGAAATACATCATTTGCCATTGTATCATATACGATGCATATAAAATAACAAGTGGATAGTGAAAGCGTACAGACATTGATAAATATTTGCAACATCAAAGAAAAATAATGAGAATTGATGATATTAATTAATGAATAAATTGACAAGTGAAATTGAAGAGTACGGTAAACAAAGTTCCTAATTATAAAATGTTTTAATGATGAAAGGATCGAGATAATGAAAAAACCAAAAACAAAAAGGACACAAAAATAAAGGAATGAAAATAATCGATTTCGAAATTCATTAAATATTTTTTACTAATAATATAAGTATAAAAACGTATCGAATAAAAATCCTCAATAATCATGTGCAGTTGCATTCCACAGTGAATGCAAGGGAGAAATATTTATCGGTTATGAAAAAAGAACTGATATCAATTATTTCGTGACATCAAGATCAAAGTGAACGCCCAGAAGAATTGAAAAATGAAAAAAAAAATCAAAAAACATTCAAGTCGCCCTATAAAATAATTTGTTTTAATAACTGGACAAACATGAAAAGCTAAACGAAAAACAGGAAATAAGAGTTGGCGATGTATAAATAAAATCATATCAATCGTAATTTTAGTTATAGAAATAAATAATGGTAATGATACGTCGATCGTAATTGATTATTATTCATCATCATATGATTAGTATGATATAATGTAATTATATAATAAAGTCCGTCATAGAATCACAAATTCATTTATTCAACCATTGTCACAGAGATTCCAATCGAAATTTAAACATTTTCCCATCAATAAAAATTCTCATATAAAAATTAACAAATTTCGTGGTAAAATAAACTGAACAACTATTGATAACACTTTCTACTGATAACAAATTAGAAATCTGAATTTTCATAACAACTCTGTAATATCGACTACCAGTAAAAATTTACTATCAGTCGATAATACAGCATTGGTAATGACTAACTGCTAGTAGATACGAATTGTCAATGCACCGACGTGCAATACATAATGAAAAATCAGTGAAAAAATAAAAGTGAAATTGATCGTACAATTATTCGTCAGTTCATTGAACGTATGACAGGATGCGAATTCTCCAATAATGTTCACGCTTCAATAAACTCAGAAAGTTCTCCAATAAAACGGTAAATTCTTCACAGGGAGAAGAAAAAAAATAATAAAAGAAAAAGAAGAGGAACAAACGAACTTTGAAATATATCGGATTAACGGAAGAAAATGAGGCGGCTTATATTGTGACATGACATTCAATACTCGATGAAAAACTCACAGTAAATAATAGAAATTAATGAATATTTTTTGCAGTGCCATGAAAGAAATATCCAGAACAAGAGCAAATAATGGCTGTTGCTGTAGTTGCAATGAAAAACCAATACTTTTATCTTAACGTCATATTGAACTATATCAAGATTCATTCACTCAAGATACAATTTTATATCCGTCCTGCTTACAGTTAAAAAATATTTCTTCATATTTATGATAGTATTTAATTGAACTCACCATTACGTATTGTATTGCATTGCAATATATTGCAATTTTAATGAAGATTTATTAGTGAGTGATTGTATTTTTTATTAGCAGCTTTGAAATAATGTCACAAATAATTGCACAAATAATTTAAGCAATGACATATGTATTTCACGAAAATAGAACTTTTGCTAATTGACAAATTAAGTTTAGGATTAAAATTTAATTGTAATGGAAATATCGAAAGTGATCCTGTGGTTTTGTCTCACTTTATATTTGTACATATAATGAAAATAAATTAATTTATATCACTGGTATACATTGGTAAAATATTGTTGTGCCAGATAAACACATTTGCGAACACAAATATGCATGTCTAAATATTTTACATAAATAGCGGATACATGTGGTTTGAACGAGAATGAATGTGAGCGCCGGGTTGGTGGTCTCTGGTCTGACTACGAACGCGCTTATTCTACTGCATTGCCAATGCTCTTCAGTTGGCGGCTGGACTCCGCGTGCGACACATCACTTTTACTACTTGCGCGTTCTCGAATGTCGTTCATACGCCAATTTTATTTTCTATCATGATTTTAACGTAGCACGTGCGTGCGCGAGAGTGTGTTACACTTCAGAGTGTGTTGTAAACGCGCGATAAAAATAAAGATCACGGGATGGGATGAGAATTTACATTTTTGCTTGTCACACTGTGTTCATGCTGACGAATATTTTAGTGTTTTGTGTGATGTCGATGGTGTACCAACATGAATTGTAAAGTAAAAAACATATTATCAGTGAAATGATTTCCAATTAATTGTTTACGTTTGAGAAATAATCAATTGTCGTGATTTTAAATGTACAAAAAGTGAATTATAAATTTTTTTTTTCCCCCACATTTTCCTTCTTACTTTGGTACTTTATTTGAATTGTGAAGATGCTTTAGGGCACAAATTACATGTGTAAGAAGTTTTTCAGAGCGGCAAATCTTAACTACGCGTCGCAAAGGGAACAATCGTGACCGATGAACGTTTGTGATAAAAATATACCAAGCAAAATTCTCGGCATGCAGCCAAATGGCCTCGAGCCCTAATATAAATATCGGTTCCACATTCACATGATAACATAATTTCAAATGAAAACTTTGTGCATTTAAATCAGGATGAAAGAAAAAGAAAAAGTTTTGAAAATTTATTTCAAGTTTTACATCAAACGCTTTCACACATATTTTTTCTAACTTTTTTCCATTTTTTCTCTTCTTTTTAATTTTATTTTCTGTTTTATTACTCGATTAAATGCCATTTCTGGATGGGAAATGGAGCGCAAGAGATGTTTTTTTATTGCTACAAATTGTCAATGCTACAAAAAATATATTTATGGCAAATGAGATTCAACTCTTTGACGCATTTTTCCAGGTGTCAATCTATCGCGTGATAGGTCTATAGACTTCATGTAAATTCATTGACGCCCAATAAAATACTCCGATGCATACGTAAATGCGTGCAAACTGTTTCAAAAGGCTCGATGGCACTTTATCATGCATATTCAATGAACTTCGCGTGCATCTGTAGAGAAAATAATGACGAAAATGAAAAAAACGTTTGAAAGGAGAAAAAAATGAAATTGTGAATTCTCTCGGCTTGTCAGCGTAAATTGTACATTGAATTTTTTTTTTTTCGTTTCTCCTCTGTATGATACATCATAAAATGAAGTATTCAGTTTTTTTTCTCGACGCATAACACGCGCTGAAGTTAGAGAGATTGTAGCTTTTTTTATCGTCATCAACAGAATTGAAAGAACATTTCTATACTACCGATCAATTCAATTTCACACTGTGAAAATGAACTGTAACAAATTTTTAATTTTTTTATACATTAGTACAATTACTAATTATTATTCCTTTCTTTTATTTATACAGGTGGTGGTAGATTTATTGAATAACAATCTCAACCAAATGTGAATGACACTTTAGTGAAATATATTAATAAAAAAACATTAGAGATGATAAATATTTAAATAAACAATCGTGATTATAATACAAAAGAATTAATTCATATTGTGGCGATATAATCATTAATCATGAATCGTGCATTAAACAATTGCAGCATAAACAATAATTAAAAAACAAAATTTCATTTTATTTTAATGTTATAATGAAATTCTTGATAATTCATTCAAAATGATTATTTCGCCCATCAATAACAAAGTTCGAACATTGATATCACAATTGATAAATTAGTCTGCGTCACTGTACAAAACTGATGTTTATAAATTGACAAGAGTATTCGTAAATTTGAATATATCGTGGCTGTATTGTATTTATTTATGGTGAATATTTGGGTTGAATAAAGAATAAAAACAAATAGAAAATTGTGGTGGAAGAGGATGCATAAGTGGTATTGGCGATGGTGTATAAAGTACGATTTGTTGCACGAACAATTTTGTACAAATTAATCTGAATACGTTGTTTCAACGGTGGTAAATGAATGTGTTTGCGCCGGGGATTGGTGATAGTGATAGTGAAATCGAGAGACGACAGGGGTACTCGATTTAAATATATAAATGTGCGAGTGGCTGCGACAATGGTGGCACGGCTTCCGCAACAAGTTCTGCTACTACTTCTTATACTCTGTGAGTGGATATACATCGTAATACAATATATATATCTAATAGTTTTAAACTCCATTCTATATTTAGGTCGACTGGACTGAATCATATATGAAATTACCAACTTGGTTGTGTGCGCCGATCGTGCATTTTGCCGCGTGTCAGATTTAATATTTTATTGTCCATTATTCTTTGATTTTTCATACAAACTTTTGCAGTGTTGTATTAATTTTTTATTTTTTCATTATAATTAATATTTTTCATAAATTTTCTCTTTTGTTGTCTTATACTATGAAATTTAAGATATAATTCTTCTGTTCACTTTTATTTATTTATTTATTTATATTTGTTATTCAATTTGTTTTGTTGAGAATGAGGATAGCTTTTGATAAAAAGATTGAACAGAAAAATTGTGAAAATTCTTTGAATTTATATATTTTTTTCTGCTATTTTTAATTATACTAATGTTTATTCTTTTGTTTATTCATCTGTCCACTTTTATTTAATGCTTTGATTAATCAATAGTGAATGAGTATTGTTTGTTGATTAAATATTTGTAGTGAAGAATATTATTTACTTCAATTTGCAGACATATTCGATTAAAAAACGTACGATTTTTCCTCTGATTTTTATATCATTGTTGATCCAGTTTTATTGATAGTGAGAGGAGAAAGGAATTCAATAATTAAGTCAATTACGTTGATTTAATTAAAACAAGAACAGTCTTTGTTGAAATATATTTAAGAGGAATTGTGATGAACTGTTTATTGTTATATGAAAAATTTTACAGAAATATTTGTGTATTACCAATTTCCCCTTTTTCACAGTTATTATTGTTGCATTCGTATGATGGGAGAATGCAATGGACGACATCAAATAACCCAACGTAATGAACGAAATATGATTTTTAATTGATTAAATGATGGAAATTGATTCGCTACAACAAAAGAGCGAATTCCACATCATTTCATCATATTTTTAACTTTTTCATGCCAATTTTCACCATTGTACAATTTTGTACCATAAAATAAACGAAATAATGAGAATAATAAAAAAGAATATTGAAATATAAAAACATTCTTTTGATAAATTTGCAAAAATATAATAAACTAACATTTAAATGTTGATATCATACAAAAAACTTCTTTTGCCTGTTTCATTTTTAAATAAATTAAAGTTGAATATTTCCAACAATTATTTCCCAAGCTCAAGTTCAATTCTTCTTATTTATTTATAAAAAAAATTTCACCCTTTGATCTGATTTTTCAGTGAAGTTTCAAGGGCTTTAGAGTTTTAAATTTGACATAAATACAAACGAAGAGTCTCAAGATTTTTTTTTTTCAAGATTCTTTAGAGGAATTTAAGCTCCTTCCTTCAAAGCTTCACTTAAATCTGCTTTACGATGTATATTTACATGGTACACAGTGTATATATAAAGTTTCTTGTGCGATGAGGTCTTATACACAAGCTCTCTATTGTATTTGTTGGGATATGGAGAGTAGCAAACATATAGCGAAGTAACGAAGAACGCAATCCACGCTTAACAGTGTAATACCTAGAAACATTGGAAATAGTCACTCACTTGTGTGCATAACTTGAATACTCAAGGTAGAGTACTAAATAAATCTCAACATTCATATGTTTACTTTGATATTCAGATTTTATTTTTTTTTTTTCCTCGTTATAGAATAAATATTTTTCAATCCGTCACATCCTACCACTTTGAAATAATTATTGCACTTTATTCTGAGTGGTTTTTTTCGTTTAAAAAATTGACAATGTGAAAATTTTGTAACTATTATTAAGACGTAAATTTTTATAAATATATTATTTATTTATTTATTTATTTATATTTATTTATTATCAGTTTATAAACTCGGTCAGGAACAAATGTATTCTTGTTTCACTTGATTAAAGCGTGAGTGTTGTCGCATCACAGTTGCACTCAGGAGCTTAAACAACAGGAGATGATTCTTTACATTTCGTTGTATATTTAATCATTCTCAAACACTTTTACAGAGATTTTTTTTTTTTCTATAATCCATTGGAAGAATAAAAATTTTGAATTTCAATTTATCTCAGTGTGGCTGACGTGAATCAGTAAACAATAATTCATAGTTTATTAACTGGTTATGAATATTTATTGCACAAAAAGTTTTCATTCGTTTTTTATTGACTGGCGATATCTCCGAGTTAACTTTTTTTATCAATATTTAAATTCACGGTGAATCATCATGAGATTCTGCCAATTATTATTCAATGCTTTTTGAATATATGAAATGCAATCTGAACAGCTACTCGACACACGTTCAAACAAATACACAAACTATAAACTTGATAAGAAAAGGCTTCAGGTAGTCCAGACCCATTTTTCTTAAATATTAGGGACTGACGACAGGTCGTAAAAATGAAAAAAAATTCATAACATCGTGAGGTTGTGAGAAGAAGAGGTTTTTCCCTGTCCTACGAAAATTGATCTGAACGAAAAAATTATTCAATTTTTATAATATAATAAACAATTTATTTATGTTAGGGTTGGAACAATTGTCGATTGAATATAAATCAATTTTTGTGATATTGAATATAATTTTCTGTTGGTGAAAAAAAAATTTCTGAAGATAAAATGTTAAAAAAAATTCCATGTGTGACGCATTTTCAAATGGCTTTGTGAAATTTCCTTTAAAATGGGTGACGATTAATGGATAGCTGGTCCTCCAAGTCCAGGACCTTTTTGTTGGCACAGATAATTTATTGTTCTCGCGAACGAATAGCCTTAAAGTACGATCCATAGAGTAGCCAATTCTACATATAGGTGTCATATAAATCCTTTTCTGGTGAATCTCACATGAAAGACTACTATACATGTAGATAGATTCAATGTTTTTTTTTTCCATCTGTTCATCCAGAGTGAATTTTTATGCGTTAGCAAATTTCTTTTTCTTCCTATCCTTTCATCTTTCATTCTTCCTTTTTTTTCCCATTCCTTGCTCATATCTTTGCAATATTCCAATTTACTTCAATGAATAATCGAATTCAATACGAATATGATCAAACGGATTGTGATTTGAAAAAGAAATATTTAATATATAAATACGTTCAGTTCAATTATTTTTTCATTTTTTGTGATTTAATCTTATAGTAGTGTTTATTGTTTTTTTTTTTAAATTTTGTTTATTGCAATATGAGACTCGAATGTAGCTATATAAATATTAATATTGCAAATGAAAGGAATTTTTTGTTCGATTCGAATTCAATGATGAAATGTGGGATGAAAAATGTTCGATTGGAATATTGAGATATTGTAAACAGAATATGAAGGGATATCATTAAAAATCTGGATTCATAAAAACATTGCAAAGTTCTGGTGAATTAATGAACATGGATTATCAATCTACCATTTCTATGCATATGGGGGAAATAAATGTGGAAAAAATAAATTCAATACACTCATGTTTCTGCACGGAAATATTTCAATATCCTCTCGATGATTTTGCTACCTGTATATTATACCTCTTTCATTGAAACAAATTTTCCACAAATGATTTTGAATGTCTAAGCAGAGCATCATTAGACAGGATAAAAATATGAAGTCTTTATTTTTTTTTGTCCATTCTTTTGAAATTGGCTGAAAAGGCTACGAGTCCATTTGGTCATAATCCAAACTAAGCTTCAACCATATGAAAAATAATATATAACCTCTGTCATTGCATAAATCGTAAGGAAAAAAAATAATTTTCAACATATCACAATTTAATGAGAAAGATAAAAATAAATACTACAATAATTCAAATTATTAATTAATACAGTAGCTGATAATTTTTATTAAATTGAAAAACTATTTTGTGGATCAAAAAAAAATAGATTAACAATCTCTTACAATAATTTATAACACAAATAATTAATATGAGATAGGGAGAAAAAAAAACAAAATTTAATGAAACATAAATCAGTCTCAACAATAATTCACGCTTAGCAATTTGCTTAATGTAAAAGATACATTATTGAATTGACTTTATTTTATTCATCTAACACAAAGGTATATGTAAACGTATCATCACACACATTTACACTGCGCTCAACACAGACATATTTATGTTTGCTGCATCAGAATTCTTATTTCTGTCTTGAATGTGGAGTTTAAATTTTGACTTTAGCAACGAGATGCAAAACAATTTTAAGATGGTATATGGGAACAACGGCCATGACTGCATACCACTTCTATACAGGAATTCGGTGCGTGTGCATGTGTGTGTGTGTGTTGAGTGCGCTAGAATATCTTACAATGTACACACACAAACTTCACTCACCTATTTGAAACTTGCTGGAAGAAAATAACGTTCTTGTGTATAATAAAATATTACAATTATTTGTAGGAAAATTAATAACGTCCAATGAACTTTACAGTTTTCAATAGCATTTTTCAGGAATCTCTGTAGTATTAAATTTAATATTCTAAAAATAAAAATAACAAAATGATATTTTCTCAATAAATGTGAGAAGTTTATTAATGATTAATAAATATTGAGGCTGATAGGTTGGTATTGGAGTTTAAAGACTAATAAAGACTCTGTGACAAATAATGAAATAATTACAAAATGCCAGCAATCATCCACGAAAATGTACACAAATTTTGATTGAATGCATTCATTTATACTCAAAAAATTCTTTTTTTAGTATATGAACACCATCAATTTTTTGTTTATTTAATCCTAAAAGTTAAAGTGCTTGCTCTTAAAGTGTTCATTTATAATTCATGATACAGTGGAAACAAATACTAAAGTCGCCCATGAATATTATAAAATTGATTATCGAAGTTATCTTACGCTTTAAAAACTTTCATGAAAGTTTGGTTATTGTTACTTTCTAATATAATATTTCTGTGAATTTTTAATGAACTAAAAGCAGTAGAATTTCTCAAACCCATTTAGTAATATTACTGAATTATTACCATATGTGCCTGAAATTGCATTCTGTATTTTAACTTATGGTAGACGTGAAAATCAAATTTGTGCAAAAAATAATTCAGCTATTTCTTTAAATTTCGTTTTCATGTCATCACGAAAGTGCCCCACCATTTCAGTACCATTCGCTGTTCTTAAACGATTTTTCTCACGCTTATCGTTCTAAAGTCTCACCTCAATTTTTAATTTTGTAACAATTTTCAAACTTCATTTAGATCTCAACGTTATTACATTTTTTAGTTTGATAGTGTATCATTTCCATGTGCACAATGACGTATAAAAGTTTTGACACATTTTATTGGCGTAATAGACACTCAGCTAATTTTCATATTTTATATAAGTGGAAATAGAATTTTTGATTTAGAAACAAAGAAAAATTAATAAAAATTTTATTATCGTCGTATTATTAACATTACAACAAATTAGAAACATTAAGAACACGATAATTCGAATTAAAATTCAATAAATTAACAAATTTTGGACAAAACATTTTTACATAAACACTGAATAATAAAAATTTGCAAATAATAACACAAAATCATCTAAAATAGTTGAGAAACAAATATTATATCAAGATAATAATATTAGAAAATAATATTCATCCTCAACAAATTCCCCATCCAAATGTTGAAAAAGACAAATAGTTTTAGCTACGGAAAATTCCCCAACTGTGTTATTTATATCTTTCTGTTTACATTCAAAATTCTCGTATAATATCCCACGCGGAAAAATAAACTTAGCCAGAAGAAAAATGCTCAAACCATAACAAATAATTCACGACGAGTCAAATAAAAAATCCTGCAATGATACAAATCATAAACAATCAATCAGATTTGTATCAAAGCAACAACCACATAAAACTTCAACTTCAGAATATCATATCCTCTTTATCAAGTTTGAATATACTTTCAACACACAACATAACTCACATAAATCAATATTCTTCCAAACGAAACTTTCAAATATTAATAATATATTCCAACAAAATTAGATTATTATTATTAATTCCCATAACCCTCCACAATTTTCTATTCCCATTTCCACACAAAAAGTTTATGCAACAACAAAATAAACAAACCGTCAAAACAATAAAAATAAGATGGAAAAAACTTCGTCTACTCTTGAATTAAAACTTCTTAAATTACAATTTATAATTCAGACTTTATCGAATTATCAAATAATTACTGTGATTATATTATTCATTCTACTTTCTCGCCCTCTATTTCCTTCCTTCATGTACACAAATATATATATATATATATACATAAATGAATGCACCTGCATTTATAAAGGGCAGGCACATTAAACTACACCATCAAGTGAGTTAATTTCACTGGGCTGAAGGCAAATTTTATATACCATTTTCTTCATTTCCTCAATGCTTCTCCAGACTTTATACAAATAAATATATACAATTTATATATATATATATATATATATATAGATATATATATATAGATTTATATGAAATGTGTGTGTTCTTGTAGGTATACAAATACCTCGACAACTTCTTGACAGTAACAAGCAGTAGATCGCCAATGCCTGGAATTGATATTGTTCTTGGAAATTGAGTTTCGTATCGTCTCTTGGTACCTGCATCCTTCCAACAACGTCCTGACAATGTGTATATAGAAACTAACGTAACTGCAACCAGTTGTATATAACAAATTTTCTGAGTTAGGTTTCGTATGTGTTGCTGTGTGTAGTTTGGTATAGGTATGATATATTGTCACATTGTTGGTTGTTAAGAGATAACTCAGGTAGTCATTAAAGTTATTGTTGGGAGTTTTGTGCAGATGATTTGTTGGCTGTTTTCTCTAGGGCGATGATTGGTATTGTTTATTAGATTCGTTACGCTGTTGTATTATAGTTGGTTTTATTTATTGTTTGCAATGTCAAAGGGTTTGTTGATGCTGGCAATTTTTATTGCCATTTTTTGAATGATTAGATTGAAGGTGAATAGTTATCGACTTTTGTAGTAGGGAACAGATTTGTGTAATTATTATTTTATAGAACGATCTGTTGTTGATCACAGTCAAAGTCACATTTTATAAAACAATAAATAATTATTTTATTTACATTCTCATCAGTATCAAATTTAATTTCGTTTGTTTTATTTTACATTGAAAAAAAAGGGCAATGTTATGAATTATGGTGATAAAATTCGGAATTAATTATCACAATATCTTTCAAATGGAAATTAGAAATAAAATGTCACACAATGTTTATTGAATTTAATTTGGTATCCTCTTAACGAGTGGTCTCTATTGAATATTCAATTCAATTTAAATATATCCAGTAGAGGAATGTGTATTTCTGTCATAACGTAAATTTTCCTGACAATACATTTCAGTTTTATTATTAAGTGCACAGGAATAAGAGAAGAAAAAAAATTGACATTGATTGAACAAGTTGAAACAAGTTTATATTAATCTGTCATTTCTCTACTTCGTATTTATTCATCTGTATATTTTTTGCTTTCCATTATTTTTTTTTTATAGTGATGTAGGCGCTCGTAAATCCCATGTAAAATGTCAGTTCAACGTAATGGTGACGATCGATGAAATGTCGACAAAAGTATCTATAGCTGAATACATCTTGAAGTGTAAATAAAATGCAGCGAAGTATTCACAAACACGAATTAAAAGCCTGATATTAATTTTTTTCTCGATATTAATATTCATCCATTTGTATTCCGACGTTTTGTACGCGAATTCATTGTGAATTATTCAGTGATGCAGAATAATTCACATCAAGAAACATCTATTTCTGGCATGGGGAAAAAAAATGGGGAAAAAATGTTGCACTCAATGTGATGTTTATGAGAAATCTACTTCCATCGTCCGAGTATTCATTTATTTCAATGGTTTTTTTTATTTCTTTTCATTTTATTTATTTCATTTAGTTACTTGAAGTCATATTGCAATTTATTATTGTCAATTTTTATTTTTATTTCTTATAAGTCAGTTTATTTTTTATGAATCAATTATTCATGTTAATGATGATGAAAAATTATTAAATGAAGAAATTTAATAAATAAATAGAATGTCAACTGTGATGAATGGAACTGATGCATCACCTTATAAATTTCTATGGTGTTTTATAGAATAACATTCCCATTTGATTGCAATTCCACATTTTTATTAGTAAATAATGAATTGTGATGGACTTTTTGTTCTATTTTATAAGCCATAAAAATTAAAAAGTTCAATTATTTTTCCAATTTTTGTAGTACATCTCATTTAATCATGACTGTAATAATGGATTAATTGGTAAACGAATGAACTCCGAATACTGTTGAATAAATATCAAATAAAGTTGTGATGGAGATATTCAGTGCAACACAGAAACAAAAATAATTTTTAGTTTCCATTTTCTACCATGAACAAATGAAAAATTACTGCGAAAAATTCGCGGTCATAATTCACTTTTCATAATAATTTATACTGAAATTCTTTCTTTTTTTCTTCATTTTCGTTGTGTCAGACTACAAATTAATTGTTTATATCACTATAAATTCAATTGGTTGAATACTAAAATTAATATACAAACAACATTTCAACAATGATAAATGATAATAATATAATATTCTACGCAGATTATTCATCATCTCATACAAAATAAAACATTTCTCTGTCCTCATTTTTCTTCATGAACAAACACAAGAATTATAACACAAACTTTTATACCATAATTTACATTCATATTAATTCAAATTTACAATTTTATATTTCTATTCTTACACTTCATTTTTATTATTCAAATTCCATCGACAACGAAACAGTTCTAACAGAACAAAAAAATAAAAAACACAAATAAATTTACAACAATGAACAAAAAATAATCTGATATTGTACTTCTAAATATTAATTACAACTCAAAAAAATAAAATACCTCTCTTCCTTCTCCTTCTTATCAACAAACAAAAAAAAATAGTACTGACAGTTACGTTCTCGTTATAATTCAAAGCAGAATAAAAAATTGTAGGGAAAAAAAAGAAGCTGAAAATGAGAACACCGCAATACGCATTGAAAAATTCATCAAAACTCATCTAAAGCGTCGACAAAATTCTCAGGAGACCTGCTCTCATTCCAATCGACTGTACACGAGCTTTTATCGTCGTCACACGTATATAAGTCACATACTCAGCGCGTGTATTAATATGTCAACCTAGATTCTACACGCTAAATGTATATACATTGTCATTATAACCCATATATTTCAAACTATCGCATGAAAAAGAGAAAAAAAATTGACCCAATTTTCAGTTTTGTATATTTGGCAACGCATTCAAGTTCTCTATACATCTCTGTTGCAAGTCAATTATACATTTACAGATACTCATCAGATCATTTATCTGTGAATAAATGAACAATACTCTGAGAAATGAATTAGTTGAATAAAATAAATACATTCAAAAGATTTTTTTTTTAAGATTTTCATTTTTAGTTGAAGGCATTTTGTAAATATTAACAAACAAATTAACATTAAATGAACTTTCTCAATTTTTCGTCGATTTGTTTATCCATTATTTAGTATTTGTCATTTTTTTTATACTAAATTTATTGTTTTATAAAAGTTTCTTTCATTTATTTATCAATAAATTTTTTGTGAGTACAAATTTGTCGTTGTTCTTCTGAATTTCAACAACAAATTATAATTCTTTATATTTCTGTACAAACGAATAATAAAATATTTATATTTATTTATTAAATATGAATTAATTATCTTAATATTGAATAAATTTTGTTCTGGATACACAAAAAAAATCATCTCATTAACTAATACTAATAATTATCAGATAAAAATAACAAATGTTCCAGAAATATTTGCTTGGATTCATTTTAATTTTACTCTATAAATGGAAAAAAATGACGAACTGGAACTGCATGAAAGCATACGGTGACACAAAAAAAGAAATAGAAAATAAACTGAAAGCGAAAATGAAAATAAAGAGAAGGGGAGAAAATTTCATACAACCAACACACAAATGAAATTCTTAATAAGCCACAGACACGTTACGATGGAGTTTTTTCCTCTTTTGTTGTTATGTCCCACATCATTACACCCACCCGGATTGTTATATTGTTGTATTGAGCGTACGAAACATTGCACATAGAAAATGAAGGAGAAATCTGTTTTTCCCACCACTTCTGTCAGCTACTATTATTTTTGTATCACTCTACGTCACCTTTTTTTTTTATTCCCTTCATTTTCCTTTTTGTATTTTTTTTTTCTTCTTCATATCATCTGCCACAACACCACGAGCTCATTTCAACTCTACACAAATTGTATCGCATTTCGTATTAGCATTTGTAAATGTTTTTTTATTCTACTTCAACATTTTCCCCAGTAAATTTTCATTCACATTGTGTTGCGTGTTTGTCTCTCACTACAAATTTAACAACGAAAATTCAAATAAAATAATTTTAATTATAATTGGAATATATTGTGGAATTTTTTAATTGGTGTAGTAATATTAAACCATTAAATGTTGAGGCATAAATATTGCATCTTTATGCAACAATAAATGAAAACAAAAGATTAGAAAGTGTACTGTAAATTTGTATAAATGAAAATAATTTCACTTTAGAATAAAATCAGGTTAAATGGACTCCCTTAGGTAGGGGGAAAACACCTTTACACCTTAATTGGTGATTCAATTTACTTGTATGAGGAATTAAAATCAACATTCATTATGACTTGTAGAAATAATAATGTAATTTTGTTTGAGAATTGTAGACTATGCTGGTTGGTTGAATTTAATATTTAGCTTAGTGAACTGAGTGTTTGTTAAATTAATCCTTTAATTTTCATTGAATTTCATTTTTCAACTTATGAAATGCTGACTTGGATGATAATAAGAGAAAATTGAATAGTAAATAACAAATAATATTTTTTGAATAATATTGTGAAGAATTGTCAATGTCAAACTAAAGAGTTTAATTACTCACAATGAATCTTTTGGGAATTTCGTTCTGCACCTGAAGAATTAAATCAATTACTTGTAATTACTAGAATTTAGAGTGGATAGATTTAGCAGTATAAATGATTTAGCAATCCCCATGACTACTTGGATAATTGATATTAAATTTAATGATTGATATATAGGAAGCAACGATTTTGTGGCTACCCATAACAGACTCTCCTGTGATACGCGTATTCAAGTTTTAATGATGAATATCAGAGGGTGGATTGTTGTTGTGGTGCAGAAAGCCACAGCGAATTATTGTTACCTGGATGGCTGTTCTCTCTTCTACTAAAATTCACTCTGTGCTGAGCATTTTAAAGGAAAATATTTGAACAAATTCACCTTCGTGTGGTTATTTACATTGTTGAGTTTATTATGAGAATAAGAGAATTAATTGGTGCAAAAATAATTTAATCTTAATGACAAACAAAAATCGTTTTTTTATTTTTAATTCTTATTTTTTGTTTATGAGAATTAAAGTCATAAATTGAGGTTGTGGTGGTATAGAACAATCAATCAAACTTGATTTTATTCTTTTGCTTATATTTTTATTCTTTTTCTGTATTGTTTTAATTATTGTTTGATTTTGTGCTGTTATTAACAATTTAATTATAGAATTTAATTTGATAAATTAACACAGTGATGAGTCTACTATGAAAATTTACTGATGTCCCAAGTTTACAAAATTAATTTCATAAATAACCAAATTTTACTTTCATTCCTTGGAAATAAATATAAAAAATCAATCCACACAAAAATTTTATCCTGATGTGCATCCCTTAAATCCACAATATCATGAAAATCCTAAAATACCAACACGTGCTCATTCCTACATCAAACTATGAACTATTACATCAGCAAATTGCATAGGCACTCGCTGCAAGACGCTACCACATCTATTCAACTTATAAAATATATTGAAGAAAAAAAAAATTATTCAGGTCACAATAATATTCAACTCTTTAATGTTCATCATGGCATATTTCTCACGTTCGCTTGTACAACTTCAAAGTGTGGTGTATAACTGAATAATTTTTCTTTTATATTACGAAAAATTCCTTTGCAAAACCATTGCTTCTTCTCTCATTGTTAAACAAAAAATAAAAAAACGAACCACGAGAAAGAGTAACACAAAAAAAATATATAGATAATACAATGAGGTTTTCTCATCCAAAACTTTTTTGAATGTAATTTTATAGGTGGAAATTTTTTCTTCTCACCAATTTTCTATTGGATAAATAAATGGTAAAGTGAAAGAAATTGCATGGATGGAAGAAACAGGAGAAATAACTAAAGTTACATTTGTTGCGACTTAAATTAATTCGATAACCAACTGCGTAGACAAATCGTTATTTACACATCGCACCCAACTACACATAGTTTGTTGTAATTTAACAGATTAATACACTCAATCTATGTCTTATTCTATAACTATATATACACAGACTTCGCGTTCTACTTCAAATACTCTTTTTCAATTGAGGGTTGATCGTCTCGGAGTTTCATGATCACTTCCAAGTGAATTAGGCTTCATCGAGGTTAACCGAACTATCTATTGGAAAACTTTTTGTCTATATATAAATTTGTTCAAACCTTTATATCGATTCATCCAGTTAACTAATCCTGGTTATTTAAAAACTTTTCAATAGTACTTTACACAGCTTATTTAACACCTCTGTCATTATAAGTTTTCAATTGAATCAATAAATGACAAAAGAGAAAGTAAAAGAAATAAAGATCGAAATGATAATAAAGCTGAATGAGAATCGAGTTGTTCACACTTCTATAAAAAATTATTTCTATGAGAAAATTAGGAAAATCATTTTTATTCTTATATTTCAATAATCTTTCCTCATTTTTTTTTATCATCACAATTTTATTCTATCATTATCTACCATCATTACTGAATAAAAAAATCCAATAAGAAAATCATAATATACAGAATGAACTGAATAAATTAATTAAATCTATAACCAATACAAAATTTTTGATTATTCATGAATTAATACAATAAAGTTAAATTTCTAATTATTTTTCCAATCAATATCTCATCAATAACTTAAAGCAGTCTAATGAACTGAATAAAAATTTATAAAGCAAGAGATGTTGATTAAAAGTCGTTCAGTAGATTTTTTTCAAACTCTTCAGTTATGAATGTCTAATCCAAATTTATAAATAATGAAAAGAAAAAAAATAGAAGAGAAAAGTGGATAACTGAATATCATAGAATAATATGAAAATTATTTAACTTAATTAAACTAAAGTGAATGAATTTGATTTATGTGTGTGTGAATGTTCAAAGATTGGATTAAAACGGACGTTAGCTCTGTACGTACGTTAAAAGATAATCGTGTGTTTTAATCATGAATGAAGTTTAAGCTCGTGGCAAAAATATGAAATGCAAAATAATGAAACGTCCGGACGTAAATATATAAACGTCCAACTGCCACTATCTACACCTACACTCACAAATATGTATATATATATATATATATATATATATATATATATATATATATCCACTTGCATAAACAATATTAAGGTATCCATACACGAAAGCCAAAATGAGATTTAATATTCGTTGAGTATATTAACATGCAGGAACGCGTTGGAATAAATTTATCCTATAACATTATAAATTCATTTATTTTCTCATGACAAAATAAATTCATTTCAATTATTCGAGCTAAAATAATTCGCCAGAGTATTTAGTTAGCAAAAGTATCATCCATAATATCCATGTAGATTAAATAATTATAATAACAATAAAAAAACCTGCTGGATCAATTCATTAATTTATCTATTTATTATTAACTTTTCGTAATCTCTTTCATTATTTAATCACTGCATGTCTCAATGTTCTTGTTTTAATTACAAACTTTGAGGTTAAATTTTAATATTATTCTGTCTTTTCAATATTATTAGCAGAACACAAAGAGGGTAATTATTAAAATTCCTACAACTCCAAATCATCAGCAACAAATTATTAGTAATATAATGAAACGACCAATAAGTCCACCAAGATGTATATCCTGTGATTAATTATCAGTTCCTTGGAGAATTAGCGACATTACTGCTAAATGACGTCGTAAACATTAACATGCATGACACTAATTCCATCAATGTCAAAATACATTGTCACAAATCATCTAAAATTTCATAGCACTGATGTAGCATCTACATTGAAGATGGATCAGTACATATCCTTCATCATCTTACTCACTATGATATGGATTATTATAGTAGTAAACTGTAGCAATTACAGCGTTGAACGTTATCAGATTTGATATGAATGCATGATCGTATTACTCCCAGATATGTAATCAAATTTACGTCGATAATTGAACTTGCAAGTTGTCTATAATCAATATGCATTATAATTGATACAGGAAATGCAACTGTAGAGGAAGAGGAAGATGAATTCATAGGTATTGTATATTTAATGAACCATTTGATGCTATAATACAATTTGCAGCACCTTTGGGGATACAAATGGCGACAGAATATGCAACTAATGGGAAATCAGTAAAGATTCATCGTGTACTTATGTTTATGGGGAAAATAATGGTGGAGAATTTGATATGGTTTATTACATTGAAGTATGAAGATGGGAATAATAGAGAAAAGTTAATTGGAATATTGATTGGAGAAGGATTTATTGAGGAATAATTTTGACAATGAGGAAGTTAATATTTTTACTTTACAAATTTATTTGGATTTTATTTGATGTTATTTATTATTCGATGTTACTTTATTGGTATTGACTATTTTATTGTAGGTTACACATTAGGGACAATCAGATTTATTTATTATTGTGTGAATTATGAGTAAGGGAAGAAGAAGATTGCGATGAATTAAAATCAGGTTGGAATAATTTAATTGATCATTTTTATTATTTTTAATTTCAAGTGATGAATGTTTGTTAATATTTCATTCTAATGTTTTTCTTTTATTGCTCTGAGTCAATTTCACTGTATTAATATTCAATGGTTGAAAAATAAAAAGTGAAATCATTACGTGAGAGGTGTAGAGTTATTTAATTTTTTGAATTGTTATTGACGTGCTTAATTTACTCCCTTAATGGGGTAAAATAAATAATTAGGTCTTCAAAATTCTTAGAATTACTAATTTCAATGAAAAAAAAAAGAAGTCGGTGTGAATTTATATTTTATCCTTTATCTCAATTTTTTTCTTAGTCAGTTTACTCTGGTTTTATTTTATAATTATTACTGTAGACATCTGGTGGCTTGAAAAAAGAATTATTAGGGATAATTAATTTTTTCTTTTAAATCGAATCAACTAATAGTATTACGGATTTAATTATAAGACTTAATTGAAGAGAAATTAAATATGGATTATGAAACAAACACCACATTATATTATTCCACTCAAATTCAAAATTAGAACTATAAAAAAACAAAAAAATCATAAAAGTCACAGTAAAATTTGTTCAGAAATTAATTCTTTTTCATTTATTAAATCTTTGAATTAATGAGAAATCTGAAATGAATTATTACAATGTAAATTGGAATTGCATTCATATTTGTTACGAAAATATATGACATTCATAAATGTGTGTAAGTAAACAGTAGTTCAGGAAGGAATTTAAAATTTAACCGTAGAGAATGTGGCTGAGTGGAAGTGCTCTATGGAGATCAGACTGGGTTGAGAATGGAAAATTTGCCACGTTGTATTCCCACATGGGGAATTTGGTTTAACGACACTGCCACTCTGTGAGATAAGAGATTTATGTGCAGATGGGGAAACATACCACCAAACTATAGTTTATCACCGTATTTTACTTACACAGTGAAAAATTTATGCATAGAAAAAAAAATCGGTGAAATAAGTAGGAGAATTTTTTCAATTTTAGAAAAATTGATTTATATACAATAAGTAATAATTTACAATTCAACACAAAGGATTTATTTATTAATTTTTGATCAACTAAATCAGAAATTAATCATTCTTTTTCTCAAGTTTATAATAATTGTAAAAATTAAATGTTTATTTATAGTTAACAATTATTAAAAAAATTCAAAGAAGGTTCTGTGAGAGAATTGAAGATAGAAAATTTTTTAATTAATGGAGATTCATTTGTAATGACAAATTACGAATTTTCAATTAATTATTGTAAACTATCATGAATTAGTTTAGTGAAATAAAACATATCGGTTCTGAACAGAATTTAATAGATATTTGATGAACGTTTGTCACGTGAATGATCTAGTGGATTTACCACATCCCTTTGATGAGCGATTGGAGAAATATTTGATGCCATAAAATTCAGTTTTATACAACTTTGTTCGTTGGAAAATTCGTTGGGAATGATTAATAATAATTTTGCGTAAATGAACGTACGTTTATTCAAGTGTTTGCAGGTAGAGTTGGTGCATAACCAAGTGAGTGTTGCATAATTAGGTGTAGTAAAGTGTAGTTGTTGCCAGAGTAAAGGAAAGCTTTGGTGAAGTTTCGATGGAGTAAAAAATGTGATGACTTTAAAACGCTTCCGATGATGGAAGTTGAAATGATATTACTAATCCAGATACTTCGTGATTATGTCATTTTTGTTCATTTTTCAGTCTTGATGATAAATGGAGGAATGAAAAAAAAATATTTAGCAATTTTTTTTTATGCCCCAAAGTAATTTATAACATTTAATTCATGAATAGAGAAAAGAATAGTTATAGAACTGCTATAACAATTAGAACTTGATGGCGATTGTGATTTTGTTGTTTGTATTGATTCGATTTGAAGGCAAAAAATATTTTTGTAATCTGGAGAATTGTCTTTATAGTTGGAACTAAAATCATCAAGATGTGTTTTACAATAAACAATTTGCTATTATTTTGAAATTTTATAAGTTTATGATTTCTTTGTGTTGTATTTCAATTCATAAATTACTGAAACTAAATTTAAATTTTCATTAGACCATTTATATTTTAGTACAAACTTCAAAGAATTCATCAACAAATTGAATTCAAGTTGTTTCCAATCCAATCAATGATATTTTTATCAGATAAACGTAATCGCTAGTTGGAAATTAATCGATCTGAAAAAAATGCTTTCAAAGTCTCTGGTCGGTATTCAATCTCTGCTCGTTCAATTTTATATTTCTATATCTCTTATTATTTTTCTTTCTTTTTCATACAATTCCTCGAATGAAATTCTCTTATGGACTTTCATCAAAAGAAATGCAAAGTAATGAAATAAGGAGGGGGAATCCATATTTCTCCAGTTGAAACATGAGAATACCACATTAATAATAATAATGAGAAAATAATAAATATTTGAAAGCTGTAGCGCAATGCATCATATTAATTTTTTTCATTGGATGCACAAATAATATTGAAAATTCTCCACAACATTGAAATAATAGTTAAAAATACACAGAAAAAAAATGGATAATATATATAGCAGAATAATAATTGGAATACAAACAAAAGAAAAACAAATTATCGATTCGTGATACAAAAAAAAAAGCACCGATTTTCATCAATTATAAAATAAAACAAAAATTAAACGAAAACAATCATAATTCAATTTTAATTTTGTTAATTTTTTCAAGATGAATTCATTCATTTCTAATTATCAAAAAATGCAGCAATATAAATTTCTACAAAATAATATTCCACTGTTATTTTACATTCACATTCATATTTTTTATAATTTCAATTTCCTTTCCATTTATAATTCAATTATACATTTATTTTCTTTTCTTTTTTATTTTCATTATTTTACGAGAATATTTAATTAAATCTTTGGACATGACAGGATCGTGCAATAGTGGAAGAATTGGGAGAGGGTAAAGCACAGGCGTTTTGTTCGAGCGCACCGTGTGGTGTAGCTTCAATAGTGCTATGGGGTGAAATTGGAGAAATTTATCACAACACCCACGTGAACATCATAGCACACACTGATAAATAAATAAATAGATATATATATATATATCCATACCCAAAAATACATTTAAAAAGATGTAAATTGATTTATAATTACAATCATGATTACAAAATACAATCAAATTTATCATTGATAAACATTTTGTTATTTTTCATCTTTATTTCTCCAACCGAATTTTTTTTCCACTCACCATATCAATTTTTTTTATCATGCAAAATTTATTCCCACTCTGGTGAATACACACACACACACACACACAGTTATTCATATACACAAAATATACTCGCAGACAACACAATATAATGGTGCAATCATTTCAATTTCAACACTCAAACCTTCCGATCCTCTATCGATCATTCGCCAAATAAAATATAGCTCTCCTCTTTCACACACATATATATCCCATTTCCTCACTCCTCCATTCTCCCACAATCACATAAGTTTCAAAGGTGCAAATACTATCGCACATCAAGACACGAAATGAAAAAAAAAAGAAAAAACTCTGTGCCAATAGCCCCAAGACATAATGGAGTACATAAAACTTTTTATCTCACATATTTCCTTCTTCATTCCTACCACATTTTATCACAAACATTTCTACACATAAAAAATAAAATCGAGATAAATTCCCCAACATGTATTCAATCATTTTATTCTCCTCAATAATATCAGTGCATTACAATAATGTAAAAACAAAAAAAGAAAAGGCGAAAAGAGAAAAACACAAAATATTATTTTTAAATTTTCAAACTGAAAATTTATTTTTATCAAACTTTCATCTTTTACAACGACAAAGTTTCTCCCCTTTTTTTTTTATGCCACATATTTAAATCTTTTGAACAGACGTATAGTCACGTGCACTATATTTTCTCCTTATGATTCGCATTTTCATGTTGAACACAGAAATACAGAGACAAATATATACAAGGGGGGGATGAGTACAGTAGACGAGGGTGTAAGATTTGAAATGATGGGTTGCCAGGTGGAATATACCAGTGAAGTCACTCTGTACATAATGCATGTCTCGTTACAGGTGTAGAGTTGAAGGAGAAATGTAAGATGCAAAAAGACGAACACATTCACATGAGTATTATATCTATATATATATATATACACTTTTCTTTCATAGCGTACGACGAATACCAAAAACGTGTCTATGCCGCATCGTGTTCACCTCTTGTTTGATGAACCGCAAAAAGCCTTCTCCCTCTTTTGAACTCTTTGTTGAAGTTTATTACAAACTCGTACATATAAGTAAATATATATTCATATATATTCAAAAGTATTTTCAAACTTTCTTAAAATAAACAAGAAGTGAATGAATTGTTTACTGAACAATAACGAACTTTACTTGGTTACTTTATTAGCATACGTGGTTGGAATTTACAATCAAATTTGATATAAAAGAGAATGTGAAATGATATTTTGCTTGTTTTTTTTTTCCTTATAAATCTTTACTTTTCTTTTTCCCAATCAGTATGAAAATGTTTTTCAATTCTTTTTTCACGGTTCTCTACATACACTTTTTTTTTCACATTTTTCATTCTGCAGTTTTTCATTTTCTTCATTTAGTCAACGATTAAGCTTTGGATGGGATAAATCGTGAGACAAAAGAATCAAATTATCAGAGCAATCGACTAACTTCCCTTCTCTCTTGTATACCTCTACCATCATTTAATCTTTCCCCACTCACGTGCGGGAATTTCAATTAATTTCACTGAGCATCTATTCGATAGCAGCGATTCGAGAATTCCGGAGTGCATTATTATGAATGCATATATATATGTTGGGATTTGAAGGAAGAAAGTGGGAGAGATTATATGAAGTCTCGTAATATTTAGGGTATTTCTGTTGTGTGGTATTGGAGTTCAAAATGCTTTCAGGAATAATGGAAGTGTGTTGGACGTATAATTATATCAATGAAATTGTAAATTAGATTTTGGTACATAATTGCAATACAAATTTTCATAACATTTATCAAAGTTGTGAAGAAAACTGATGAACAATTGTTAAAAACAAAACATCAAATGAATTTCAAAATTTTTTATAATTATAAGCACATCATTTTTATAATTTTTTTCTACTTTCCAAAATTTTTATCTTATTTATACATAATAAAAATACCACATGGACTTAAACCCAAAAAACCGCATGAAAATAAGAAAATTTTTATCACAATAAATAGAAAAACAAAAAAAATCCAAGATTATTTTAGCTAAACCTGTCCGAACATGATATCATTCATAGATGTTATACGACTATCCCTTCAGTATCACTCCCATAAAAACTTATATCAAATTGTAGATCAGATTCTGGCACACAATTTGATTACCTATTTTCATAATATTTACCTATTCTCTTAAGAGTTATTGATACTTTTGTACACCACAATTAAATCGATTCATTTGATAGATTACAATAATCAAATTATATTTCGTATTTTATTCTCCAATTTTTTTTTTGTCTGAAATCTAAAATCTCTGAAAACTTGACATAAGGGAATTTATGTAGAATATGCATATATATTTATATATCTAGTGGATCAGCTAAAGCAAAGTGTACTATGAGCTCTGTGTGCACCAGCTCAAGCACAAGAGAAATCTCAGTGGTGCATTTGGCTGACATCCCCTATCGCATCTCTCCACATTCTACACTCCATTCAACGGTTATTCTCTTCTTCTTGTTTTCTTACTATCGCACGTCACATCGTACATGAGACCAAACATCAGATAACTAAGTATATATGTACATTCATACATATATATATATATACGTAGAAGATAATATAGAAAGGAAGCATTTGCTTCTGTCTGTATACTTCACAAATGTCTATCTTGATGATCTTGATATTACTGTTGGCAATCACAAAACCAGACCAAAGCTTTAAAGTAAATGTATATATATAAACAACCAGATAATTATGTGGTCCTATTGTCTGTCAGTTTGTATTTTATCTCTATCCAACATGAAATTTTGACAATTGAGAATGCGTTTATTTTCATACAATTGTATTGTTTTCATGGTAAAGGTCGCATGAAATTGTCATTGCTCAAACGTTTCTACAAAGGAATCTTATTGGAGGTATTTCAATTATCATGACGAATACGGAGAAAGTCTGTCATGATAATTGTTCTTTTTATTTCTTTTAATTAATTATGATATTGAATAATTTTCTGGTATTGTAATTATTATTATAGTTATATAGGAAGTAGAATTTATTGAATGATATTTATTTGAATAAATTGTCATGAATATTAATCGAATATAAGAAAACAATTTGAGTTACATTTAAGATGGTAATTTAAGAAATATAAATAAGTTATTATGATCAACTTCGTTCTAAATGTATTCATAAATTTTGTTTATTGTTGGAATTATGAAATCCATTCAACGTTCAATCTGTCTCGCTCTATTGAGGGATGAAAAAAGGGATATTTATTCTGTAGATTAAATAAGTTTGCACGAGATACAGAATCCAGGGATTATGGTCATTTAATTTACTTGGTGAGCTTTACTTTTAGCAACTTTCACGACAAATCATCCACTCGAATTCCTGTTTCACTTTCATGATTCTAAAGAGTTTCATGGAGAAATTGTGGTCCACTTGACTTTCGAGTGAATATCACTAAAGTGGATCGAAGTGAAAAAGGATGAAGAGCCATCTCTATTTACAATAATTCTGGTATGGACATTAACTCATTTCAGAATACAATTTGCCTCAATTAGGTCAATTAAAATGTTATAATTATCAGAATATCATTGAGAACTGTCAATGTAATTATTTAATGACTGTATAAAATTTTTAATTTAATTTTAAACGCTCTGCAGTATTTATACATTTCATAAAATGTCAGAATTTATTGCACATGACAATATCAATACAGTTGCTTGTCATTTATATTTCCATTCATTTTACATTTCTCATCATATTTTATTTTTTCATCTCTCTATTTATTTATTTTAAATTAAACTCTTGGTAAATCTTCATGGATATTTTATTTTAAATTTGTTGAGAGTTGATTATTATTATAAATTTTTACATAAATATTTCTTCGACATACTAACACATAATGCGTTGCAGGGTCTATTTTTTAACTTATTCAAAAATGTTTATATAATATTATGGCAGTTGACTTTGAAGTGATTTACCATAAAATAATCAAATCCAGTGGCATCCTTTGTTGTATACTGACTCAACTTCCCTTTGTTTACTTCATTATCTGAAAATTGTATTGGAGAACATCATCAAATTAATGTGTTAGTTTATGTTTAGACAATTACATTTCTCTACACTTTTTATTTCGTCTCGACAGACAATAGAATTATAAATTCCTATATGTAACAGAGCTCGCTAACATCAGTCATCTTCATGGCAGCATACATCGAACAATGAAAAAAAAAAAAAATTTATGTCTGCATTAAATTCAACCACAATAGATTTTACCTCATTATTTTATAAGTAAGTCGTCATCTTTTTTAGGAAAACTCTCATGTTTCCATACTGATATTCAATTTCGTTTCCTGTTCGACTAGATTTAATTGAAAATTATTTTCTCAATATTATTCAGTGTGTAACATAATTTTCTTTCTCAAATATTTCAATTTAACCTACTCTGGTTGATTTGTAGTTGGACAAAACTTTGTCATTTACCATTATAATAAATTCAACATGATAATACACACTCGTGAAATCGTAGTTCTTCGACTATTATTTTCATGATGTTGGAGATCGATATAATGGACGAAATTTCAACAATCAAAATAAGAAAAATAAGAGAAAAAAAAAATTCAACTTCAACGAATATATATTACGATCGTTATATATTTTACGACCAAGATGACACACAAAGAAAAGTCATAAAATTTACGAGAATATGTGTGTATATATAGAGACATATACAAACATAAAACTCGCTAAGATTTTTTACACAATTCCATATCTCTTTTATTTTTCCATCTCACATTTTTATCTTTATCTCCATCATTTTTCTTATTTTTTATTGAATAATTTTGCTAGCTTCAATAAATGGATGTTTGCATTATGATTAAAGTAGTGTAGAAAAATTTGTTATATTGTGATTATGAGGAATATGAGAGAAAACAAAATGGCAATCATAGTCATAATCATCATGTGAGTGTATTTGTTTGTTTATCTCTAGTTAATTAATTTTACTTTCCTATTACCTGAAAAGATTCATTTCCATCGTTTTTCCTTCATTTTCTCCAATCTCTACTTTCTCTGTACCACATTTGTATTATTTTTTTTCATTACGTCTATCAATTCTCGTTATTTATTTACAATTCTATTGCATAATTCTCAGCACGACGATGTGAATTGGAATTATTATGAAGAAAAAACCACAACAATGAACCACATTTTTTTTTTTATATTTTCAGAAATACTAGAGAGAAGGAAAACGAATTGTAAACACTGTCACGTGTTTGTTCACTCATATCATGTCAATTTTATTTTCTCCATTGTACTGTATGTAAAATCCAATGTATGTTTACTCACCATAAATTCCTACAATTTTCTATATTTTTATATTTTCTCCACAAAAACCCATAACATTTCAAATCAATTCTTCACTGGCAGACATTGTACCCAAACAAGTGATAAAAATGTTGAAGAAATGAAAAAAGAAAATTCAATAGACATTGGTAATTCAAAAAATTTAATTTTAAAACCGTCAACATAATTAATTGAATATTTACGTCAAAATTTTATATTACTCATCTTTCATACTATTTTTTTTCCATAATTTTCCTCCAGACTTTCATCTTCATTTTTCATTTCTATTCACAACAGGAATACGAATGAAAATGAATAATCTAATAGTTCTATCATAAAATTCTGCACGTTTATACCAATTTTTAAAACATTATTGACAAGTGAAATGAAATTGCGAAAAAAAATGTCATAAGAATAAAAATAAAACGAGTTATCACAGACAATTTTCATGGAAATTGATTCAAAAGTACTTTGTCTAACTTCATTTTTCGTCCTCTTTGTCACTTTCGAATAAAAAGCAGTGACTCTATCACGTCGTCCCCTCGTCACTTCTATTAACCCACTCTTCTCTCAATCCTGTCTTCCTCTTTTCATCCCCCATGGCAAATGTCAACTTCCTCTTCATAGCACGTATACACCCTCCATCTTAGTGCTCTCAACGGTCACATCACAATATATATATATATATATATAGTCCAGATGACTTAATTCAATTTCAAAAACAACAGCAAATAAAGCTGCATAAAACAGAAAATATGAAGTTGCATCAGATTCGTAAAATAGTCCAGTGAAATTATTTATCAAATTGAAGTTGCCTAAGAGGATTACGCACATACAGAATATGTGAAGTTTTACAAATCAGATTATATTGAATTCAAAAAGTATTGCAATTTTTCATTCCATTTGTCGTATTATAAAAACATGTATCGTTGACTTTTGATATATAAAATGTCGACGAAGCCACAGGCACACGTTAGTCAGCTTAACAAGAAGAGAAATGGACTCACTGAATTGTTGTGCGAGTGCACGGAATGAAAATGATAAAGTTAAAAGGATGGACTGAAAGTTAGATCAGCAAGAGAGGGAGTGATAGAGGATTTTGAACGGATATATTTAGACGTGGATGCATGTCATACATTATCAACATTCCAATGTCACTTTAAAATGCCACTTTCATTCTCGTTTAAATATAAATGTCTTGGATTTTTTTTTTTTCTTTCTTTTTTTCTTGCAAATATTTTATTGGATAAAAATATAAATACTGAGAATATTTCAATTCATTCGCAGTAAAAATTGTCGCTATTATTTTTAATATTTATACTTGTGGAAGGGAAAATTCTGCGATTTTATTTAATTGAATTTTGGATGTAAAGAAAATGCAACAAACGGATGAAGTCAAGTGTAACAGTGGAAAAACTATTAATAATTTTCATGTGAATCCAGTACAGAGTGTAGTGGTTGGATTTTCTGGCTTAAACAAACACTACATTTCAATATTGTCAAATATATAGAAGTGAACGAGCGTTATTGAACCTTTGACACATGAAAAATCATAAAAAAAGGTAGAATTTTACTGTTGTTCAGGAAAACACAAACATTTCTGTTCAATATTTCACGAATTTGTTCATGAACCGCCACCATCGTGTAAAGTATCAGTTATAGAAACAAAAATGAATGGAAAACTGTAGAAAAAAAATTGATAGGTCAAATGAGCGAGCAAAAAAAAATTGGTAATATTTCATTATTATTTTAAGTATTTTTTATTACACAGTTTTCGTTTTTTTTGTCTGTTCTTCTCTCCACTGAGTGCGCAGCTCTTAAAAAAAAAATATATAGATGGTATACACTGTAGAATATTAAACGAAGTGCGCCATCATATATCACGCACATGAGAATTTTATCACGTCCATAAAACAGGTGCAATGAAATTATAAAAAAAAAAATTTCTTATACCAAAAATAGTGGGAATAAAAAATGAAAATTTTTTGTTGTCTACTCTACACTACTCTCACGTACATAATTGACGGTGCAATTAATCCATCAAGATATATTTGAGAAAACATCGAGATGAAGAATAAGTGTAGAACGTAATGACGTGAAGAATACGAAAAAAAAAAGATATTTGAAACTACATTTTAAGTCTGGAAAAATTTTTATTTATTGCTGTACCAACTGAGTGTGTAGATCTTCTATCAATTTTTTTTTTCCTCTTCTTTTCCCTTACTTTCACTTCTTCATTTTATTTTTTTTTCTTCTCTTTTCTATATTCATGTGTAATTCTCGATTATAAATCGTCGCTCGACGAGAGAGCGCACGCTGAGGTCGAGCCAAGTCAGCGAAAAAGATGGATGGTGAATGCCGGAGGTGGTGGTAGTGATGGTAGTAAATGGCAAAAGGCTACTATAAAATACAGAGCATGATGCCACATACACAGACACATGCATACAGGCTTATATACATCTATACACATGAATGAATACACATGCGAATATCCCAAACACAGGATGATAGGTCGAGCGGAAGAGATCTAATGTTACAACCGTCCTATACCCCCGTCTCGATTTTGCAAAGCGATCGTTCGCCCCAAACTGGCTGACAGCCCACAAACCATTCGGACACATATCTCAACTGATTTTATAGTAAATATATTATGTAAATACACGAACACATGGCTCCATATTGATCCGAAACATGTGTACACAGCTGAACAAATAATCAAACTGAAATTTGTATTTAAAAATCTTTTTTGATACAATCCAAATTCACTTGAATAATTGCAAATGACATATCGTAATTGTAAAACCATTGAATTGCTCTGTACTTTTTATTATTAATTTAGGGGAAAGTTTATATGTGGAGGATGTTATAGAGATTATTAGAAAAATTCTATGAGAGGAAAATTTATTTTCGTATTTAAAATTTGTTTAATAATTTACTATGGAACAAATTGCAGATAGATATTTTCATTTTTGATTTTTTGTGGTTGATGTTTACCGGATAAATAAATATGTGAGCAGTAGCAATTTTTCTTTCAGTTAAACGAATCCATTAACTGTTACATGCAGAAACCTCTTAGAAAAAAAAAAGACGAACTATTTAAAAAAAAAAATATGAACCTGGAAATGGGTTTTTTCCATTTCCATATTCACTTGGACAAATGATTCAATTGGAATTCAGTGGATTGTAAATATGTTTTTCCATGAGAAAAAAATTACATCGTGACATGGAATATAGAACAAATATTGATGAATGTGAAGTGCACTGTAAAAAAAAAACTACGACTCAAAAGAATGTCTATCAATGTTAGTTGAGTGAATGATCAAAGCAAAATTTATCAAGTCAAAAATATTTTATAGACAAAATTTCCTCAGCATTTAAATCAGAATTTAAAAACTGATGCAACGGTCAATTCAAAAACAAAAAACGTTCAGGAATTGAACAATAATCCGAACAACAATAACAATGCAAAAACAATTCCTAATTATCTCCATTATCAGAAGCATGAAAAATTGCAAAATACATTTTCCCAATTAACGCCAACATCAAGAAAATTTTCATCAGCTAAATTATGACTTCACCAAACTCAATTATAACTCCGAGTGAACATAAAAGCAAACATTTGAAATGAAACAACACAATCAAATAAAAAATATAACAAACAATTTCAACTAATAAAAATAAAATAACAAAATAAAGAATTCGAAGTAGAAGAAGACATCAAAAGACAGACAGCATTAATAATGCAAAATCTTTCAATAATTTAACAAATCAATTGACAAAATTAATTATTGATCATCACAAACAGTTTCTCACCAAAAATAACAATAAAATAAAATCAATCAAATATTTTACATCAAATTAATTTTTTATAGCTAAAAGCAATGGCTATTAAAGTCTGACATAGTAAATATTTTATGACAACATTGATTAAACAATATTCACTATCAAATAGTTCCTAAACATATTGACAGTCGTTGTCGTACAGAAAGACAAGTAACTGACATTGCGGAAGTGACACTGTGACTTTGGCATCAAATCTAATGTGACCCAAGTATTTCAGTGGTGAAATGATTTTCCGTTCACAGGATATTAAAACTCAGTCTTTGTCTCAGTATCCCCACAAACATCCAACTAAAAGTTCCAGGATTTGGTGTTACACAAAGCCAATGTCATCCAATGAAGTGAATTTGCGGTTGACATCTTCTGACATTGAGACCAATAAAACCAAAAAAACAAAAAAACGAACAAGACAAAATATATAAAAATAAAATAAAAACGACATATGTGAATGATGAACAACACAACGAAGGAAACGAAATGTCTCATGATTCACACTGTGCTGGTTGGATACAGGTTATCTCGTGATTTATGGACCGTCAATTTTTATGGTGTGACATTTATGTCAATGAAACTGGTCATTCACACGTGTGTATATAGACAGAACCATATTCGTTCCTTATATGGTTTTTTCTTGCTTTATGTCAGCTGAAAGAAATTATTACACGTTCAACACGAGACTTTTTTTATTTATTTGATCTTTGTTCTTCCTAATTTTTATCTTCCCTTTTTTCTTGATGTATTTTTTTCCTATTCAGTTTGTTTTTTTTTTTCTTTTTCTATCATTTCTTACGTTCTATTCTTTTCCTGGAATTTGTGGAGCATGTGGAATTAAAATTCCACTGTATACCTCAACTAAGACTGATACTACTGAATGGATATTCATATAAGTGCATTTCGACTATCCTCATCAAGAATTCATACAATGTGAACGCATCCGTGACTTTCACTCTATCATTATTTGTGTTGCTATAAATTAATATAATTTATTTTTATTATTGTTATGTTCTGCTGCAATTAATGAGAGTTATAACGAAGGATGAGAATAATAAATAAAAAATGTGGTGTTGAATTTCGGGTGAAGGTGACGTCGTTAATTTTAGTGATTATATTATGGAAGAGTGAATTTTAGTTATCATTACTCTTCAGTTTGCATTCTCGATGGATGAGATTTATTAATTTAGTTTTCTATATTTTTTTAAGCTCTTGTTGGGATAAAATTTATTTGATTAATTCTTTTTTTCTTTTTATATTTGATTTTCACAGCAAAGAGAAAGTGCTGACGAATTGAGAGATTGAGATTGTTTGTTTTATTTGATCATATTCATTTGTTATTATTCAATTTCTATTTTTCTTTGATTGTTTCAGTATTTATTTTGTGCATCTTGACGAAATTTAATTTTAGGGAATTATATTGATACATTTTATCTGTTTATATCACTTGAAATTGGGAATGAATTAAATATGGAGAAATTAATTTCCACCAATTTTGTATTCTTATTTTGTTTATTATTGCAAATATTAATAGTTGGCGTTGTATTAAAAGGAGAAAGTTGTACAAATTGATAAAAGCAATTTTATTTCTGTATTTATCTTCCCCTTATTACATAAAGTATATAAAAATTAGCTAGACAAATCAATAAATCATTTACTACACCAATGAAACATTTCTGACCCGATGAAACATTCCAAGCGTGCATGTAAACATGATTACACCCTTTGTAAGTTTTCAAAAGGGATAAAATATTACAATTATTATAACAATGACGTAAGCCGTCATTGTATCAGGGCAATTACTGACAATAAATTGAATATCCGTAGACGTAGACGTGATAGTTATCGATAATTTTAAACTTTGTAATAAAATAGGGGGAATTTGTGGTGCATCGATTTTATTCTATTTCTACTAATGAGAACTCTTATTGTAATTAATTTGATCCTTTTATTCCTATTTGTTTTTTTTTTCTTTCACTCAATCACTCGATCATTGACCAGAAGATATTTCAGCTATTTCGGATGACAACACGACCAAAGATTTTTGTAGATATTTGTTAACCTACCTAGAAATCTTCATGAATTCGACGTTCTTCGAATTTACTGAGAAATTCTCTCACAGATATGCCGAAGAAGTATCATCGAAATATAAAGCGTAGAAAATTCGCTGCACTCAATGTGAAATATCAAATGTCATTCGAATTTCTTCCAGCCATTCTTATGGTTCGCCTTTTCTTTCTTATCATTTTCGTCGCAATTTTCTTTCTGCATTTAATTGAAATTTTATCGACGGAAGCATAGACAATTGGACTTGATACAGATTCCTTGTTCGTTATTGTACTTGATTAACAATATCAAAATTCATCAGTTGCTGATGATGAAAAACTGAATAAATCTTATTTTTTTGTTCATTTGTTAATGCTGGATTGTTAGTCGTTTTCATTCAATTATTTAATTGATTCGATAAGAAATATATATGGAATGCAATAAAAATGATTACATCTCTTATATGTTTTAGTTATTAAACTGGATCATTGCGACAGTAAAAATTTTCAGTCCAATCAGTTTGTTGAATTCTGAAGAAAAAAAAATAGGAAAATTTTGGTAAATAGCTCGACAATTATTTTAATAAATTTTATTCACAGTCAGAATGTTGTGATGAATTGTCAGAATATAAATCAAAACCCCTAAGTTTAGTTTAATATTTTTATGGGCGAATTGTACTTTGGAATTTCCCAACTCTTTCTCATAAAAAAATTCACATAAAATCCATCACAACTTTATTAATTCAAGTCTTATAAATATTCATTCTCTTTCCATCTTTCTCATTTCCTTCCATCACTCAAGATATTTCTCATAATACTAGAACAAATATGCCAACTAACAATAATTAATAAACAATTGCAAATAGATGTCAATCGTTTAAAAATATGATTTTCTTTACCGTCAAGTACAGCACTGGAATATCTTCCCAAGCTTCAATTAACGCCGCCATCAAACTCATTAACATCTAGAGCGAATGAACCAACGGAAAAAAAGAGTACGGAAGAAAGAACAAATAGAAAAAAAAATGTAGAAACAAAAAGAAAAGGAAGAAATGGAATGACGAAAAAAAAATAATAAAGAGAAATGAGTGATTAGTAGGACAAAGTTAAGGTGGACGATCGTCAGAGTGGATAGCTAACGACCTACTTATCTTTCGGTCGAAGGAAGAACATCAACGAGAGAGTAAGACAGTGAATAGAACGAATAAGAAGAGGAGACAGAAAAAAAAAGGAAAATATCGAAAGTAAAAAGAAACGAGAGAAAAACAAAAAAGTTGAAGATGAAAGGAAAAATGAGAAGAACGAGAACACAGAGAAGAAAAATAAAGAGAAAAACTTTTTTCAAACTCTCATGACTGTACAGAAAGTTGTGGTCGTTGAAATTGCATAATTTTCCCATTGCGTCAACTATTCTACATTACTGACGCTTTGGTAAAAGGAGCTCCCCTCTTTTTGCTTTCATGAGTTTTCCATTCAGAACTATGACTATATAATATTATATGTGTTAGTTGATTTGCTTCTTGAGTATGTAGTAGTTGGTCTTGTGTGGTGACAGTGAGTTTGATGGTGGGCCAAGCTGGTGTTGGAAATCATGGGCAAATAAGAAGATGGAATGGAGAAAAAAAGCACAGAAGAAAAAGAAGATCATGAAAAAAAAATCTGTAGGCATTGGAGCTCCTTAAATTCCCACGAGATGGCGCACAACCATCTGAGATTTATTGCAGCAGTCAGAGATTTTAAATCTTCGCTTGTGTCTTCCGTTTTAGGGGGCGTTGCGTCATGGCGAGTTGGTTTTTTTTCTTTTTTGTTCTAGTGGAATCCCCAGACTTTATACTCATCAGGGATTTTCCAAAAATTCCCTGCACTGACTTGGTCGTCGCTGTTATATAATAATTTCTACTATTGTATGGGACAATTAGTTATGTAGAATGTGCTAAATTATTTCAATTTTTTTGACGTGGTTTTTTCCTAGTTTTTATAATTTGTTTTTTTTGCTTTTTTTTTGGTTTGTTGGAATGTTATAATAGGAGGAAATGGTTCTGTAAAACGTATAGGGAAATTTACTTTTTTTATAAATTTGGAAGTTGATAAGAAAATTGAAACTTTTGGGTGTAGAGAAAATGTGAAATTGTGATTTTTTATTTTTATAAGTCACACCCCATAATATTTAATGTCAAAATTAATAAAACGACGAAGATTCTTACGCCTCTAAATTCCCACAATTTAGAAAATAGATTTTTTCTTTATTTAAATCGAATATTCAATCAGAGTCAATTGATACTTTACTCTCTCCCATGAAAAATATCAAACTGTCATTATGAATAATAATAGAACATATATAAAAACTAATAATATCAATTTCTTCATTTCATTCATCACATTAACAATAGAAAATTGTTCCAAGAACATTGACAAATCGTTCCAAGTTATTTATCTCTCATTTTTTACGTACTCTCCAGGTCCGAAGTCTGTGAAACTTTGGTATTTTACTTTATTGCGAAAAAATATATCCTGATGAGGGTTAATAAACTCAAATGTGCAGAATTATTTAATTTCTTTCTCTCTGCCATTATTTCTTTTATGACCATCATAAAATGTTCTTTCTTCGCCTTCTATTATGTTCTCATTCAATTTTCTAAATAAACCAACAACAATATCCCTTACGTATATCACCATTTTTTAATTCATTCTACCCTCATTAAATACAAAAACTGAATGAATTTCAAGCAAAAAATCCCAAAAATAATACAAAAGAATTCAGTTTTATTTTCACGATCGATACAATTCTAATGTAACATTGCGAAAATATTTTTCACTTAGCTCACTGCGTTTTATAAAAGCTTTTGAAAGATTCCGTTAAATGTATCCATAACAGTCGTAAGAAACCTCACTTGCACCAAGTACCTTTCACCAGAAGGTAATATGATAAAAGAAAAAAAAAAATAAAACTAAAAAGAATGGAGAAATAGCAAAAATGTTAAAGTTTTTGTATTGTTAAAGAGAAAATGAAAGAAGTGCAATGAACATGAGAACCATCAACTCATGTTCAGTGCTAATATAAAAAAGAAATTCTCAGCGTTCACACAAGAAAAATATTTCTGTGTTCATTTGTGCTGATGGATAATGAAAATTTTTACATTTCCTTTTACTTATAATAAAGCTATTTATAGACATTTCAATTCCAGATTTTTTTTTTCTTGTATTTTGCTTAGTCAACTGGGTCATCGCTATTGCTAAACTCAATTACATACCATTCACGATAGATCTCATAGAATGAAATAGAATTGACTCTTTGGCCAAGATAAATGACAAAATGTGAAAGAAGTTGTTCGATTACAATAAATTAGATCTTTGGAGTAAATCAAGAAAGCTATTCATGAAATAATTTGATAAGAGTATTGAAGAAGTTTAACGAATACTCAAAAATTTTCAATTTATATTTTTGAACCAAAATACGAACAAAAGCTTTGATAAAGTCCTCATTGTATTTATCCTTTTTTTTTTCTAGTGACAGTTTATTATCGTAGAGCCAGTCGCTGTTTTACATGACATTCTTTATGTTCCTTTTGAAACTGTTTCTCGTTGATGACATTATAAATTGCTTCAGTGAATACGGGCAACCTATCAACTGACATTGTCACGACAAATACCTCTTTTGACAATAGAATTTTTTTATATTCTATGCAAAATTCAACGATAAAGTTCTTGATGAGACAGTTAAGTGTTGGATGTGAAGAGAAATTCTTCATATCTATTATCTGTGAATTTTCAACAATATAATGTGAAAATTCTAAAAATAAATGTTGAAGTTTATAGTTTAAATAGTTATTTTATTTAATGAAGAAACTACCCAAAACTTTCTCTGCGTTTTGTTATAGATAATTTCCGTCTATTTGTTAATGAAGATTAGAAAGGTGAAGGAGAAATTGAACATTACTACAAAATTAAAAAATAATTCGCAGTCAATAATAACAAGAAGAACCCTCATGTCACCAACAACCGAATCAAAAAAAAACATTAATATAACCTGACATTATAAAATGGATAAATCATCCACCGAACAATGAAATAAACTAATTTAAATCCAAATTTCTCTGTTTCAGTTACTGGAGCTGATCCAATCAACACCTACAAAAGCAGGAAGTCAGAATGGGACAAGTCATTTACCCGAAATAGAACTGCGAGATCATCGGAAACGACTATGAACACCACGAGCGGCAGCAACATCACATCAAGACAAGAAGAATTGGATAGTGTGACAACGACCCCAAGGATCTATCCGACACCAAACGTACCATCAAAAGAGCGAAATCCTCACATCCAATTGGATGAAGCTGATCCGCTGAGTATTGACACTGAAGTAGATAAAGAAAGTGAGAAAAGTTCACTACTCAATAAGAATGTTGAAGCGGATAATCCTACCATTGTCAACGCAGAAAATGTGAAAAAAATAAAAAAGCATGAAATGCACATTGAAGATGTTGGTGTTGAGGTCATAACGGTCAAGCAACCAAGCTTTACCAATCCAATTGCATTCCAATCAGTTCCAAGCCAATCGGCCATTGCAAAAAGAGTGGAAGCGCATTTAACGAGTAGCCGTGGTTTCCGATCGACTGCAGCAACCTCACAAGGGAGAATTGAGGGTGAACAAGCCACGCAGAAACTACCACGGTCGATACTGATGACAAGAATCGTAGAGAAAGGCGGAAGTGTAGCAAGAAGCATCGATGCTGCAACTACTACTCGTACTACTTCAACAACCACAATTCTAGAAACCACGAAAGAAAATCTATCTCAGAACACAGCCGAGATTCAATTGGATCCAGCGTTCGCAGTAGGAAGCATTGACGCGACAGACTATCTCCTTTTAGATCCTCCAGTGATAGAAAGTGGAATGCATTCTCATTCAGACGTGCTTTATACGTCTTCCCGTCCGTTTCAATTTCAATCCCAGAGCAAGCGAATTCAGGTAACGCCCTCGTTCGATTCTATGGATATCCCTACGCAAGGAATGGTGAATGAAAAAGTTGAGAATTCGGCCACAGACCAGTCAACCAATACATTCACTCATGTTCAACACACAGTATTGAGTCAATGGCGTCAGTATGTCGTTCCTGTATCACCATTGTCACCAACACCACCTACCAATGCTTTAATCTCACCACGACGTTACATGCGGGATGCTACCAAGAACAATTGTGAGAAGTTTGAAATTGGTGATGATACGAAACGAGAATTCTATAGTCCTAATTACCCGCAGAATTATCCACCGAGTGTTGATTGTGTCAAAATTCTTGAAGGTGAGTGTCTTATGTTAGATATTTTATGTAGTTTATTTAACTTTTGGTTTAATATAATATTTTGTTTAATGCAAAGTGGGTAGGAATGATATTTCGAAGATTGTGGTTGTTTGCAGGTTCAAGGAAAATGATCTCTTGTGCAATGAAATTATTTTAGATCTCATTTTTGGCTATTTCCAGATCAACTTCAACTCAATTAGCAAAAATATTTCTAAATTCTATCACATGAGTTTATTTTTTCTTCAAACAATTATCAAATTATCTATACAAAATTCTTCATTGATATTTCTCAATTGTCCATCTGTAAAAAAATTGAACCCATCAATAACTGTAACACATAGAATAAAATTCCATTGATAGTCTCACGTATCACAACTGGATAAAACTATCGATCGTCTCAATTCCCTTGATTGCATCCTCATTTGATTCCTCCCGAAATACCCCAGCTCTTGCCAATGGTTTCTCTTATCAATCGATTTGTGGTTTATCAGCACGTGGTCTATCGAGAATAGTTAGGGATTCCCATACTCACCAATGAACGAACGTGTTTCAATTAAGACCGCAACATTTTACGGTTTAATGTTGGCTATTCAATGGTGTTAACTGTTGGCACTAAGAATTTTCCAATAGATGTGATACTCTCGTATTTTTTTTTATATTCGCGATTGAACTTTAATTTTGTAATAAACATTAAATTCAATAGTAAAACCTTCAAATGAGCCATCGTGAAACAAACTCAGTGTTCCATCTGGCAAATAAATGAAAGTATTAAAAGTTTTCAAACGCTGTGTACAACCAATTTCATACTCTATATTGCGTAGCTTCATTCCCTTTTGTTTTTTCATGGTATATAGAAAGTTTCCATTGAATGAACCTTCAGCACTTCTGCTCCCAAGGGAAGCGCTGGAGATAGGTACATTTTGATGTAAATATATATATATATATTGTATATAACCGTCAAACTTTATGCTGACCGTGATAAAAATATTGATCAGGTTTTAGTTTGTTGATTGGAACGGATAATAACGATAAATTCAAGTTGAGAGTCCCAGTGATGTGATTGTTCGTATACAGCAACTTATTCCAACACAATAGAAAATAAACGTCTGGGATAAAATGAAAATAAATAATTATTTACTACTAATTAAATTTATTAAAAATTGTTTGATGATTTTCTAGGATTTCTTCTCAGAAACAATTTTCTAAATAAATTCATTCATTTTTTTTTCTATCCAATTTCATCTACACATTTGCCATAATTTTTTATCAAAATTTCATATATTGGTGCATCATATAAAATACACAAACTCGTTTAATTAATTTGTATGGTTGAAGAATTTTATCTCGTCATTATTTTATTATTCTAACAATTTATTCTTACAATTTTATGTCAAGAAAAATTCTAAAGAATTGGATGTTCTTGCATTATTTACTTTCCTTTCGCTCATCATTTCTCTCCATGTATGTGATTATACCTTCTGTATTACTCCACACGTATACCAACATCAACATCAGCATCACCAACCCACCAACCTATCTCTCATACCGCTTGATATTGCACATAATGAATATCCAATAATGATATCGCCCTGTCTTCCAAATGACTGTCACCACAAGTCTTGATAAACCTCAGTGCATTTTCCATGTACACGCCATGGTGAATATCGACTACACACAAATACACTCATACACCTTAAATGTGTGTAGATATATACCAAAAATATTGTCAATAAAGGAGCAAAATAAATAATGCATTATCCCGTCAAAAAAAAAACAACCGATCGATATCTCATCATTGTGCAACACTGAAATTTTCAAGAGAGGAAAAAGGTATAGTTGATAAAATTAACTTCCTGGTCACAAAGTAAAAAGAAAAACTCAGATTCATCATAAGTTTCATCAAAGTATTAGATTTGGATGACATGGTTGCAGAAGTTAGTGGTTAGTTCATTGAAAAAAAGAAAGAATAAAATAAATAAAAAAATTGAGTAAGTAAAAGAAAGGAAATAAAAAAGTAGGTGAAGTAGGAAATCGAGAAAGTGTATATAAAGTACATGGAAAAAAAGAGTATTGGTATGGTAGAAATAGTGCATTTTATATATAAATATATATTATACAGACCGGTGATTGATATCCGGACGAAGCGAGGGAGTATTGCATGCCGGAAATATGTTGGAAACGATAAATTTTCTTTTGTCGATATCTAAAATAAATGGAAGCAACATTGTTGAAAATCTGTATGTTGTTACAATTTTTTTTCCGGCAGTTTTATTTCAAAAAAATGTACTCAATTCCACATATTGGTTATTTTACACTGATCATTGTTGGTGTCAAAGTATATTCTGTTGATTGGATTATTGTTTATAACATTTTCATACATGTGATGAGAATTTTTGGAATCCATCTGCTCTCCGATTGTACATGGGAAAAAAATAAAATAAACGAATAGAATGAAATGGAATGGATGAGAAGGGAATGAATAAATAGAATGAAAATTTACCAGCTTTCATGGCAATGGTGAAAAATCGTAAATCACTCGGAGTTTTTCATGTATCTTTTATGTACTATTTTTAATGCACTTGTGTTATCAGTGGGAACTGGGAGAACAGCGATCGATTCACAGTTACTGTCATTATTCTCTTGTCTGTGTTTTGGTGGAGAAATAAAAGTGCACTTATATCTTTTGTAACAGAATGATATTGATGAACAATATTGCAGATTATTTTAGAATATTTTTAGAAGTTGTATAATATTCTTAAATATTTTTCTTTTTCATTTTATTTAGTTTCGTGTTGATGTGAATATGAAAAATTGATAGCTGTACAGAAGTCATGAATTAGTTGATGGTGATAAAAAAGATAGCAATGGTAGTTGTAATATTGAATATAAATACTCCTAACAATTCATCCACGACTTTTATAGCAACAATAGTTGGACCTCCAAATAGAATTGTACAATATCAAGTAGAATTCGAGTGACCAATCCACCAAGCACCAGACAACCTCGTCCAACAAATTAACAATGAAGCGAAATTTAAATCACAAATGACAACCCAAACTTTCAATTGTAAAATCACTTCCATTTATTCTACCACAATTAATTGAAGCAAGATAACAATCAAAAGTATCATAGATTTTCCCAATAAATAAACAAAAGAAATAACAACAAACAGTAACGATGCACAAAAAAATAACTCCCTATAACAATTATTCATTTTATTATCTCAGTAAAACATTAATCAAGATTGAAATAATTATTCAGTGATGCATGATGAAAATAGTCAGACTTTTGTTCAATATGTAAGTCAAGGTCTATTCGTTCTACTATTGAAACTCGAACACATGTGGCAAGACAGACACAGAGAATCGTCTTTTTGGCAAACTAGAAATAGTCACTTCACATCACTGCTAACTCAATGGTAGTAAAGTTGTATCTATATAACACGTGTTTCACAATCATCAAAACTTGAATGTGCAACCGGAATTATTGAGGTTACATCAACATAACTGATGAGAATAGTAATGTGCAATGGTACAAGTGGAAGAAGTATTAGTATTAGCAGACAAGAGGTCTCCATTCTATACAAACGTGAATATGTGGAATGTTCAAATAAATTTCTGTCTTAATATTCACTGAGTACAAATCGTTTTAGCATATATATGAGCATGAGAACAGGATGATTATCAAGGGCATATCTGTCTGCATAATAATAATATCACTGTGGAATTCCTGAGGAATTTAATGAATGTGGGGGGAAAAAAAATGAATACGAATGAATATAATAATAATAATGGGGGATAAATGAAAATAAACAGAATGGAAATAAGAGAAATATGAGAATACGTGTTAGGAATTTTTTGAATTGTAATGACAGTCACGTTGATATTAATATAAATGTATGTGTGAGTGTGTAGATATTTCGAATGGCGAATTCTTTATTTGGATGCAGCGTTGAGAGGTTATGTATTTCATATCGACGTATGTTTTATGCATTATATGTTGTGTATGAATTGTGATAGTAGACAAAAGGAATGAATGTGAAATTTTATATTTGTTATTTTCGCAATTTCGAATGGTATTTGCTGTTGATTTTTGTTTTTATTTTTTTTTTGTTTGGATTGCTATGAAAATGTGAACGAACATTTGAGTTTCATTCTTTAGTCAAGAGGAATAAGGGGAATTTCAATGTAACGCATTTGACAATATTTATTCATTATTTTGGAAAAATTTATTTGTGCGTATTGAAGTATTTTGTGATTACAGTAATTAACAAAAATTATTATTGAGATAAAAATCTGTAAAACGTGCATTGTTGCATTAGTGTTTACATCAATTGACAAATTGTCAAATCTAATGAGGAAAATTTTTTGAAGGTAAAAAGAAACTTCACAGAATTTTTTTTACTTTTATTGGAATAATGAAAAATAATTTTTTAAATGTTCAATTAACACAATTTTTTTTCTCGTAATGTAGACAAATGGTCATGTCAATATGTCATCTTCATTGAGTACAAATATAATTTGAAAATACTCAAAGTTTTATATCTGTTCTGATAAAATACGATAATCAAATGTTATCAGCTGTGACGTAATATGAATGATTGGTTAGTCGATGTTCGTGTGCCAGCATAAATAAATTATATCAGCTAGAACGTTGATTGAGGTGTTAACAATGGGAACCATATGGCGAAATTGGTATAGGGTCTTAACGAATTTCTGTGAGATATTGAATTAAGAGCAATTGAATTTGGATTGGCAGTTCGAATTCTCTACGTGCTCATGAATTCGACGAAATATTAATGAGACTTATAGGCTATCGTCAAATGTACTCCCAAGAGATAACGAAGACTCTAATGGAAATACTGAAACATGTAGATGGATTGGCATTAAAATATTATTAGGATTGAGAGGGAATTATCAGAGGAGTATTTCAAAATAATTGTTTTTTGCATCTGATTTTTCTTACTGATAAATAATTGAAAATGAATTAATGCTCGAAATACCCACCAATCCTCTTAGGAAATGCTGCAAAGTTGATAAGCTTTCAGTTGAAGCCCCCAGGATTTTTTCCTGATTTATTTTCTACCATAATTTTTGGATCAACCTATGGTTTATTTTAATTATGCACATGCATTGCATTAAAATGTGCTGGAAAATATTTTCTCTTCTTTAAAACATACAAAAAGAAAGGGAATCGTCTCCATAATCACAAAAGCAAAATTATTTCTTCTAATTTTTTAACTACAAGAAAAATATAAACCAAAAGATAAAAGTCTATTTCAAAAAATATTTCCAAACATTTACAAATACTACAAAATTGACTATATAATTACAACAACCAATAAATAAATAATCAAATCCATTCTGAAATTTAATTCTGAAACAAAAGATAAATTTATGAAAAATAAAATACTAAAACCAAAGATTATATAAATATCCATAAATCTTGATATGTTCCAGTTGATTCTTGATTCGAAATAAATTTTCATAACGATGCATCTACATTGTCAAGAATAATGAGATAAAATATAGTTAGAATGTTTCCATCCTTCAACAGGAGTTTTACTCTGATCTTCTTCCACTTATAAATCATGTAGTTGTATAGTTTTTCAGTGAGTGATACACGCGGTCAAGAGTTTTCTTTCGTGCGTGCTAATTACACTGATAAAACTTTTTAATTGCTCACCCACGTGACAATGTAAACTTAGTTAATGAAGAAGTGTGCGATGAGAAAACAGTATGGTGATGTCATGGTTGTAGTTGATAGTATGTGAGTAGGACTTGATCATAGTTATATCATGATAAAATACGATGGAACACCAGCGAGTTGCATAGTACCACCAGTTTTACTAATGACATTACACTACATCGAACACTCAATGACTGTGACATTGCATTTAATGAATTTCTTGTTCTTTATCATATTTTACATTTTTTCCTTCAATTCCTTTTCTATTCCACTTCTCTTTCATGCTCTATTAAACTTTCTTAATATCGACAGTTCATCAAGTTCTTTTCTCATGAATGATATTTCATGTAGCTCTAATTAATTTGAAGTTTGTGATGGAGAAAGTCGAACGAGATGAGAGTGCTCAGAATGTTCAACGTTAACATTATGCGAAATTATTTTTTTTTTTTCTGATTCATTACTAAATTCATTTTATATTTACCTACTAACTTATGGAAGACAGATATGAGTGAATTAAACTGAAATGTGAGATCTGTACTGAAATAAAAAAATTTTATCAAGTAGAAATAGAGTGTGAAATCATTAAATTGGTCTGGGGAATATTTCCAAATATATATTTTTTTTTTTCATCAATTTAGTGAGAAATTGCTAACGAAATTATAGTTTGAATAACAAGAATAGCCAACTAGCGTTTGGTATATTCGTATGTGCGATAGTGGAATTCGGGAATTTAAAGGTTTCTTTTGTATGGTTAATTTGGTTTCATATGTTTCACTACCTGCGAATAATTCATTTGTGTATAACTTGGGTAGCTCAATAACCCAATGAAAATATCGGACGTCACGATCAAACAAAGTTCCACTGTGATGAAACAATTTCCAATAAAAATTGTTTGCCATTGTAATTGATGATGCATTATGAATAGTTTCAATGCAATATCGAATTTTTAAAAATAAATGTTGTCATACAAATAAATAAAAAAATTTGTTGAACATGAGAATATTCCTATTGGAGTCGTTGATATAAACTCAACATCTCCTCAATTAAATTCACAAGCTTGAACGACTTTTATGCAACTTATTCTGGGACTTTATATGTGACCAATGGAAAGAAGAATTTTTCCTTCCTCTTTTGAGGAGATTTCAAGGGTTGAGAGATGTTTTTCAGTAGAGTCATCGAAACTGAGTAAATTCTTCATCATTAAATCGTACAGAACTAGCAAATAAATCGTGCTATGATGTCGGTTGAAGAAATAAATTTCTGTTTGTAGAATTTGACAAATCATTTGATGAATGTATTGAACTGTTGTCTTATATGAATGGTTTTATAGCTCACAAATGAACACAAAGTATTTACTAATAATTAAAATTTCAGAATTTTCAAAATATCTTGATAGACTTAAGAGTTTATATTGAGCAACATCAAGAATTTCAAAGAAATTACTTTACAAAAACCATAAAATGCGATGTAATTTCATTTAATTTTCAAACTTGTATGTAACAAGTATTCAAACCAGTGCAACCAACTGCAACAGCATCCTACCTAGTTTCATCCACTTGGTTGATCTGAGATAAGAAAACAAATTTCATTCATGTATGGTATAAGTTACAATCGAGCTGAAAGAGTTCTATTTCATTCAGTTCAGTTGTTGAAAAAGAAATTCGTAAATGTTTCCAACATTGTTCTACCAAGAAAATTGCATTAACATAATTAATACTTCCTAAACAAGAAATATAATGTGAAAAAAATTTGTAATCACTTCAACTATGTTTTCTTTATTTTTCTAATTAAATATCTCAAATTGAACGTGAACTGTTTGACACTTGCAGTGACTTACCATCAGATTAAATCATTTGGCTGTGTAACGTTCCAGAAAAAACATCATACAACAATAATATCAGAGAAGATTTTCATTAATTTTTCCCTTCACACCATACAAAAATAAATAATTCAAAGATGAAAACATATTCATATCATCCATAGTTAATTGACAGTCATCACACATCTCGTTTCTCTCGTTACTTGACTCGTTACGTGTGATTACAAACTTTTTTTGCCATAAAACGTAGCTTGAGAGCCAAGGGAGAAATTTAACGAAGCGTACACACGATACAGCCACAATATTTTTTCGTCATCATGTCTTTTCGTTCACCCAACAACCGTCAACTTTCATTCCCTCACTTTATCGTATTTTCACATTTACCTCTCAGTGGAAACTTCACCCAAAGTAAAACGAAATAAAAGAAAAAAGTACACAAAATAAATACACGTCTATAAAAACATTTTATCAAGATGAAATTTTTTTTCTTTTTATTTTAGACACACTCGAAATTATGAATCGATAAATTTTTATTTTACGACATTTCTTTTGAAATTCAACCAATTGAATGAAGCAATTACTCGACATTTTGTGAAACTTTGTCACTACTAGTTGTGCTTGGTTTTTTTTTTTCCCTTTTACCATTTTTCCTCTTCTGTGCCGTAACATGATCGACTGACCGTCACGAGATTTCAGCAATGCTTCGTGTCGTTGTGTATCCGCTATGCCAAAAAGTCATCTGTCGTAAAGTTTCACATGCATCCAGAAGTTTTAGCAAAGGATATATCGTGCAAGGGAAATTTCTTCCTTGTCGTATGCACAATAGTAAAGAAGTAGGCAAGCGCTTGTTTGTGGTGATGGTGGTGGTTCTGTTGAATAGATAGAGTTTCGTGCAAGTTTCTAACGTCGCTCATCCACATTGGACGTTGGCATAAAGTCACAAGAGGGCGTTCTTCCGCTCGGCAAGCATCTTAACTATACAGACGTTTCCGTTTCCTTCTATTGACCATGTGCTACTTTATGCCACATGCAAAGTGTGTGTGTGTGTGTGTATTATTCGATAGGTAAATAAAATTATGTGTGAAGACATAAATTGTTAGCAATTATTGCTCTTTAGATAATTTGTAATTTGATTGATGAACTCTAACGGTTTTATTTCCTGTTTGTTCACGTCATTTTTTACGTCACAAATTCATGTCGATTATAAATAAAAATAGATATCGAAATAAAAAGATTTATTGTCACATCCCACCTTCTTTTTTTGTGAGACTCAGTCAAAATTGTAATTGAAACATTAAAGAATTTAAAATGAATTTATGAATATTCAGTTGGTTGAATATTTCTGGATATTTCTTATCTTAAATTTCCGATATGAAAATTTTCTACCATACAGATGAGTAGTTCAGACTGTTTCCACATCGCCCAGTTTTCCAATCGAATTTTCAACAAGACGAGTTCAAAGTATCAGAATAAACGCGAGTTTCAACTGAACAGGAAGTTGGATCCCATCGGGATAGTGCAACATTTCGCTCTTCACTTTGCTTAAACTGAAAAATACACAAAAAACTTTAAATTGTTTGCTCAAAAAAAATGTCCAAGATCATGTCATGTAACTAAACAAACTGCAACTGTTCAAATATAAAATTTATTCTACATCTACTAAAATATAAATACAGAATAAATAAAACAAGAAAAAGACGTCTCATTATCCAAACCAACAATTTATTTACCATAATAATTTCTTCATCATCTCACACTGGAATAAAAATATGAAATTCAATTTAATTATTAAACTACAACCAATTAACAATTCCAATTATCAAAACTTCACTTCCAAACTTCCAATAATAATTAAATAAATAATTCACCCTTAAGTCTAATAAACAATAAAATTAATTAAAACAAAAAATAACACAAAACAAACAGAGACTAATTCAAACTAATTTAACTAATAATTCATCGAACCAAAAATAAATATTTTATCCATAAATATTTTGTCCCAATCCGCCCTCAAACGCAAATTTCAATACAGTCCCTCTGTCGAGATTCACATAGCGTCACTGAAAGCTCTATTCACAATAATACAATGAATCACTCGTACAATAACCGGAAGTGTGCACATATGCGTATATCCTATCATAGAATGGCATATGACACATGCATTTGCTTTTGTTCAAGCGGTAACACAAGCACAGATAGACATTTTGCACAAGCGTTCGTTTATATACAGAATTTGAATTACGATTTATCTTTGAAATCAGTTCTATTACGAAATTTCAATGGATGAATTTTCATAGAGTTACTGTATTTACCACAAATAAATAAACACGAGAACATTTATAGGGGTAATAATATTACACGTGGCTGTATATATTGCAAAAGCTTCTTGACACTGATAAGAATATAGTGTAGATATAGATGTAAATTTAATCATCGTCGCCTGAACAAGTATGAATAGACGTATATGAATAAATATATATTATATGAGGATTCCTCATAGCTCTTCCGTCTGCATGATTTATTTCCTTCTCAATATAGAGAGATATATTACTCGTGTCACGAACGGAAACGGATATATATATATATATATATATATATGTATATAATTATATATATATTCGTGTGATGATATTGACAGACGTTCACTTTATACCTTTTGAAATATATTCGTATCAGAATATGTGAGTTGGAGACGAATTTTATTCCAAGTCAAACGTATTTAGTTGGAAAAGAGCAAAATAGTGGCAACTAATAGCGCAATTATTAAGTTTTGTTTGAGGTTTGTGGGGGTGATGAATTTTTGGTGAATGTGAAAGGGTTTTAGAGAGAGTGAGAATAGAATCGGGATTAAATTGTGATGGGTAAATGAGGAATTGAAGTTGTTTTAGTTTTATTATTGAACTATATTTTACTTGATGATTATTAGAGTTGAGATTTATTGGAAAAGTTTGTATAATTGTTTTTTTTTTTGTGTGTGAGCAATTTTTATTATTTATTGTCGTTAAATTTGCGTTGATTTGTAGATTTTGATGGTAGTGAACTTTTTTAATTCTGTAGTTTTACATGAATAGTTATGGGAACGAGGAGGATTTGCTTGGTGAATGAATGGCGATGGATAATGGAGAAGGAATTGAAGATTAATGTTATGGTATTGGGTAGAAGTAGGATTAAAAGAAATTGGATGGATGATATGGATGTGTTTATGGGTTTGGATTTTATATTTTATTGAATGAGATATTTTATTTATTGATATTATGGTATGTGAATTTAATATTTGTAAGAAGCTTTACAATTATAGTCAGTTTCAACTTTTAAACATTTTTATGAACTTATGGAGAATAATTATAAAATATTGTTGATTACTTCTGTTATATTGTTGTGATTTGATGTTGAATTTTGTGTTTTGGAATATTTGGAGGAATTTTGGAACAAATTGAGATAAATAAGAAATTATTGAATAGAATATTTTTAATTTAAATATTTTTTTGTGTTGTTTTTAATTCTCTTTTAATCCAAGTCAGTATGAATTTTGATTTACTTTTCGGTCATCTTAACTTCTGGTTAATTTCCGGTTAGAATTAACGTCATTCAAACCCTAAATCAAGTGAAACTTCAACTCAAGTGACAAAGTTCATCAGTTTGTTTGATTTACATCGACAGACTTCGGATAGTGTCTTAATTCTCTTTCATTTCTTATTTGATTTGACTATAAATTCCTATTGAAGTTTCATCAAGAAGTAAAAGTTCTTTCAAAGATTTGTGAATAAAAAATACGAATTTAATTTTCATTGTTAACTTTTATAACAATAACGATAATGATTCTTTGAAATTCGTTTTCTGTTTTTCAAAATTACGATTGAATAATTCTAATATTTCAACTTTAGCTGACAGAATGAAGATAAATTATAGTGAAATTGAATATTCATCAACGTAGAATTGTAGAATTGAAGTCTTTTTCAAAATCATTTTATAAAAAAGAATATTTATTGCAAGAAGATAATAAAAATTATCAAATAAAATCAAATTATAAATTCACAGAGATCAGACAATGATAAAATTAATTTGTTTAACCTAAAAAATACAAATTCATTGACAATAAATCCAAATAAAAAAAAAATGACTTCAAGTGAGAATTGAATTCCATCTGATATTTCCTTTCTTCTTCCTATTGATTTATATTTTGTTCTTTCTTTCCTGTACGTTTACACTTTTACGAGTGAGCATCATTTTCCAAAGTATTTTCTTCACAGTAATTCGATGGAATTGAGACGTGGGAGTGGATGATGCACCTGGCGAGGTTATGTGAGAAGACAGCAACGCAGCTTACTTGAAAATGATCTTGGTAGATAGAACGCATTTTATCTGCAGTAGAATGATTTCGTATGACATGGACCATACTCAACACGACAGGATCTAAAATATTCTTGTCATATTACTGATATTGCATCTCACACAAATCCCCTAAATATATATAAATTTCCATATCATTATTTCCACAATTTTAAAACCTTCATCCTTTTTATTTTCTTATTCAGACATAAGTACAAATATAAATTTTTTCAATATAATAAATTCGTGACGTAAATTTGACAAATAGAAATTTATTGATAATAAAATCTATTTTTTATTCCTTCTAATCTTATTCTTCTTTTTCCTTCCAATTATATTTAAGTAGTATTTATCTACCATTTTTTATGCATTTGAGTTTATATACATTAATGAAAATTAGAAAACATTCCATCACAATATTTATTATTCTAAAAACTTTATATAAATAAGAAAAAAAATCATTAGAAATTCTGATCTTCACATAAATAACCTCACAAAATTCAAACCATCACAGATAGAATACAACCAATCTTTTTATAGAGTTTTTTTCCGTTTGTAAATTCAAAATCCAATAAAATTTCATAATTCCATTCACTAGATCGAAACACCAAAATAAAAAAATCCTTTTTATAAATGTTTATCCATCCAATCGCACATAAAAGAAAAAGAACATAAAATAAAAAAAAAAAGAACCTTTTAACCCAAACATTCCCAACTAATCTCTCACATTTTTCTCTTTTTTTTCGTATCTTAAATTGAAATGTTATGACACCGCATCGAGTCATGATTTCTCTCGTGAGAAAACATTGCAAAAAAAAAGAGAAGAAGAACCATAAAATTGACCAACGTAAATACATAAACAATCGGTCATACCAATATGTGTAGGTATATACCAAAAAGGTATGTGTACCTGTATGCACGAATGTTATGGCCAGCGAAATTCCGGGCGTTTATTTAGCTTGGTAACCCCCTCAGGGCCAGTTTTCCATAGCGTGCACGTGAGTGTATACAATATGGGAACGTGCATAATTCTCGTTGAGGCGGCGGACGGGAACGACGGAGTTATTCAGAGCGTATGTGGCCAAGTGCCATGCGTTCCATTCACGTATAGGCGTCGTTCCCTACGGCTATGTAAAATAAAAAAGAAATAAAAAAAAAATATAATAATATCACACTATACCTGTAGGAGTTATTTCGTTCGAATGATATACATCCATTTATGAGTGATGTGCATTGTTTGACTTTGCATTTATAAACTTTGGAATTTTCGATGTAACCAGAACAATTTACGTGTCAGTTTTGTGGTTGTTGTTTCCCTATGTATGCAGGTATATAAAAATAATATTCTATTCAAACTATTCAAGCAAAAAATGGATGTTCCTGAGCAATTGCAAAAAAAAAGGAAAAGTCTATTCAATGAAACTGAAATGTATTTTTATTTCAATTTGTACTCAATTGTTACATTAATTCAATGATAAGTTTGATGGTAATTGATTGTTTATTTTTTGTTTATTAGATTATTTATTTGCGTTCTTTAGGATTGGTGTTGAATGTATTTCTCTTGTTATTCTTTTATATTGGATTTAGTTATGTGTGGATGTGGGTTTGTGTGTGCGTGTGTGTGGATGTTTTCATGAATGAAGTCAATTGGAGGTTGAACTTTATGTGCACAACGGAAATTTATTTAGCAATTGAATTGGCGAAAAGTGTAAAATTTAATTGGGAAATTTTTTTTTTGTTCATTCTCGCTATTTGAGCTATTGTGAAATCTACAATCGATAGTGAATGAATTGACTTTTTGTCGTTTACTTTGTGAATGTTATTCTCGTTTTTTTTTTCTCAATTTTGAAGGCAATTGTTATCGAGAGGAATTGATCAACTCAACTTTTTTTTAACATAAATATTAATAATAATTGTTAATCATAATTAATTATGTAGTACCACATAATTAAATCTTAAAAATCTCTCAAATTTTTCAAATGAATTGAACAAAATTTCCTTCTCTTATTCTTCTTTGCCAAAATGAAAAAATAAATAAATAAATAAAAGAAAAAAATAAGCGAATGAAACAACTGTACAAAAGATTCAAAAATTATATTTATATCTGTCGTGATAATTTCGTAAATGGAATAAACAACCACTTGGCGAGAGTAATTCCATATACCCAATATAACACTGAAAAATTTTTGATATCTCTTCAGGGGCTTTTCAAGCGTCGTTTAACTCGCCCGTATCTTGACTCACTGGAATAAAGCGAGGGAGAATGAAAAAGAAATTCTTCGGTAGCTCTTTTGCTTCAGCTCCATCGTCTCACTAACTTCTCCAAGCAATGATCCCAACGGCGGTAGCGTGGCAAAGTCCGCGAGAAAAGTGATGTGTTTGTAAGAGAGCGAATCGTCTTGGCAATTTTCCAAGTGCTCTATCGATACTGTGTCGAGGCCATTAATTACATCCAACAAAGAACAATTCTGATAAATATATTCAATGTAATAAAACATTATCATATCATTTCTCACGTATTAAATTCCCGTGAAATAAAAATTAATGTACATAATATACAACAATTCTAAAGAATTTGTCAAATATCCATAAATGCATTCATAATATAAATTATTTAAAGATATTTATCAATAGTTAATAAAATTCTGTAAATATTGACGTTCACATGGAAGCTCTTGATATATTTAATCATCTATTTATAATATAAAGCTTTTTTGCAAATCTCAAAGATTCATCAATATTGTTTAAACTTTGTTGTGAACAAATTTATTATTTAGTTTCACATTAAAGCTGCAACAATTAATAATTTATTAACTATTAGACCATCCTTATTGGACAAAAAGTATTCTTCTTTTATTTGTACAATGGATCTTAGCTATATATCAATAATATTAATTAATTATAAATTAACATAAAGAAATAGTACAATCACTATAAATTGAAATGAAACAACTCAAGAGAGTGAATTTATATTTATCAAATATAAATAATCGGTTCATTTGCTCCTTGGTTAGAGCAATCATTTATCAAATGCTAATTAACTTTGTAAATATTGGACTAAGGTTTCTCTCAGTGTATACATTAATATATAAATATATATATCATTCTTCATTTTCGTTTTTCCATTCCTATGTGCATTCAGGTATTTGAATATGTTCAAGACATTTGCGTTAGTTCAAACGACATGTTCTTCCCGCATGGCAAAACAAACAGTACTTGGTTGGTGCACAAGTTGCAGCAGTGTTTTCCCCAGGTGAAGTCTTGCCCTTTGTTTCTACGTTATGCAGCTTAATGTGATTATGAAGGATAATTGCACGACCTTTGCAGTGTGCTTTCCTTTTTTTTCGCTCACAGCTTGGTAAATATATGTATGAAGGTTGGCTGCATGTGAATATTGTTTTATATTCCCTTGAGAGTATAAAGCTATTATGGTAAAGCAAAAAAAAAGCGTTGTAGGATCAGATTGTCAGTGTTTGATGAAAATACTGAGATTTTAATGAGATTGGTACAGTGAGAGGATGAAATTGAGAGATGAACAGATGAAGAGTAAGAATTTTTGAAACTATTTTTGATAATGGAATTGTTGGAGAATGTTTGATAATGAATAATGTTAATCCCATTGTTGTCTGGATAAAAAATTGTTGGGATTAGTTAGAGGATGGATATTATGATGGAAAATTTATGATGCATTTGATTGTTATGAATTTTTTTCGATTTCATATGGATGAATATTTTTGTGTTGTTGTTTGATGGAAATATTGTTGTATGCAATGTTTATTCATCAATAATACTAACACAAATATTGAATAATCAAGTTGACAGTTTATTCACAGAGCGATATCAATCTGTATTTAATTATTCGCATAGATGGAATGAAAAATTGTGATTAATGAATATGTAAATTTACGGATATGTATGTCGAAAGGTCCATTGAATCGGTTGATGTTTGAAAAGAATGTCAGTGTAAACGACAAGTCGTTAATCAAATGTGCAATACGGATATTTGCATGCAAATATGTAGATGGAAAATGTGGCTACATGATGACGCTTTATCTTGGTGAAATTTTCATCGTTTGCAGTAAAAGTTACGTGAATGTCAATTTACCTTCAAATGTATTGACATGTAGACCCTATACCTGAGATGACTTCACTTATTCATAGAAGTTTGATTGATATTTATGTAAGTTTTTCGGAAGAGCTTGTCAATTGTGTAATTGCAAATGTTCATGTGCAAATGAAAAACAATTTTTTTATTGATGATTTTTCAACTTTAGATTTTTACTGTCACTGATAATTTATTAAATTTTTATTTATTTCTTTCAACTTTTGAGTGATACTTTTAACATTGAAAAATTATTTATTAATTTGCAAAAAATATAGGATAATTTTAGGAACAATAACTTTATTTTCTGAATATTGTTGAAGAGATTATTTTTCACAGTGACAATTCGAAGAAAATTCAAAATTGTTTCACACTAATTTTTTCATAATCTTATTGAGCTCCGATCAATTTCATCCAGTTTTTTTAAACTACAAACATAACAAATCACAAATGAATTATTCAAAATATCAACGTTGCAACAAAAACATGTCTTGACTCTATGGTCAACAATTCTCTTTCGTTTTATCAATACTTCAACACAAATCTGCTCTATATATCATTACAAACTTTCACGCTCTCAGAAAATAAAAGAAAAACCAAAAAACATAACGAATTATCCAAATAAACACCAACAGAATGAATAAATCACCTTAATCCATTTGATCAATATGCAATAATTATCCTCAAAAAAATAAAGAAGAAAATAAAAATCGTAGAAATATTTCTCTACACTGCCAACTCTGCGCTCACCAAATCCATCGATTTCTCTATCATTTATTTTCCCACCCTGTTTTTGTTCAATAATAAAAAAGCGAAAAAAAAAATTGGTAAAATTCATGGCACATGGTGCGGATTGTACTATGGGTTATACCATGATTTATTGAAACGTTGACTGGGTCACACACCACACATTTTTTTTATTCTATGCTAACATAAAAATATACAGAGCTCAATGCACATCTATATATTCACACATTTATTTCGATGCGACAAACATACACACATAAAATGTGTATAGACGTTGTTTGATATTCAAGGACTAACCTCTCACTTGGAAACGAGAATTTTGGCGCTTGCCAATCACGACAAACATCAAAACTTGCTCCTGAAAATCTTCTCTGACTCGCTGCCTCTCTCTCTTTCTCTTTTCATGTTCGTGCTTGCGACGATGCAAATAAACCCAACCATAGAACCTCTTTTTCTCAACGAACGTGTGTGTCCACGATGTATTTGCATGAAATTGATAGGTACGTTCCAATGCACAAATCAAATTCAAAGAGAAAAAAAAACCTATTGGGATTGAAATAGCGGGAGATGAAGAGTTCGAGTGGGAGAGTTCTTGGGATTGCTGGTTATACGCCAGCGCGATAGCAAAGTGAATCCTAACGATCGTACGTTGGATTGAATAATTCCAAACCTGAGCTATTCAAAAATTTATTTCAGTTTACACAATAAAATGTTTCGAATAGAAAAAAAAATAGATATCGATTGTAAATAATTTAATAAATATTTTAATATTTATTGGAATAGACTCAAGATTTCAGAGATTGAGACAGAACATCATTCTGATGAATTAAAAACAGTAAAATTTTATATTTTTTCTTTTTCTATAAATATTATCTCTATAAAAATTAATTTAAAAAGATCCAAGTGCTGTCTCGATTGATTGAATTTTAATTTTAGTATAGAAATTATCTCACACAATTCTTAGGGTTTGTTACCTAAACGAACGATAATCATTTTCTATCATATTATCATTCTGTGCACATCATTTCTTATATAACAATGCAAAAGTTTAATCAAACAAATGCCTCGAAGCTTTAGCTGGCCGAGTCATGTGAGCTTTTGATAAATATGTAAAAGCAAAGTTAGATATAATCAGATGAATTTTCCAAGAAAAAGAAAATGGTGCCGACAATTTTATATTCTCTTTCAATGTTGCATTTCATGTTTGAACTTATTCTTTTGTTCAACAGTAAAATTAATTCCAATTATACCAAAAAACTTCTTTTAATTTATTAACATTACAATCAAATTGAACTGCAAAAGAAATAAGTGAACTCTCCAAATATAAAATCAATTTTAAGAAATCTTTAAAATCAACAAAACAATAAGAAAAATTATTTAATAAAAAATATTATCAATAACAAATAAAATGAAGACATGTCTAAACATACAACAAGAAAATACATACAAGCAATTAATATAATTTCAGTTTTGTTAAAATTTACATTTGAAACAAACAGTTGAAATTTACTCAGTGAGCATCGTGTTCATCAATGATTACCCTTGACAAATATTTGTAATTCATCGGAATTATAATGAATGCGAGAGCGTTGACGACAGTTATTGCGATAGTCAATAGTGTCCAGCAAGATAAATGGGTTGTCCTCTTTAGTAATTCATCTCGTCAAGCTCGCACTTCACTTATCTGTGTCTCCACTTGTATATATCATTAATAATCTTATTAAACAATAAAATAATATCAGAATATTTATATTATCATTGCTACATTGACATATGAAAGTACAAATAGATTTCGTTATGTTTCAATATTGAAAAATCTGATACCCAAAAGCATCATATTTTATTCCAACTTTAAAATTCAATATTTCTTTTTAATTTTAACCTCAATTAAACGATTTTTTCCCATCTTCAATTAATTACTCGCTAATTCCCTCTTAAAATATACTGGGAAGGAATTAAAATTGGTTGAATAGATGAATATACAGAATTAAAATAATAATCATCAATTTGTATACAACAAATGATCTGGCTGATATTTAATCTCATATTGTTCAGGTAAAATATTTTAATTCGTTATCTCCATCATTGTTCGTTTCATCATCGCAGCTCTATTTGAATTGACTGCTGAACAATAAAAATTAACTTCATATGAACAACAATGAATAGAATCAAACTAGTGAAAACTCATTTCGATATCAAGAGCTAATATCGATCTTTAACTTTGTAAAGTTAACATAGACAATGAAGACATATTATAATAAATTTCCATTAATTTACGTGGAAATGCCTGATTTTATCTCATAGAAAATGTGCATATCTAAGTGTGAATGCCCCAACTAAGATGGTGAGTTAATAGAGAGTATCTATCTATACGTACTATCAAGTTGAAACATGTTCCAACGATTTACGTCTGAACGACATTGGCGTGATGTATACATGGACGCAATATATGTTCTGGGACACAACGTCGTGATGGAATGGATGTGGTTTGACTCTCAGTGTGTGACTTACTCGACACTACCCATGTGAATGTCCAAATGTGGGTTTTCGTTGCTCAAGTCTCTCTCAATTTCCCACCAATATTTTGAAATTGTGGAGTTGTGCTCGCCACGAATCACCGAAACATATGTGACACACATTTTGCTGCTCCCATATTTTTTTCAATCTTTATTTTTCTCTCTGTTCTCTTCTTTTTTACTTCTATTTCATTCATATGATTTTATCATGGCCCAGAATGTCATGAAAAATTCATAACCACTTTACATCTGCTGATTATATTTTATCTTGAGGTGGAAAAAAAAGGCAGTGGACTTCACATGAAGTAGTTTATTAAAGTGTATCAGAGGAGTGTGAATGTTTTGATGGAAAAAAATACACAGCAGAATTTAAGGGAGTGGATTTTTTTATTGTTATATAATTGGCTGGGTTTTTTTTTATTAAGGTCTTTTAGAATATATTTTGTGAATAGATGTTTTGAATTGAATGTAGTTATTGAAACATCAATCATATTTGGTTTTGTTTTGAGTAGTTGTTTTTATTCGGTTTTAGCCTCATGTGTTCATTTAATATTGAAACTGTTTGTAGGATTGAATAAGGCCATGGAGAAGGAGATTCGGTGGATTAATTTCATGATATTAATACGATTTTCGTGATGCCAATATTAATATGAAGTATTGATTCAGATGATTGTGAATGAAACAAATTTTAATTATCACATCATATTTTCAATTGTTTTGACATTTCAACATTTCTCGTGGAATACTTTTAGCTTTCGGTTTCAAGTATCAGAAACATCGTATTCAATTTCATAGAGGTATCTCTGTTGCTCAGTCAAGTGAAATGAGGGAGATCAAGTTGGGATTCATTTCGAAACGTAATGCGGACGAGAAATGAGTTTATTTAGGTATTTAAATCTTTAGTATGTTGTAGTATTTTACTTGGAAATTATATGGGAAATTTTCCGCCCTTATTTTTCAATGGTAGAAATTTATGTTGTCTCTATTATGATGAAAATAATAAAAAACAGTGATAAATATGTCAAGAATTAACTAGAAACTTTCACTTTTATGTTTCGATTATAATGAGGATGAGATAGGAATATTTAGTTTAATTATCTGTGGAAATTTATGGCTTCTATATCCCATTTATAAATCCCATGTCATTCGTAGTTGATGTTTAACCGCTTGTGAGGATTATCTGTTATCAAACATTTGAGTAATGTTTTCATAGTAATTAATTGCATCGCAGGCAATATAAACAGAGATTTTAGAATGAGGGATGAATGAGCATCTTCTTGAAAGGTATTTAGTCCAGTTTATGTAACACAACAGCGACAGTAAATGAAAATAAATTCCAGTCAAATTCTTAAGGCAGGTGGAATTTACAAAATGGCAAAATTTTTTTGTGTAATCAAAAATACCTTGAAACAACAAAACAAAATAATTTGAGTCATACAATGTCATGAAATGCAGAAGAAATAACGACACAGAAATTATGGTAAATAATTTTCAAAAACTCAATTTTTTTTCTAAAATAATAATTTGTCGTTGTGAACAATTAGTCATCGTCAAAATATTTTCTTTACTGCATCACTCATAAGACAATAAAGAAGTAAAATAAATTTCATGATTGGTTCCAATTTTGTTATTTTAATTTTGTATTTATATAAACAACGAATATGAAATGAATTAGCCAACATTCAAACTACAATTCGAGTCAGGTGAATACAAACAGCCGTTTGCATATCAACAAAATTTTACTATCCATACTCAATATTACCCGATATGAAACATCGCAAAATTCTCCATCAAACCTCTAAATATTCATTCATGTATGTAAATATATAATGAACACATATCATTAAAATATTATATTGTAGCGGTTTTCGCCTATTATATTCACTACCATTTATTCGATCTATTGTTCGTGCATTGACATGCCACGTCACGTATAACTTTAAACGTGTACAAACACATTCTCAGCCCGATGGATAACTATATCGACGAACCTTTGTACGCGATAATCGCCTTTATGGATTTAATTCACCATACCGGAGCTAATACTTTACATGCTATGAAAATGATGCAGATCAATGTTTATTTGCTTTTATATCAAACACTTCAACTCTCTAAAGAATTAATTCTCATTCACTAGAATGAATGTGATGAAACTTGTAAAGAGCATTTGAAAGACGGTTACAATAAATCTAATGTCAGGTATTGTTTAATAGTTCCGTGTAAAAAATAACGACGAAACAGAAATATAAACAATCATGAGAGGAAGAAAATAAATAAACAATGCAATAGTGATTTTTTTTTTAGTTTTATATGAATTATGAGAATGGAATTTTTAGTCCTAATAGCAAATTTAGCTTAGCTAAATCACTAAATTTAATTATTAAGCATTCTTGATTTATGTTCAATTGTGAACAACGAGGCGTCACTGTAAATAATTAATTTGTTAATTAAAAATCAACGAATTGATGACTGTGTAACATTTCGAAATTATATTCAGATTGACTGTGGAAAGTTCTCATGAAATTAATCAAACCAGTCGAATATGAAGAAATTGATTTTGTGCTGTCAGTGAGATTCAAAGGGCTGCCCATGCATTGAAATTGATATTCATTTATTTTATATTCAACAGAGCACATTGAGTTGTCACAAAATTTTACATTGACTGAAATACTCTGTTGAATATTGACCAAATGTGTATGTGTGACACTCTTCTTTTGATAGACTGAATTAAACACGTGCGCACGATTTTGAAAACAATTTTGTATTCAATATTTGTATGACTTTTCATGTTTCAGCTGATAAAGGGATGTTATTGAAATTGGATTTTCGTGACCATTTTGAATTGGAATCAGCAATGACATTGAATGACAAAACTAATGAATGTCGATTTGATTATCTTGAGGTGCGTGATGGTCGTCACGGTTTTTCAAATCTCATTGGAATTTACTGTGACAAAAATTTTCCACCTGAAATCACATCAAAGTCGAGATATCTTTGGTTACGCTTTCATAGTGATGATACTATCGAATATAAGGGATTCAAAGCTGTTTGGTCTATGATACCACGTCCTACTTATCGTAAGTATTAATAATTTATTTTTAATTGTCTTATTGCCTATTTTGAAAATTTATATTAAAAATTGTTCTGAGATTTACTGAAGTTTTTAGACTATTTTAAGGAATTTTCCATTCAATTCATAATCGCAATTTCATTGACTTACAAAATATCCAACGAAAAATAAAAACAAATTGTAAAAATTCTTCAATAATTTGCAGAATCTTATTGGATTTTATTTTGCTTATCGTAGTTTCACGTTGAAGATTATAAATATAATAAAAAAGAAAATGAGATAAATAATTGAGTGCTTTATGATGATAATAATAATTATAGAAGCTTTTTTTATTATTCCTTACTATTCTGCTTGGCAAATTCATTAAGATCAGATACGAGAATATAAATCGTTCAGGACATCGTGAATTATTTCGTTCTTACTTCCTTTTTGTTTCCTTTTTTTTTGTACGATTTATATCTCAGTTTTCATCGTGACTTTCTATAATCGCAAGCTGTTGAGTCTCTAGATGAATGCATGAATGCTACGGATGAAAAAATTTTAAACACCACATAAAATAAATGTCACAAAATAATATTAAAATAAAATAATAAAAGCGATATTGTTACAAATTGTCATCAACCAATCAGTGAATGTCCAATTTAACACAGTGAATATAAAAATCTACTCATAAAAATTGATCTGAATTTCATAATTTTCAATTTTCAATTTTCTATTTTATTTATCACATTCAACATGTCCATCTAGAGAAATTAATTATTTACAATTGGATAATTCGTGCTATACTGCTACCAAAAATTTCGCCATTAAAAATTGTAGATTTCCATTAGACTTATTTGTTTTCAAATATTTAAACATCACTCAGTATATTATTTATAATTATTCAAATTTATAAATCAAAAATCTTTATAAAGATAATAAAAACATAATCAATTCAGACTTTAAAACCCATCACAAGTTCTTTTATCATGAGTCTTATTTTACATAATTAACAAACTCACTAGTGGAAGAAAAAATTGAATGATCGAATGAAGAAATAAATACAAACCCAAACACATTATCTACCACATTCAAAAACTCGACAAATGTGACAATTTATTTATCAACCCTCACATAAAACACACGAAAAATAATCTATTTAATAAACACTTATTGATAAATTAACTCGCAAATATTTCCATTTTTTTATACCTCCATTTCGTCTACTTATAAATTCACCATTTTCCATACAATTATCCATCAAATCATTCATATATACATCATCATCATTATTATTATTATTATTATTATTATTATTATCATTATTATCGATGCACGGGAAACAATTAATATCATCTGAACGATAACGTAAATTGCCTCCGGTGGTTTGTGGTTGAAAATTATGAGACACTACGGAAATAGGTTACAACAATTAGGAAAATGGCAATGTGTGTATTTACGAGTATTTATACAAAATGTACTGAGAAAGGGGATTATGAATATGACTCAAACGTATGTGTTATTTGCAAAGCAGATTGGAACAGAATTAATTTGACATATTTAATGAATAATACAGAAAGTCTAATGATGTATTGCTGAATATAATTTATCAATAATTTAGTTAACGATGAATATCCAAAACAAAATTTCTCACCGATTATATTTCATGTTTATTTAATTGTCAAATGTTTTTGCGAAAAATATTGTCATTATTTTTTTTAGTTAAGATATGTTAAGAAATAATTATAATTGTATTTTTAATTGACAGCTGGTGTTGCAGCCGAACAGGAGCCTTGCATTAGATATATAAATGGGAAATATGAAACTTTTATTAATAGCAATGAAATTCTTGAGGAGAAGAAACATGCAGAAAAAAATGGTGTTGCTCTGGATTGTTTGTGGATTTTGACAGCAGACGAAGGATGGAAAGTATGTATTAAATGTTCATAATAATTAATAGTTTATATTTTTTGATATGATGTTATGGCTGCACAAATTTAAAATTGTTTGATATGGTTAGAATATTTCCAATACAACTGAAAAATGAATAACTTTGTATTATTTTTGTTTGAATCAAATGATTTTGTATGTTTCTTCACAACTATTTCAATCACACATGACAAGTTGTATTGTTATGATTAAAATAATAAATGTTTGATAAATTCTAATAAATTCTATCAACTCTCGCACTTTGGAATGTTGGTTGGACTTATTTTCTATCATGTTTTAAATTTGCGCATTCGATTCGTAACACAAAGTTGATTTTACCTTTTTAAAATACTTAAGGGATGATAAGATAAATTTTTCTTACTTATAGATGCAGATGACATTTGATCATTTTCATCTTGAAAAACCAAATGATTGTGATGCAAATTTTTTAACGATATTCGATGAACGGACTGATATGCCATCGTGCATACGTAATTTTTGTGGTAGTATTGCTGAAGCTGTTGTTACTAAGACAAATAGAATGTATATTCGATTTTATTTGGAGCCAAAAGCAATTAATAGCAGTTTTAAATCACTTATGACTGCTGTTAGAGAAAAAAAATCAAGTGATGCAGGTAAATATTTGATGCTAACAATATTTTAATGCAATTCAAACTTATTTTGATAAATGTTTGAATGTATTTTTCTATTTTGTCGTACTGAATATAAAAAATATTTTAAATTATCATTTTATAATGTTATATATTGTATTAAATCAAATTGTTTTTTATAATAACACTTTAACAGAGTTTCACATCAACCATTTCATTCTCCTAATGATTATTTAATCAGATTTGTAACTCGCGAACGTCGTTGGAATTATTTCTAATTGACCATTAAATGGTAACTCGTCGGTGTTTGAGGCTCACTGAATTATGTTTTTTTTCACTACTTTGTTAAAATTATCATATGCTATAATTATTTGGTGAGTTGAGTTTTGCAAAGCTTCGTGGATGAATTTATTATACTTCCGATAACTTAGTGTGTTCCCATCGTTAAACATAAATGGTTGAAGACAAAATTTATATCAACAAACTCATAATCGTCATGGACAACCAAAGTTTGGTTAATTCTGCCATTAATATTTAATAACAAAATGTCTTCTGAGGGATTACAACAATAAGCTGACAAGTAAATGTAGAATTGGATATCACTTGGAAATTAATCAAAAAAATATTTGAATTCTCTACATGAGAATTTTTTTATTCTTCTCCCACCTAAAATCTATTTATTTATCTCAAAATTCTAAAAGTTGCCAAATGTCTGCCACGTTCACCCTCATAGAATTTTTGAATTATAAAATTTTTGAAATAACTATCATGACAGCCTTCAAATAATTCAACAAAAGTTTATAAATAATAGTGATTAAATTTACGAAGACACGAAAAACTTTAGTAGAAAGTATCAGATTTCAAAGTTAAACTTGAAGTAGAACAAATCAATAATTCACATGGAGTTGAAGATCACAATTTATTTTTATTCCAATTTCACAAGTTTTGCTGTCATACAATCTTCATTGAAAATATAACTACATCCTGTGATCAATTATGTTATATATTTCCACTACTCCGAACCCAACAATCGATAAAATGATTAAATTCATCTCCACAGCAACTGAATAACCTCAAAATGGATTTACCTACAGTGTTGCATTTCATCAACAACAAAATTCCAATCGAGAAATTTTTCATTTAAATTCATGTTCATATCCCATTCGATATTGATACACTTTTATTAAAATTTAATGAAAATTCAATATTAAAAAAAAAATCCAATTCCAAAACTAATAAAATTTCAAATATCCTGATGAATAGAAAATATTCTCTCTATTCTCTCTTGAACATGAACTTCACTCAAGTAGTATTTTATACAATCAAGTGCATTTATCTCTTCGCAGACCAATCAATTCTGTATGATAAACCAAGCCGATTAAATTCATGAATTGCATGGTTGTGTAGCTGTGTAGATGTATAGGTGTGTGTTTGAACGTGGTATGCATAGTAAGGGCAAATATCAGGTGGTGGAGAGATGGAATTTGATACTGATAACATGAGAAGCTTCATGATGGTGTGGCTGTTCATGAAACTGTATATCCATGAACCTCAAGGCAAATTGATCGTTCAATCATCCAAGTGCATTGTGTAATCTATAAATAGTTACCTGAGTGTAATGGAATCAACAATCACAAATATTTAATATAATGAAACAATATATAAAATATTATTTTCAATATCATTTTCATTAACAGACTATTTTGTTCAAATTAACATTTCTGGAAGAACAAATTATACAATATTCGAATAGTTATTACATTTTATTCGTTCAAATAATTAAAGTGCATTTAAAAATTACTCTTAAATCAAATTGGAATTGTAAGAAATAAATTGATATTTTATTGTTATGTTGTATTTATAGCAAATTTATGTTGGCTGAGTGCTGTTTTACAGATTCAGGGACTTTATTATACCATTGGTCAGTTAGTCTGACTGATGGTCAAACTAACTACTGAAAATATATCATAAATCCTTTTATAGATTATTCAATGCAATTTTTTCGTTCGATTTTACGAATAAATGAAGTTTAATTATTTTAGTTTAAAAGGAATTATTAAACATTTTTTAAAATTGGTTTCTATCATAACAGAGCGAATAACGATCGCAATAACGATCACTTTCCCCGCGTTTATTTATTATTAAACATCTATTAACTGTAATATCCGATAATGAAATTGTACTGCTCAATAAAAAATAATGGAAGTAGTCCAATTGACCAAAATAAATTCGATAAAAAATGATTTTACGTACTTTATCATCATCAAAATTTTTATTTTTAGCCTGCAATGATGATGAATACGATTGTGATGATGCAACGTGCATAGCCGGATTTTTACGATGCAATAAACGACAGAATTGTCGACTTGGATGGGACGAGGATCAATCATTGTGTGGTGTAAGTTGATAATATTGTTGAAAAAATACAATTAAATATGTAAATTAATCTTTCGATACAGAATTGTATGCATAGAATTATTTTATAAATATTCTTATGAGTAAATAAGGGTTAAATTGATGTATGAAGTAAAAATTAAATGTTGATATCAATATCTAATGATATCTGTTTAATACTTTGATAGTAAATTTTATCAATGGGCTTTCCATGAAATTTAGATGGCATTTTTCTGTTATTTTTCAATTCTTATTCTTATTTCTTTTTTTCTTTCCTTCTTTTTTTTTTCACTCTCGGTCTATTCTTCTCCGTTGCACTTTTTATTCTCAGCATCTTTGACAATGAATTGGGTAGCGTGTATTTCCGGTTTTCACGTTCTCTATAGAATGTTCTCTACAGAGAAACTTTTGGCAAATTACCAGAACAAGGGTACGATGCCTTGGCTGCAAATGGGATATTAATCCGTTGGCTTTTCACATGTACGTATGGTTATGTAACAGTGTGTGTATGTATATAAATTGGTGGATATAAGAACACCCTATGTCAACTTCAGTTTCAATACCAAAACATTCACATGAAAGTTTATAGCAGAAAGTCGGATTTTTCGGTTAGAAATTCATGGGAATTATTTTGTTTTTAATTAATTAGTTTTTCTTTCATGATTTTATTATTATTTGTTTGTGGTATTTGAATATAGGAATTTTGTTGACATATTCGTTAAATTTATTATTTATGTTGGATGTAAAAAAAAACATTGAAGAATTTTTTTTCTATCAATGCGAACAATTGTTATTCATAAAATTCACCATCATTATTTTTTGTTGTTTTATTTTTTTTATCGTTGTGCAATGAGTTTGCTGAATAAATTCACGCTGATGTGAATGTTATATTCAATGAATCATTTATTTTATTCAAATAATTATTCACAATCGGGTGGATTTGATGAACAGATGGAATTTTAGAACGAGTAGAACCGTTAGAATTCTCAAGTTTAACTTCAAGTTTCGAAGGTGAGGACAATAGCCAGAGATTCGGTCCTTTTTCTTTATTCTCGTTTCTACTATCGAAATGGAGGTTACAGCTGAGAAAAAAAATAGTATAGCAAAAGCTGATGGGAAAAAATATATACATACATACATACAAAGTTCTTTTTTACCAAAGTCTCATTCGCACGTACTGAAATGTAAGTACAAACGAATCTTGTGGTTTTTGTTTTAGTATTCTTTTTTCTTGCCCCTTTGGAGCTCATTACTATTTTTTTTTTTTTTTATTTATTTCGTAATCTTTGCTCCTTTTTTTTCGGCACGCGGATCTCTTTCACTCCCTGACTTCTAACTTCAGTTTCACGAGAAACAGAGGTCTGAAATTCTCTCATACACGAAATAAAAAATATCATAAAAATGACCAGAAAAAAATAATACCACTAAAAAAGATGTGGTAGAGAATAATAAATGGAATATCACAGAAATATTGAGAATTATAAATAAAATACATGGAATGATATCTATTTATTCAACATTAAATTAACAAAAAAATATAAATATTCGACGCACAGATATTTTTTTTGTTTCTATTCAAATTCTGAGATAAAAATTGCATGAAAATGTTACGATTGATAGCGTGGGATTTGGTGCAGTTGTGAATATTCTAGAGCAACAATTTTATATTTTTTTGTTTTATCCTTTTATTTCTCATTTTTATTTTTTTTTCTTTCTCTTCGTATATGAATAAAGCGATACACATAAAATGTTTTCTGACATTCGGTTCCTCTGCCCACTCACTCACGAATAATTTTTCGCTCTTTTTTTTTTCGTGTATATCTTTTTTCTTTCTATTCAAGTATCATATACGGATAAAAAATATTCATGTGGGATCTGAAAAAGAAAAAAAAAGATGTCTGTTGGGAACGGCATAGTGAGAATGAGAATGGCAGATCCGACATGAGCGAATATTTGAAAATATTTCGCCATTGCAATTGCAAGTTAATAAAATAACTTCACGACAATGGAAAATACTGAAAATCAATATCTTTTATTCTTTTTATTTTTCATATCCACATACGTAATCATCCGAAAATTAAATTCTATATAATTAGCGTGAATGATCAAAGTTTCAAACTTGATGAAGATAAAATGGGAAAAAATTAGCAAACAATAACGAATTGTTCTACAGGAAATTTTTCAAACACAAACAAACTTTATAATTCAAATGAGATCAGAATAGCAAAAATAAAAAAATAGAAAGAACAAACAAGGGAAAAAGAGAGAATGTGAATTTTTGTGAAATGAATAGGAGGAGTGAATTTCGAGAAAGAGAGATGGTGAAACAGAATACTCACAACGTAATGCAGGTACTGGAATGTGGTTGCGGTTAATTCTGCCAGTAGAACGGGTATATGTTTGGTCGTACGGGAAACTGAACTAGCCTGAGGGACTTTCGCTTCCCTTTCGTTGGATCACAGACGAATACAAATAAATGATAGGAAAAAACTATCTGAAATTCATTCTGAAACTTTTCATTTCCAACATTTTTGAAAGGAAAAAAATAATTAATTAACAATGTAGATACAAAAGTTCAAAGAAAAGAATCAGAGTGAATAAATTGCGGTAATTTCAATATAATAACGGAAAATCTCTTATTGCTTTTTGAATAAAGTTCGCTAAAACAAAAAATTAATAATTCATTCTTTATGTTATCATTGAACAAAAGTTTTTGCATTTATATTTCACAGAAAAAAACAAATTCCATTTGAAAATGCCCTCATTGTTACATTAATTAATATTCAACAAATATTTATTTCAATGTAAAAGTTTTTTCTTCACTATCAAACTATATTTCTATTTTCAAATCGATTTCCTTCATTTAATCATAATCAGTATCATTACAATAATTATGAACGTAGAATTTAATTTTGTAATTAAGACAAGAGACAGCGTTTTCCACATTGGAGCAATCGATTATAGCATTATATTATGGATATATAAACCGCGATATAGCAGTGAGTCACTGACTTCGTTGTCCATTGGTGCATTAGAGAATACACCAAGCGTTAGTGAAGTCGAGAGTGAAGCCGCCGCGGGACGTAATCTTCCATAACAGTCCTAAAACCCAAGCGAATCTCATGATCTCACATTGAAGTATTCAAAACGTTTTGGTAGTTGGAGTTGATGGCACATATATACATATATACATTTTGTTATATAGCGGATTGTGAAATGTTAACTATCATCACGAATCTCTTTGTTAGTGTGCAACTATGGCGACTATAAAGGAAAATGGTCTACATGCCACATTGGATAGTGAAGATTTTGTCGTGTTATGTCCACGTACAATGGGTTTATATAAATGTCTCGTTGATTTTGACGTTAGTTATTCACAGGAAAATACAGAAATTTACTGCTGAATAATTGATGTAGATTACGACGTTTATTTGGGTATAATTGAAATTTTTTTTTCCACTCCAAATTGATAAAGAAAATATTAAAATTATTTATTTGAACTTTGATATTATGAAAGATTAATCTTTATTTCTCTTTGAACGTTTATTCGTTTTGTTGGTTGATTTATTTATGGATGTGATGGAAATTTTGTATCTCTTGTGGCGAATAATGTGGTGGATGTATGGAAAATTAGATAGAAACTTTCGTGATTATTTTCTCTTGTGTTTACTCAGTTGGGATTATATTGTAGTCAAAGCATTTAATTTACTCGTTTCTTTTTATTGTTAAGAGTAATGTAAATGTTTGATTTTTTTTTGTCTTTTTCACAGGGTTCTGAGAGCTCACTTACTCTGGATTCCACACGAATAATCATCATTCTTGTGATATTCTCATTGATTATGTGCGGAATGTGCTCTGCCTTTATATTCAATTGCGTTCGCAAATTGTTACGTGATCATCGGATAATTCGCGTAAGTCAAAGGGAAGAATGAAATGTAAATTTAAAATAAATTGCGCTTGGATATTTGTGTGTGTGTGGTTTTAATTCATTTTTCGTTTGATCATGAAGAGTAAATATAAATATTATTATTTTTCTTTAGTCCTTGTTTTTCCGTAGGAATATTTCTCATTTATCACTATATAACGTAGAAACTATTCGAGATTGAAATTGACTGTCGTGTTTATTTTTTTTTGAACGAAGTTGAGTGAGATTGGAAGAAGAATTAAATAGAAAAAAGAAATTCCGGATCAGAAGGCAACAGAAAATACTCAAGAGGTCAATATCTTTATAAATATTAAATTTGTGTTCCTGAAACAGAATGAAGTTCTCTCAACCGTTCAAATATATGAAATAAATGAAATCGCTGTATGAAAAGAGTTGGATATCAATAATTTATCCTAGAATCACTCAGCGAAGTCGAACAACTCCCTGAATTTTATTTCCAAATGTCCCAATTCACCTCCATATAACACAAAAGATATTTATTCGAGTAGAATTTTTCTCTCGAATAGATCTTAACGAATTGATTAGCCATCAAATTAAAAGAAAATGTACACAAAAAAAGAATTTTAGGAAATTTTCTAATTTGAAATATATATCATTTCAATTTGAAACCTGATAAGTTGGTCAAACGAGCAAACAATTGTCTAGATTAACATTCCAACGAATTTATCCACCCAACAATTCAACAAGAATATGAATCCACTTTGATTGAATCGTTGGCCAATGATATAAAACATGAAATAATTAAATTGACAATCTCTTTACAGGAACATATACGACAATCTCGTGAAAATCGTCTGGATGAAATCGGACGCAAATCCACCCCATGTCCATTATCAATAACCCAAACTGAATTACGCCAACGTAGCAGTGAATCACCAAGTTTCGAACTAGATTCGAGCAAAGAATTAATACCAACCACAACACTGATATCATCAGACTACACCAAAGAACTCGTATTAGAAATGAATTACGGGACAACTGAAATAAATGACATCCATCAATGTAACAATGTGAGTAATGCAACTCAAGAGCGAATGCAAGAGACGAATGAAGAGCCAGAGATGTGTGACATATCATGTCAGACACGAGAAAGCCTTTTTGATCCACGTAATTCCGATCCAATTATCGGTTCACCAGCATTCTCGACATTCGGCTATCAAAGCGTAACTAATTCCCAAAATGGCGTTGGCACATGCCTCAGACGTGCAACCCCACAAAGTCAACACTCACACCCTGGTATAAAACAGAGTCAATCTACCACACCACCAACCCGATCAACGTCCAATAAACAATCCACCAGTTGCAGTCCATCAAGGGAACGTGGCAGCAACGGCATCTGCCCCAGACACGCACCGATACCAGCACCACCAGGATGGTCCCTTCATGATCCTCCATATCCACAAATCCAATCATCAGGCACTTATACAGAAACATCAGAATATCCCAGCTACCAAAGATATCAAAGTCCAAAACCAGAACGTGATTCACCGAATTACCATCCGCCAGAATTAACTCGACAAATAACTGTTGGTTCGGGTGAACGTTATGGCAGCTTTTTATACGGTTCCGGACGTGGTTCTAGCAATACACCGAGCAATCCAACTACAACTAATGGCTCACAACACTCAGCAACACCTAAATTTCCAACAACAGATCCACGTTATCGGGCTGAGGCAGTTATTGAGGTGGACCAAAAGAGGCCTTTTAGCATAGAAAGTACTAAAAGTGCACCTGATGTTATTGCAACACACTGACGACGCGAAGTTGGGGATTGGGAGCCATATAAAAGACGCCATCCTCGTAAAAGTGATAATAGCCAATTGGCAACCAATGATTCAATTATGATGATTAGCATTGGTACTCAGAGTTCATTGGATGATGATGATACCATTTCAAATTGTATTATTGATTCAATGATTTCCTGATCTACGTGTGATACCACATTACGTTCAGTTGAATCTCATGATCCACAATGTTGTTCAAAAATTTCAATGATCAATGTACCAATTCTCAAACCACCGAAGGAATTTGAATCAGTGGCTTCATCAACGATTAATTGGCAACGTCATTGTTGTTGTCATGGACACTCACATTCAACTATTCTACCACGACCTGTTATGCCGTGTTGTATGTTGAAGCATTGTAAACAGGATTTAATTTATCGAACTTGGCCAAGTCGACTTCATGGTCGGGTTCATGGTGTACAATTGAATTTTAAAAAGAGCAAAAGTGTAGGCATTCAGAGTTTACAAAATCGTCGTGGAAAAATTGATTTTGATCGATCAGTGTGGTTTACTGAAGCAAATGAGAAATTAATTGATAGTGATATCGGCGCGTCAATACCATTTTAAAAAAAAATAGCAAAAAAATATTTCATTGTGGTCAGATACAACTCGTAATGTGGTTGTAAAAGAGTTCCAATATGAGATGTAAAAAGGAATAAAAATTGCAGAACAATTTGTAATTGAAACAATGGGAAAAATGAATAAAATGAAATAGATTATTTCAAACGGAGTATAAGTGGAATAAAAAAGAAAATAGATGGAAAAATATTACGCACAAAGGAATGGACCGAGAGTTTATTCCAATGAATTTTTATTCTCTTTTTGTTATTTATTCTTTCTATTTCTTTTTTTCTTCTTTTTTCATTCTACATTGGATCATCACTGCCAAATCGTTCCCCGATAATATATTGTGAAATAGTTTATAGATAGATAGAGACATATCGCTGCCTTAAATAGCAGAAATCCTTTTTGCAACTTTTTAAAATATCTTTAATCATTATTTCGTTAATTTTTAATCGAAAATTGCAAATGAATAATAAAAATTATAATAATGATGATGAATAGGTGATTCAATAAATTAATAACAAAAATTCTGATTGTATGTAATACATGAAAATTAATTCACAATTAGACACGTACACACACCAATATTTTAGACAATATATTTTTTCACAACAACAACAACAACAACAACAACAGTGAATCCAAGAAAAATCACAATTATACGATCATATTCGGAAATGATAATCACAATATTTCACAGGAATGAAAATAATAAATAAATAAATAAACAAACAAGAACTAGCATTTAACATTGGATTAATCCGTCATTTTATATGTATCATTATAATTTTTCTCCAAATGTGAGAAGACCAAGAAAAATTGTCTTCATCAAATTGTTTCCGGATACGAGCGAGTGATCAAAGATAATCATCACACAATAAGAAAATCACAAACAAAATAATTCATGTACATAAATACACGCAATTACTAATTTGGTCAATAAAGTCGTTAAATAATTTGCCATACACACGTAAATAAATAATTTATATATTGACCTGATGAAAAATATAGATAAATAATTGTTTAGAATATTAATAAAAAAGAGATAACAAAATGAAGAAGAAAAGAACGCTCGACATAATTTTAGATACACAAAAAGAAAAATAGTCTTTATGAATAAACGCCCTAGTGTGACAATATTGTCCCGCTTCATGTACAGGTTACTGTGTTAACATTAATTATATTGCATAATAAGGGAGGAAAAAAATGTACAGGGTGTGCACATTTATGCATATAAATTAAAAATAAACGAATTATGTAAAAAAAAAAAGAAGAATCAAAAAAAATTATAACAATATTTGTCAAAGTGAATAATCAATATAGTAATTTTAAAATATAATTCAATTATCAATACATCATTTTATTACCCATTTCCTTCTATTTTTTTTTTTTTTTCCGTCAAAAAGACACACATTTAAACATTTAAAAAGGTAAGTGATAAATTTACTCATCTCACAAAATTTATCGGCATTAAATCACTGTCACGTTCATTATACAATTTTTTTTTTTCCTCTTCTCTTTCGTCTACCTCATTCTCATTATTTTTATGATGATTTGTATCGCATGCCATTTCTGAGCTTCTAACAAAGCCGAAGAAGAATAGGAGAAAACACTGAAAAAATAAGTGTGAAAATAAATTTAGAATATAATCCAGAGAAAATTAATTGTCTCTAGAAAGTACACTAAAATCCTAGAATGAAGGCACGATAGAACCATAACGATATATGTAGACAGGGTGGTGTCTCCTGCAGTGCTTACAAGGCAGACATTCTATAGTTATATATGAATACATATATAACACAATACCACACACATATATACATATATATGTACAGTAAAATATCGTATACATTATGCAAGCGCGCGCGAGTGTGCAATGAGAGACATTATACGTTTCGGGAATATCAAACAAGATATCGTGGAGAATATTATTTGTCTTGGTATTCACTGAAATTTTCCATTATTAAATGCTCGCTTACATACTCCCTATTTACTAAGAAAATTAATGTCAGTGCGTGTGCATAGTGCTGAGTAATTATTTTTTCATTTCATTTTTATTATGCCAAAACATTTTTAAATGTCGAAAAAAATTTATTATTGAATCACAATATTTGCACACTATTTAATTCATCTCAATTGACGCTTTTCTTTTTTTTTCCATACTTTTCTCGCCTTTTACAGTGTAACAATTGCGATTATGATGTGGTTGGAGTTTAGTGAGTGTAAAAATGGAAGAAAATCACGTGAAAATATGCGACAGTGATAATGAATGAAAAAACATTGTTGTTTCATGTAAAAGAATATTAAAAAATAAAAAAAAAAGATAACGTTATTCAGGAGTGAAAGGAGCTTTTTTTTTCTGTGTGACGCCTCAGCTTGTCATCAAGTATGTTAATAAAAGATATAAAAAAAAATGGAAGGGTAAAAAAAGGGTGAATAGCGCTGCCACGAGAGTACTCGAGGAAGGATGAGAAAAGTTTTAATGAGACCGAAGAGGCGAGAGCACATGCAGTAAGCATATACAATACAATAGGGTGTTTAACGTGAAGACGAGCATTGTTTAATCGTTGTACATATATATATATATATACAACCATTAAACATATATATATATACACAGTAGATAGAAAATATTACAAAGTAAATTTAACATCAAGAATCGAGACCAGAAGAGTTTTGTTACAAGTAAATGAAAATTGGAGAATAAAATAGTAACGAGAGCATGTGTTTGTTAAATAAAGACTGAATTTCTATAGGTTGAAAATAGAAAATGAATGAGAATGTGAAAATGAAATTGAAAGAAAGAAAAAAATTTTATTATTTTTATTATTATTACAGATCAGATTTTAGGATGTGTTTAAAAATTTCAGTATCCCATTGCATTCAGTAAATGTTGTGGACAAAAATATGACTGTTAGAACCCACGTGGGGACATTAAGCTTCGTCCCATAATCCCTCAGCTTGACAAATCGTCTCGCTCACGTGCGGATTTTATCCTGACAAAAAAATCCCAGTCTATCTTTTATTACGAGCTGAAACACCAAAAATTAAAGCAATTTCTTAATTTTTTATTTTTGTTTTTCGTAGCATTGATTTAATCAATTTTCAGTATCGATGAAAATTTAATTATAATTATTGCAATTATCAATGTATCAGTTGTTTAAAATGACTGAAAAATAAATTAGATGAAGGAATGACAGATAAAAGGACAATAAAAATAACTGAGAAGCTCTTAATCTCTTAATTTGTAAAACCACGAACTAAATCCCAAGCCGTCAGTGCTAATTAAGTTAAGCTATGTGAACTTTTTTTTCCCTCTCCTCCTTTCGTTAAATTATCCCGCAATTTTAATACAGGATAAATTAACATTGTTTAAAATGTAACGTTTACAAGCCATGTTAAAGTTTGAAAAGACACAAAAAAAAAGAATAAAAAATGGATATAAAAAATACGTGAATACGTGAACGAAATTAAATGTGTTAATCTGGATTTATTGTGGTTATTCGTAACTTTCCAACAATTGTCCAATGAAAGTGAAGTGATAAAATACATGGCGACATTGTAAAAATGAAAAAAAAAACCAATATGATGAAAAAAAAAAGGGAAAAAAATATTACTATGATTATACCATGCACTTAGTGTGAAAATTATTTTCACCAATCATTATTAAATTGTGTTATCACCATCCTGCTCTAGTAAACTCTATGGCAAAAATGGTAGATAATAAACCGAGAGAGAAAAAAATTCAATCAAGTTAATGGAAGAAAAAATAAATATTCAACCACCAACATTACACGAGGATCAAACAGTTCCTGCAATATCAGACTGGCTTTATTCTACGCTCATGATATTTATCGGAAAATATCACTGCGCTAATAGCAATTGATACCATCACACGCATCATATAATTTACAATGTGAGAAGAAAGAACCGAATGATTCAATCGCTTTGTCTGTTTTATGAATTTGATGGTGCCAGAGAAAATTTTTCAGTATCAACCATCGTATGAATGCATTTATTTTATTTTTTTTTATCACATGTTTATAAATAGATAAAAAACTATCGAACAACCTTCTAATGACTGTTGATAAAACAAATATGTCCTCATTTTTATCTATTTACACGTTGGAGATGTCTCAATTACACTTCAAAATGCAGAAAAAAAAATCATTTGCAATAATAATTATTTGAAAACAATTCATAATCTATTTTTTTATTGTAACCAATTGAAAAATGCCAATTGTTAACATCAATATTACTCACTATAGTTTATATAAATTGATTAAGAATTTCAACTGCTGATGGAAAAATTATCAGTCAAAAAGTCATCATTTAATTTTTAGTCTTACAGAGAATTTATTTGTAACATCAGTAAAATTTACGAACTATTCATAAACATGAAATTCATACATTCCTTGCTATTTTTAAATTAATAAATATTCCATATCCAATTTTGATATTTATCGTAATGCATTTATTGGATAATAATATGCCTAACCTATTTCGCGCAACAGATAAAAAAAAATCACGTTTATTGGAATATATCCAGTGTTTATGATGCCAAAATCATAAAATAAATATTGCAAAGCGGAAATCTGTAATATAAACACACAGACGGATTCGTATACGGTGCAAAGACGGTAAAACTTGAAATATGCATGCATTCCTATACATAGATCAGAATTGTATGTCTGCCAAGTAGCAAATAATGACAGAAGTACAAAAAAGAGAAAGAAGAAAATGGTGAAAAGAAAAAAAATTTACCTACCTAGATCAGCTGCATAAAAAGTACTTTTTGTCGTCACAGAGAGAAAGAAAAACAGGGTGCGAGAAAGAGGAAAGAAGAAAAAAAAAAGAATAAATTTATGTTTATCCAATATAGATGACTATTTTATGGTGTCGTTGCTTGTCGCGCTCAGTCGTTTGTCTTTCAAGAGATTTAATGTTATGGATGTTAAGGGAGGATAAGGACGGGGGTGCTAAATTTCGTATCGAAGCACATTGGAGACAGAAACATCTCAGAGAGAATCCTATCGCGACTGTATCATTAAACCATTCTCACCCAACGTGTTGAAACACGTTGTGTAACAATTTAGGGATCGTTAGTAGTGTCAAAATAATTACCAGACTCACGTTACTGCTCGTATTTAGCTCAGGCCTGTTTGTATTCATGATAAGCAAAGGGAGGACGAGGTGAGGAGAGGGATCGTATTACCAAGTGACGATAACAATTGATCGAACCATATTATCAGTTTTGACATAATTTGAAACGACCAAATTTATCAGCATTTTAATTATTCAATTGTTCTCTATTTTTATCATTCATATCTTGGAAATTAATTGACCAATTTTTATCTTCAAGTTATCTATTCTGGTTGGATGATGTTGAGTTAGTGGATAGTAGACAAAATTTTGTGTTAGAGTGATATGATGACAAATTTAATTTAATTAGATGAATTTTCAATAATTAAACTTTCAAACTGTCGAACAAATTTGTTTTATTTCTCTCGTTTTTGTTATACACAACTAAATTTTTTTTCCTTTATGACAATTCGACGATAATTTTTAATGGTGAACGAACAATAAAGTTCACCAGATTCAATATGAAGAAAAGTGTCGCATTTAATCATGAACTGGATTCTTTGATGATTTTATATCCTAAAAAATTATAGAGATTTATTACCAGAATGCGATGTTTTATTTCATATAAGAATACTTCCCCTTCATATATATACCTACACCATCCCCATGAACTTTGGATGAAAGGTTTCAAACATATGAGGCCTTCTTTGCAATTACTATCTCGCTGACATGCAGCCAATCTTTCTAAACATTTAGAGGAATTTTTTTTGCAAATAATCAGATTGAAAATAAATTATTTTGGTCAGAATTGTTGTATTTCTCTTTGTTTGAGAATTACATCAGCTAAAATTGCTTTTGTTTGCTATTGGAAAGAATTTTTAATGATATGACAGTTAGTGAAAATTATTGTGAAAAATTTCATTAACTTTTATTCTAGAAAGTCGGATGAAAGCTTCAACTTGAACAAAATATGATAAATTGCTAATTTCTATTAATTCATTTTTATTAGTCGTATTTATATAGAAATTGATTAGCAAATGTATTCGCGGACCAACTGTCGTATTGTATTCTTTTATATTTACTTGAACAATTGGACTACAATTGCAAACGATAACATGAAAAAGAAAGAATATAAAGAAAAAATATGAAACAAAAAAGAAGAAGCAGAGAAAGCCAAGGTTGGAGTTATTTATTAAGATGATAAGAATAATATTATTAATAATAATGGTAATCATGTAAACAATTAACCGTAGTGAGTTCAGATTCATCTAGCAATAAAAAATGTAACAGATACTGCGCAATACAAGAGAATTAGTTTAACGTCAATGCGTTTATCAAACTCATAGACAATTTAAAAATTTGATTCTTTTTTTATTGTAACAGGGACACATCGGTAAAGGTCATATCGATTATGCCGATTACTTATCAAAATTCGATTGCTTTACTCGGACTCGATAACAGAATACTCTGTACGACTTTTATGTTCAATCAGTTACTTTGGTTCCGTTGATGAGTATTTTTAAAGTGAAGGGCACATAATAGTTCTTATCAGAGATCAATATTTAATATGCAGATATTCTTTATTAATTATCTCACATTCGACAAAATTTATACAAGAAAAAGCACAAGCCACGTTCCAATATTGTATAAAGTTCGTTCTTCATCAAATGTATAGAGAGATTGTTGGAATAATACAGATGAAGTTGAACGAAAATTTGGTGTGATCGTGATTGCTCCATTTCGCTCAAGACTAAAGGTGAAAAAATTTATGTGTTAATATAAAATATGCCCAATTTTTTTACCAGTTGGTTTTACAATTGTATATTTACCAGATTATATACAGTGTCATCTGGGTACCCGCATATTCCACGAGCGGTCTTTCGGATACCTTCTACACGGAAGTGACATATTAGACCTTTATTGCAGGCTGAATCATCATAACAATACGATTTTCCTGAAAATGTAAGAACGGAATCTTTACTTTTACTCAGTTCAACAGTATGAACCCAAGTACGTTTTTTTTTTCAGTACTCGAATGAGAGTCATGTCAGAATGGTCACAATGAAAATAATAATAATAATAGTAGTATTAAAATATTTGGACATTTGTGTTTTTGTCAAGTCAGTAACAAAATAGAAATCGATCTGTGCGCATTAAAATATGAATAAGTAATTTCCAAGACATTTTTTAAGTGATTCAAATTTATCGTCTCACATTTACTATTGTGAATGAATTGTTTTCATTTGATTTTCTATTGAATTAATAAATTGTTTTAAATTTGTACACAAAATGTTGAAATATATCAAATAGACTTGAATTCATCGTAAACACAAATGTGATTTCAATGAAATGGCACATGAATAAACAATTAAAAAAGTCAATAGTTTCATAAAAATTCTTGCTATTTTTTTCATTGTGAATAGTTTTATAAAACATTGAATTCGCATTCAAATAAATAATACTCACTTGAACCGTCACCATTACATGCCTGTAATGAAATATTTCCATTTAAATAAATGGAGAAATAAAAATGATGTCTTATTATAATTGTAAAATTGATTCTTTTAAATACTCACATAAGTTGTGTTTAGAGATAAAATGAGGAAAAGACAAACCATCACTCCGAATAATACCGATTTTCTATTGATCATCATTGTGTTTTACTTCTTTTGCTTTTACTTTGCGAGCGAATAATGTAATATTGATCTTATGATCACAACTATGAACTTGTCAGTTGTAATGAAAAAATTGTAAGTAGTTTTCGATACATATGGGTTCCTTTTTTATAAAGAAATACTCCCAGCATTTATCGCTCTACATCGTTATTTATCCATTAATTCCAAACAATTTTTCAGCCATTGGACTTTACTGCCGTCATCAATTTCGAAATTCATCTTCTGGGTGTCAGTTGAGTCATTAGCATTGGCTTAATGATACCTTTGACATGAATGATGAAGCAAAAATGTGGACACGAGAATAAACATCGAGACTCCAGTTTCCTGTTGATCTTACAAAAATGGGATTATCATAATGATCATAAAGATTTTTACAATGATTAGAATAAGAAACAAAACTGGTGATTAAATTTTTGTCAAATATATATATAAGCAATACTAGTGCACCATTTTTCTCCCAGAGCTTCAATAAATTGCTCTGATAGATGAATATTATTCGGGCGTGTTTATTATTTGTAAATCTTCCGTAATAATTAACATCACAAAAAATATAGCAAAAATATTCCTATATTCACATTTGCCTTTGACGATGACGTGAAAATAAAGTAGACCATAATTATCATCAATGGAAACATTCGTAAAATCTTCATCGTGTTTTCGTAACTAATGCGATGCTGATCCAGATAAAATAAGCTATTATCTGTGGTGTAGTGCACATTCGATTATTTATCAAATTCGATTACTTCAGTCGGACTTGATAACCGAACTCTCTGTGCGACTTCATTCGCTTCAAACCTAAAGGTGAAAAATTTATGTGTTGATATAAAATCTTTTTAAATTTTTTAGTAGTTTGTTTTACAATTGTATATTTATACTTCGGTTAATGGCTTTTCACTCTGTTACCCGCCTATCCCAATCTCGTTATGGAGACCTTGACGAGGGATACTCATGGGCGCACCTAAAAATGCGAAAAAGAAAAGACAAACCATCACTCCGAATAATACCAATTTTCTATTGACCATCATTTTGTTTTACTTCTTCTCCTTTTACTTCGCGAGTGAATAATGTAATATTGGTCTTATGATCACAAGTATGAACTTGTCACGAAGAAAAGTGTAAGTGACTCTTAAGACATTTGGATTCTTCTTTATATATAGGAACACTGTCAGCATTTATCGCACGGAAAATAAATTGTAGTAGTGGCAGCAGCGACTGGCGTTGCATTTACCACAGGCTGTAGTATAACATAAGACAGCATGCGGTATTTGTAACTCGAATTGTAACTCAATTTACTCGATATGCGGTTGTGTAAAAATAAATGGTATATAACCTAACATTTTAAATCTTTACAGAATTATGTTTTGCGCGATGACGTTAAAATAT